>CAUJNA010000218.1:0-100000 GCA_963377175.1 Effrenium voratum | reverse complement strand
CTGGGTAACGGCATCTGCCCAGACGTGTTGACACAAAGCGGGGCAACGGCGATACATGCAAGGGTCAAAAAAAAACATGGCACGAACTAACTACGCAACGCAGACAATGCAAACAGCGAACAAATACGTATACCAGGCTCGGCCGTGCAACGTGTACAACACATACACTTTACAACAGATACAACACAAGCAACGCACAAAACAACCAGACATTCTTCCGCTCTTGCAAACCAACTGCAACTTTATCTGAATGCCGCGCGACAATGCACAATGCAAGTGTGAGGGCGGCGCACGCCTTTTCAGTGGATGCCTCTGGTGTGGGCTGACTTTTCGGCTCGAAACCTGTTTGGAGCCTGCCTCTTCGGAGCCCCCTGAGGCTCGCTTGCCAGCGGCTTTGCTGGTGCTGCCGGGGATGTTGCTGCTGCATGCGGGCTCGAAACCTGCCTGCGTCTTGGCCTTGTTGAAGCTTGCCTTTTTGGAGACCTTTGAGGTACCCGAATTCTTTATTTAGGATCCAAAAATTACGCTATTTGGAGCACCTATTTGGAGCTCCCCGGGGCTCCCTTACCAGCGGCTTTGCTGGCGGCCAGGGATGTTGACGTCAGGCATCCGCTGAACTCCTATTTGGGGCACTGTTCGGCTCGAAACCTGTGGGCAGCTTTGCTGGCGCTGCCGGGGATGTTGCTGCTGTGTCCGATTTCTTTTCTATACAAGATGCAAAAGTGACATTCCTATCTGGAGCACTTTTCGGCTCGAAACCCGCGCTTGAGCATTGAGGCCTGCCTATTCGAAGCCCATGAAGCTCGCTTACCAGCGGCTTTGCTGGTGCTGCAGGGGATAGGATCCAAAGGTGACGTTAGGCACCCATGGCGCTCCTATTTAGAAAACTTGCAGCAAACGTCGGCGCGGTTTGGCTGCACTTGGAATGTCGCTTCGTACAAGGATGTACTTCACTACAATACAAACACGCACTACATATAACAAACAGCACTTGCAACACATACAATATGAGCAATGGGTGCAACACAAACAACACATACACAGCACAAGAATACAATACACACAAACAGTACATATAGGAGACGATGCACACGATGCGACATGAAAAGCGACTGTACAAACAAAAAATGCTTGCAAAAAACTGTATCTTCACACACACAATGCGACGAACGTGCACGCTCATACTTCCGCACACCCAAACAAATCCACAAGCACAGACAAGCAAACATACGCAAACACACAAACACACAAACAAGGAAACACAAAGAACCAGCAACCAGCCAGCCAGCCAGCCAGCCAGCCAGCCAGCCAGCCAGCCAGCCAGCCAGCCCACCGACCAAACAATCAAGGGGCACTTCGCCAGACTACATTCTTCTGCCCAGAGCCTTGTTTGAATCCATAGTAGCCATTGGCATGCGTATCCCAATGGCATACTCTGTCAGCCTTCGGGTTATCCCAAGCTGCACGGATACACTCTTTTGCCAGGGTTGTGCGTGGTTTCCTCGCGGTGTCCTCTTGTGAAAGCGCTGTCCAGCATCTCTGTACTTGTGGCTGACTGGCTGGTGTTCTACAACAGCTTCAAGCAAGTTCAGAAGGACAAGATAAAAAGGGAAAAAAGGAAAACACATAAAGCACCACCCAGATCAGCATTGGTAATACCTACTTCTGCCCTACCCTTGCAACAAGAACCAAATCAGACCGTCAAACCAACTCACTGCACTCAGCCTATGGCACTTGCCAGGCCGACAAGCCTCAGCCACTCCTATGAACCTTCACCTGTCCTTCTTGCCATCTGGGCTCTTGACCTTTGACTGGACGGCAGTACCCAGCTTCAAAAGAAGACTTATTGACTTTTGGCTGGCATAGGTAAGGCTGCTGATGGAGTGCCACAGCAGAAACACGTGCGGCAGCAGCATGGTTAGAATCACGAAATCTGCATGAAAGTCCAAGAGGATGATGCCAAGCTGAATCGGGATAGTCAATAGAAAAACGAAACCTCCGACTTTTTCTTGAAGAGCCTGATTGACAGCAGCCAGGATTGGCCACTGCAATGCCCAGAATTCTCCAGTCCAAATGGATGCAAGATCGTCGCGAAGCTTGCTCAAAGAGGACAACATGCCTTCGGCTGAGGAACTGAACCGCTTCCCCAATGTCAGAAAGAAAGTCAGAGCAAACATCACTTCCATTGTATTTGAGAATATCTGATACCACCAATAGACTTGCCGAAATGTCAAGCTTGGGTGAAGTGTTCGCAGCGGCCATACAAGCAACGCCCTGGAGATACGGGTTATCTCCACATGCTGGCGGAGGTTCTGAATCAGCAATGCGGCTGCAGGAGCCATTGGAAGCGAAAGTTCGACAAAGTCGAACAGAGCGTGGTCGAAAGATGCCAACACAACACCAAAACTTTCGCCACCGCCCTGCAGGCAAATGCTGGCCAATGCAATATGCTTCCACTCCAGAGTGAGCTCGCCAACCCAGAGGTGGCTGTCATCAAACTTGACGGACCGGACCGAATCCCAAGCTTGGAGTCTGCCCCTTTGCTGGGCGCGGACATGGCGAGCCTTGCAGGTACCATCAGCGCTTGACTCCGCCATGGCTCTCCGAACGCGAGCTTGCAAAACGTTTGTCTGACATGCTAAGGAATCGGTGAGGCAGCGTGCGAACCACGTTTCCTGACAACTTGCTTGTGGACTGCCCTTCATCTCAAGCCATTGAGCTCCGGGATCGATGGATTGCCCGGCAGTACCATGGGAATTTCAATCCGACGCATGCATCCGCAGACTAAGCGCAGCCAGAGTGCAAAGCAAGAGCACTGTAGAAGGGTGTTCCAAAGTCTCTCCAGCCAGCTGTGACCTCGCATGCGCAGATGGGCTGCGTAAAAAATGAGTCTGCCTGCCTCATCAGATCTGGCAGTTAGAGCCTCACATGAATGACCATCATGCCGAATAGGGTGGAGAGTATGATGGTGTGCTTGGGGCAACCTCATTTGACCCTCACTGCCAGCCTGTTTTCCTGCCACAGGGCCAGCATGACCAATCAATGGTGTTGAAACTGACTGCAACAGCCTCGGTCTCGAGCGTGCTCGGCATGTGGGCATGTGAAGCTGTGAGTTGGCAGTGTTGGTTCAATAGCATTTTCACCGTTGTATCCTACCAAATTGTGTCCCCAATACACCCTTTTCAAGCTAGGAGGCTGTGCACGCATCTTGGAGAAACTCATGCTCATCTCTCGTTCCTTCTGGTCCAGGAGCTCGAAAACATCCTGCGATACAAAACATCCAGGAGCAGCACATGTGGGTTTTTGCTGCGCGCCTGCAGGCTCCGCGGATGTGTCTCTTGCCAAGCCGGGCTCTCTGGATCAGAGTCCTCAGGATCCATGGCACTCGGAGCGACAGCTCGCAGCGTCGCATTGAGAGCGCCGCTGGCCACGGCTCGCAGGCCGTCGTGTTGAGCCTCAGTATCTCAGCGACACAAACCTACCCTTGGAGCGCCTGGGCAAAGGTAGCTGATCTCAGTTAAGGCAAGAGGCTGTCCATGCCGTACTGTGGAGCAATCAGAGAGGGGCCCAGATTGACCTGCACCTCTCAAGAGTCATGCTCCAAGCCTGTGCAAGCTACGGTCTGTTCCTGCCTCGGGCATGCGATTGAACCCTTGGCAGCAGGGAGCTCGGCCAAATGAACAGGGAAGGCAGCTGAAGCAAGCATCTCATGGGCGTTATTGCCGCGTACTGCCGCTGAGCCGCTGCACCGCTGACGCAACCTCTGCAAAAGGAGCGGGTGAAGAAACATTGCATATGCAACACTATCTCCGCCTATCTGGGTAGTCAAGTAACACCGGACGTAGCAGATCCTGCCGGAGACAATGGCAAGTTGGAAGCTGCATTCCTGTAACAGTCCTCAGGCAACGAGGCTGACTCAGGGACTCATGGGAACCAAAGTGACAAGGGCCTCCCCGCACTGACAAGCACTCAAGCTCTGCGACCACTGCTGCAAAGACTCGGCTAAGACATCCACCTGTGTGTGCATGACAGGCGCAGCAGTGTGGTAACATTCTACGCCCATGCAATGTTGCCAAGCCTGGAACGGTCGTGAACCAGTCGGACCTGCATCGGCTTCCCACTTCATCAAGGCAACCAAAACCAAGGCGCGACATGGAACCAACCTCAAGGCTCAAGCCCTGCCTGCTCCAACACCGCCAGCTCCAACACCGCCAGCCTCGCCATGCACAAAACAGTCGAAGCTCGCACGGCACATGCGGCAGCCTGACCCCGCGAGTTGATGCCATCAGGGCGCATGACAAGCCCGAGGCAAAACGCCTAGGATGAAGTAGATATGAACAGAGGATGTTGTCCGATGCTGCCAGAATGTCTTAACGAGGTCACACGTTCCAGCATATGCGGCATTGTGAATGTTGTGTGTGTGTGTGTGTCTTTGTGTGTGTGGGCGTATATATATATATATATATGTGTGTGTGTGTGTGTGTGGGTGTGGGTGTGTGTGTGTGTGTGTGTTTGCTTGCATGTGTGTGTGTGTGCGTGTGTCTGCGTGTGTGCCACTGCGATGCTGCAGGCCGAGCTTGAGTCTCACACTGCAGCAGCAGCGCAGCTGGTGCACATTGGCATGTCTGAAGCCACGAGCTGACATGCTTCATTGGAATCGCACCGAATTTGTCAAATCGATGTTGCTGTTGTGGATTTGACGTGCACGCACTCCAGACCTCGCTCCTAAGACGAGGCACAACCCTTGCCATGCCAGCCTTCACCAGCACTCATTTGGGCGAGCGTCTGACAAACAGCGCCCCTTGTCTTCGGACTGCGGGGAAAGCCTCATGGATGATATGAGGATGTCGACGACGAGGACGACGAGGGCGATGATCATGGTGGTGATGATTCTTCCTGCAAAGCTCCTCGTGACTCATGCTGTGCCAGAGATGCGGTGTTGCTGTGCACTGCAACAGTTCACAAACATGATGTCAACCGCTGCTCTTCAGACAACAGTAAGGTGCCCGCATTCAATGTCGAAGGTCTCCAATGCGTAACTTTCTGCCTCTCGCATGGCTACTTGTCATCGACACCGCGGCGACATATTCGCACATCCAGGGTGGTGCTTGCATCCTGGGCTGCTCAGTTCAGCCAAATCATCCATATGGTCCATATCATATCATCTGAACCTCTGTACTGGCCACCAACCCGTTGCCATCCTGCCTGCCCGCCTGCCTGGCATTCCGCCCACCTTTCTACCTGTACTGCCCTTCACTGATTCACGCTACCCTACCTTTAATATACCCCCTCCCCTCCATTGCCTCACCCTTTTCTTCCTCAACCCTGACTTATCTTCCCTCAGCTGATGCAACCTCATCTTATCTCGCCTTTCCGGCACCTGACCTGAGTTTGCCCTTCTCAACTCTGAGCATCACCCATCTACCATCATCTACCTGCTAAAACTCCTAAGTAGGTGAGGTTGGCAGGCAGGTGCCACTATGCAGATCGAGTTTCCTCCGAATTGGCAGAAATTCCAATACACTCGAATTGGAGCTTTCTTTTTCCGCCTCGGCATGAGATTCGAAGCCTTCGCAAACTGTGTCAAACCAGGCCTCCAAGGATGCTGTAGCGAAGAGACCGAGCTCCATTGCCTCAATTGAATGGCTTGAAGCTCTGTGCCAATCATATTTAAAGCAGTCCTGGGCCAGAACGTCGTGCCAGCATGTCACCCACAACAGGCATGCCCATCCTGCATGCACGGTTGCACGGTTGCGCAAGTCGAAACACACTCTGCCTTCCAACTCACACGGTGCCACAAATCCAATGCCGATGCCTGCGCATCATGTAGCATAAGGATCCACAACACCTCAGGTGAGAGCTTTGAGCTTGCATACTCTTGGAGCAAGCCTTTCAAGGAGTGACTTTGCGCTGCGCCTCCCGCATGATGCAGCCGTGCTGAGTTCGATGATGCTCATACATACTGGCTCTGCTGTGTCAATCTCGAAGGACTCTACGCTCACCTTGCATACGCATGGAAATCTACATGGAGAGCGAGTCTATACTACCCTATTGTGGCTAGACTTAACGCGCTTCAAAGTATGAGCAAACATGCAGGGCAGCTCAGCAAGTGAGGCCTTGACTACATGAACGCAAACGCTCATCGAGGATAGTTTCTCCGCGGCACCCTCATCCTGCTCATCCTCCTCTTCTTGCCTGTGCTGTTCAATCAGTTCATGCTTAGCCACCGATTGCTCATCCTGTTCGTTTCCAGGCGGTGGCTTGATGACCCAAGATTCTCCAGGACGGCCAGCGCTGCCATGCACCAAAGCCCGGAAAGTGTGAACAATGTGCCCAGCTTGCATCAGAGCCTGCAGTTGAGTGCGCGCGCTTTCGCTCAGTGCTACCAGGGACAACCCGCTGCAGCCAATCTCAAGCCTGCTCAAGGGAAGCGGCTGACTGGACGCAAGCTTCCGCAGTAGTGGCAAAGATGCTTGTAGCGTCCCGGCATGACTACCAAGACTTCTCATTCCGCTCGGCTTCCACACTACGGCAGCACCATCTGGACACTGGGAGCGAACAACCTGCCACGACTCCGCGTGCAATAAATCTCCTGTCAGACTCTGTCCATCGACAGTCAGCACTACAAGTCTCACAGATCTTGCCGGTCCAGCGCTTGATTCATGAGCTTCCCGCTCTTTGTCCAAGCAAAGCCATACAGAATCTCCGACATGAAGCCTGCGAGTCTCCTCCACGCATTCTCCACAAATGGTCAATTCACCTTGGGCAATTGCCCTCTTCACGGACATCTTGGAAGGAAGATGCCTCCGCAGTGCCTCAAGTTGTCGCGGGAAATGGGCAAGTCGAATACCTTCAAAATCAGAAGTGACCTCGGCAATGACACTTGGGACCAGCTGCTTACGAGGCGTCTTGGACGCCACCACAGCTTCTGAAACTGGTTTTGCTGCAGGGGTAACACAGGATCCAGCATCCACATGTTGCCGTAAGGCTCGCTGAGACGCAAAACAGCGGCCGCACGTGGAGCATTTCTCCGTGTTCGGAGTGCCGTCAATGGGCAAAGCCGGGGCAGCCAAATGGCGCCCCAAGGCTTCAGCATCCACAAATTGGTCACCACAAATGCCGCAAGAATTCAACGCTCGTGCAGCCCAGTGACGATTCCCAGTTTCCTTCTTGAAAACAAAGGCCGTGCAATTGCTTACGTGCATCAGCTGCTCACTTTCATGACGACGATGTTCATATCCGTAGTTGGAAGCCCAGTGGACAAACCCCAAAGATCCATTGCGCCACTTTCGACGACATCGCCAGGAAAGCTGTGGAACACTGACAGGCAAATCCGCCAGCTGTCCCTGAAGGAAGTTTTCCTGATGCCATGCGGACACCCTTCCCCCAAGGAAAAGGAAAAGAGGGGACGGGACACTATTTGGTCAAACTGCTGAGCTGTAGCCAGGCGGCAACCGCAGAAGGTGAATATCTCCTTAGCTTCGCCAAGCACGCGCAAAGCAGAAATAACAAGTAGTGATGCAGGAAGTATCTCTCTCTCTCTCTCCCTTTTTCTCATGCCATCAAACTCTTTCCCACTTCCGATCGGGGCCGGTTCATTCTCGGGCATTGGGCCTTGCCTTTGCAAAGTGGCGCGGGGGAGGCTGGCACAGATCTCTGTCAAGCAGCCGCTGCTCTTCCCATCCAGCTCTGCAAGCAGCAGCCTGCAGGTCCCAGAGCCCTGCCTGTTCTCCACACAGCGTCAAGTGAACTTCACCTGTGGTGCTGCTGGCTGCATATGCTGCATGCAAGAAGTGGCACAGCAGGCGTCGGTGCTGCTGAACGTGTTCACTCGAAGGACTGTGGCAATCTCCGGCAACGTCGCCCAAATGTGGAAAGTTGAAGATCACAATGTCTGCAGCCTCCAGGCCGTCTAAATGACACGCGTCAACCTGATGCAGAAGCGACGCGCCGGATTGCAAGAGTTCTTGACGAATTCTAGCTGCAGACTTGTAGCGCTGAGACAGCTCGTCAGCGCTCAGCCAGCTTGTAGCCAGCAACTCGATACTTCCTCCAAAAGCCCTGGAGAGAGCTAAGGAGAAAGATAAGTCCCCATCACCTACTGCAAGCACGCGTTTGGGCATGCCGGCTTCGACTTGCACGCCTGCAAACAGCTTGAGCCAAGCGCAGGACGCAAGCACCAAGGTCTTGCGAGGTGCCCGCTTGCATCAGAACATTGTAAACGACATTCAAGCATCCCGCGGAAAAAAATGGCTTTGGGTCAAAAATAGGTACCTGACATGGAACCCTGGTCACTGGAGACATAGACTAAACCCTGCGGTGTCCTAGCGGTTTGATTTTGACCCATACCCAAGTGGCCAACGAGCTCGGCAGCCGCTCCCTGCCTCTTTTCTCTCATGTCCGCGGCAGCTCCAGCCCGTCATGCAACGGGCTACAAACACCCCATTACCCGCAACATGGCGCCGGGCCTGCGCAAGTAAGATGGGTGACACGTCTAAGCTTTGCTCTCATAACGAAGTTCTTCGCTCACTCAGCTGCCGTGATTTGCTTCCTCTGGCTGAGATGCCTCTGCTTCTGCAGCATCTGGCCCACCTCAAGTGCCAGTTTGTGAAGCCCGTTCGCGCCTTCCCGCCTTCCCGCCTTTCCCTGTCATTCCTGAATTCAAGTAATGCAAGTGAAGCCAACTGGCTGGTGCGTGCCAAGCAGCTTGAAGGCATCAACTCGCAGCGAAGCTTCAGAGGCAGACTCACCAGAAGTTCGGAATCCGAAAACTCGCAAAGATAGCCAAGTTCCTCCAGCTTCAACGCCAGGACTCTGGCCCTTGCCGCACTGCAAACTTGAGTTGGTGTCACCCATCCCTGTCAGGGATGCTCTCTGCGGATCTTGCCGCCGGAATGCAAACGAAACGCATCAAAACTCTTCTCTGCTTGAAGGATATCGGATGGACATCTGCCTTCCTCTCAACGTGTAAATTCGACCATTCCAATATTCACTTAGAGCAAGGCCCAATGTGGTTCCCTGGCCAACCCGAAACTCTGCTGATGTGGTCAGCACGTGTCCTATTTCAAGCCTTCCTCCACAGCCATTCAAACCAAGCGCAACAAAATTTGCACCATTCACCACATACCAAACTGCTTCAAGTCACAGCGGGCCACTGGTGCGGCAAATCTGTGCCGCCCTGGCCTCCCGAAAGAGCGGCAGCACAAAGCGCGGGAAGTCGAAAGCTTCTTCGGCAGCTGCTGCTTCATCATCGTTGGCCGCAACGCTCGTACTGGATGAAGACCTGAAGCCGTTGATTGCAGAGGACTTGGTGTGCCAGATTGGGAAAACGCAACTGAGGCGGGAACGCGGCTGATAGGAAGTGCTGATCTATCTGATTCAGCGTCTGGGTGAAGAATGCACGGAAGCCAGGCCACCTTGATTGACAACAGCACACTTGACAAGCCCAACAGCAAGCAATTCTGCCGGCCTGTTGACAACGCCTGCAATCAAGGTCCGCCCGACTTGCTTGGCGCTGACGGCACGCGTGCTGCGCAAAGTGCCATTCACGACAATCTCCTCTGGCAACTCGAGCCCTGAGTGGGAATCCCATGCTCGAAAGCATGCTCTCTACTCCTCACCTGCAACCTAAGCCCCCGGCGAGCCGCATCTTTGAGCACGGCCTCTGTTGCTAGTGTTGCTGGTACCCAGATTTCGCCATAGCGGTACCAGTCCAAAATCAGTCGAAATCTGTCCGGGCAAACGTCCACGGGGACATTCAGTGATATGCCAGCATCACTCCTTGCCAAAACCTTGGCAAGAACGGTGTCTGGCTTGGCCCTTACCAGCTTCGCTGCAATTTGGAAGGTTTGCCCACCGACGCTAAAGCGAACTGCAGCAGACTGCACTGCAGCAGGCTGCACGCCTGCAGCAGGCTGCGCTGCAGCCTCTGCGGGTGCGACTGGCACCTTTGCTGCCACCTTGACGGGCGCAGGTGCAGGCTTGGTCCCGGTTGTAGGGGTCACCACAGCCTGAGGTGCAGTGAATTGCATCACATGGAAGCAAACCACACATGTCAGGCCTCCACATCCACCCGGTTGGACTTCAGGGCCGGCGGCACAGAAGGTGGCTTTGGTATGCGTTGGCTGATGCCCACTTTCAAAGCATTGCTGGCCCCTTTGCGCTTCACCCCATTGGTGGCATTGGTCGCATTGGTGGCATTGGTGGCAGTGGCGTCAAGGCCTGCAGCTGCCGCAGTCCGCTTCACCGGAACTCGCCGGACGGGAACTGGGGCTTTGCGGGTGGCCTCTGGCGAGGACTTGAGCACCTCAGGGCGCTCCTCCCAGGTTCGGGCCGGGGCTGGGCGAAGGCGGCCATCCCCAGCAGCAGCCTCCGACTTGGCTAATAGGGTGACACGGGGCCTCTTTGGCTCCATGGCTCATGGGAGCCAAACAACCTTAAGCCGGTGCCGGACATTGCTTCACATCCATGCTGTCGCGGGCATGCAGCGCAGCTCCTACCGCCCCTGTTGCAGCGCATCTTGTTTGATCGCTCCCCGTCCCCCTCGTGCATGGACGGTTCTTTGATCCTGCTCGCAAGCCTCAGACTGCACTTGGGCATGGCCCCTGTTTTTTGACAAGTCTTTGCGGCCATAAGGCAAGGAACAAGAACGCAAGCAAGCAAGCAAGCAAACAAACAAACAGTTCAAGACAGCCGCATCATACTGAACGGAACGGCAAGCAAACAGATCTCGCTTGTCCGTGATGTCATCAGAGTTTCGCCCGCCACATGCCGCCGGAGCTGCTCTGCTTGGCAAATCACCCACGCGGGGAGCGGCTTCCGGCAAAAGGTTCAGCCACTAGTCCAATCCGAGTGCCTTTTCATGGGTCATCTTTGGTCCCAAGCTTTTGGAAGCCCAGTAAGCTGAAGTCATCAGAGAATTCTGACTCGATCAAGGCTCGTGTTTCATCTTCCAGATCGTCAACTGTAAACTTTGGCATCTCAGACTCATTTGCTCGAGGGATTTGAGGAAAATCACAGCCGTGGCGCTTGCCAAATGCTTTCAGGTCCTCAGCCAAATGCTCAAAGCGCAAAACATTCTCCTCTTGAACACAACGGTTTCCCTCTGTGTCGAAGATGTACAAGTGCTGCGGAATGAAGTGGCAATTTTGGTACGGTGGTCGTGCGGCTTTGCTCAGCTTCTGCCGCAACCACTGATTCAGTTCCAAGGCTTTTGCATGTGCTCGGCGTTCTTTTTGTGCATCGCCTCTGGCAGGTGCACAGAAACCCTTCCAGCGACAGCGGAACTCACTGATCGCACGGGCATAGGGACAGCGCACCACAGCAAATGTCACGTAATTCCTGTAGGGATTCTCCAGGAACAAACGTGGTGGCACGTGCCACCACTCTGAACGGAGTCTGCCAGCATGAGGGGGGTGTAGCTTTCCTCGCTGGGCATGCAGTTGAGTCCAGCGCCTGCCCCACTTGACGCCCAGCTGCTGACCCAAAGATTCCAAGGCAGTCCCTGCAGTCTTGGTGATGTGAAGCAGCTTCAGCTTGGCTAAGGCCACGTCACATTTGACGACCACCTTGCGCTTTCGGCCGGAGCTCATGGCGAGGACAGGAGGGCAGCCAAAGCCTTTTGCTCAAACAAATTGCCTTCAACTGCTGCCCCCAAAGCATCAACATTGAAGTACAGGCTGTCGGTGTAGAGATGGGCTTGATCTAAATTCCTCTTCCATCCCTAGAAGGGCAAAAAAGCGGCGAAGCAAGAAGTTGTCACGCCATGCAGTGACACACAGGCTCAGTCGTTAAGAGCAACATGTGGCAGCGAACCAGCATAAGTGCTTTTTGGATCGTTTTGGCGCTTTCCCCTCAATCGTTTGAGGCAGGAAGCATGGGAACGGGCTAGCCTGCAGCGATTCGCGCAATAGCAGAGGCCGGTTTGGCGTATTGAGTGCCTCCGCGCTTCATGAAAATTAATGAGCTGCGAACGCAAAGTGGCGGAAGCTCTGAGAGCAAGATCGGTGGGATGGTGTGGGGTGGTGACAGGGACAAACAGCTTGCTTTGTCAACCATACTTTGGCTGCCAATCCCCCGCAAGCTCAACTGCGCCTTCCGTCTACCTCGCATCCAGGCTGCAATTGAAACAATGGATTCAGAAGCGTCAAGCTTCACTCCTGGAAGCATCATCTTGGCTCATGGTACGAACCGCGGCCAAAAGGGTTCCAAGACTCCATGCCTGTGCAGGGCATGAGTGTCCACAGTGCTGGCCTTTGCTGTTGGTCAGCTCTGGCAAGGACCTCCATGGCGCTTTGCGCAACATGGACCGGTGCGAAAGCAACCAGCGCATGGCATGCCTTGGTGCGGAAGTGCCGTGATCCGAGCCAAAGCGATGCCATGCCTCCAGAAAGAACCCCAAGGGCCAAACCCACTCCGGCCCTTGGTGGTAGTTCCAGCCGTGAGCAATTGCGATATCAGCTGAGTCGTTGTCGTTGTGATAGTCTCCCCGGTATTCCTTGTCTGCTGGATCCAGGGTGCACATGCCCAAGGCCATGGGCCCAATCAGTCTACTGGCTGCTGTGCGCAAAGCCATCTTGGCGTGCTCTGGCAGAAACAGCTCAGGAGCAACTGCCATGGCAATGCAAAAGTTTGGTCGAAGCTGCGTGTCTTGCCATTTCCGGCTTGCTCCGAGCGTGTCTCTGTAGATGCCAGCCACCTGCGCTCCACCTTTCTCATCAGGATCTATCCAGAACAAGCGCTCAAAGTTGTTCTGAATCTTTTGGTTCCACTGACTGTAAGTGAGGGTTTGCTGGGAAGCCGTGCGCACATCTTCATGTTTGAACACGTCCCTTTTTAGCGAGCAAACCCATCGCAGGGATGATTTGAGTAAGCCAATGATTTCAACATCCGCGCCATCTCTGGGTGTGGCAGGCTTCCCCTTGTTGCCAGCCTTGGAAGAAGAGCCCATCTTGTCCATCCAAGTGCCACAATTGTGCTCACAACCCCCAGAGATAAGACCCGTGTCCTCGTCCAGAGAAACCTGCACATCAAAGCCCCACTCGCTCATGTCGTCATCGATGCCTCAAACACCAGTGACAATCACTGGGGCCCACAACATCTGGCCAATTAAAAAGCCTGGCACACCTCCAAGCATGCAAAATGCAAACAAGTCGCCTTTCCCCGCATCGGGGCCACGACCAGCACCCCATTCACGGAAAGCAATCCCTTTGGCATGAGCTGCAAAAATGAGGTGCACAAGGTCAGCCACGGTGTGCGGCTCCAAATTTGCAAGATCTGCGTCCCAGTCTTTCACTGGCCATTTCAGCCTGACTGGTGCAGCCAAGAACTCCTCGCCTTCATCAGACTCCGCCACATAGTCCTGAATCGCCTGCAGGAAGAACCAGGTGGCATCCCGTGCGTTGTAGCGAGGTCGGTTCGCTGCATCCAGTAGATTCGGGCACAGCCCATGCCTGATGACGCTGGCATACACCAAAAGCGTCTCCCGGGCCTCTGCATGCCGTCCCGTGGCCAGAAGACAGCCACGCAGGGAGATGAAAGTGTCCCGCCCCCAATTCCGCATAAATCCAGCAGCAAAGTGAGGCAAGCCAGCACACAAAGAGGGATGCTTCTGCCAGCCTTCTTGCTGTGCACGGTCCCAATGTAGAGGCGCGGATTTGGTGGCGCCCCAGAATTGCACAGTTGCCAACGCCAGGTGACGTATCAAGTCTGAGGCGTCAGAAGCTGTGGCAACAAAGTCAGAGGAATTGTTTATCAGGCAAGTACAGGCTGCGGCGCAAAGACCGGGCACCAGCAAATCAAAATAGAAGGGGGCAAGCTTTCGTGGGCAACTGGCAAGGATCCGAGCAGCCCTCTGCAGCCAGTCCTTCACATCCTCGAGCCCGGGCATGTCATCTAAGCGATCAAACAAGCAGGCCATCATCCAATCACCGTTGCGAATGTTCTCAGCCACAGGGGCATACAGCAACTGGTCCTCTGTAAACCCGGCACGGGCCTCATCCAGTGCGGCACAAACCCCCATCAACCCGCAGTAGGCCAAGGGCCCCACCCCAGGCACATCGTAAGCACCGCGTTTGCCGTCCGAACGGTCCCGCTCCTCTGACTCACAGGAGTAGAGTAGGTAGTTCATCTGATGAAGGGACAGGCTGTGCAGAGGCTTGAAGATCTCATCCGCCGAAAGCAGCTTCATCACGGCTGAATGCCTCTGCTGCGCCTTGGAAGCATCCGTGCTGAAGACCAGGACGCTGCCAGGTGGGAAACGTGTGAGACGGACCTTGGAGTTGCCCCCTTCGGTCCGTAGCTCTGCCACTTCCTCCATGGAGCCGTACATGTGCAAATAGCACTCCAAGCCCGTGACGAAGTCGCTGTTGGAGCGAAAGCTGTGCTCGTGCTCATCGCTCACGAACAATGTCGCAGCAACGTGGAGGTGTGAAATAAACCCATCGAGCTCTAGCTCAGCGGCACCATTCAGTCCATCTCCCATTCGATTTCGCCAAAAGGCCGAGCGGATCACAAACCAGACGGAGTGTGAATTGTTCGGCGACCGCCTTTCCACTGCCAAAATCTCGTCTGACAGAGGGCGCACGTGAATTTCATTGTAGCCATCCTTGCCCAGTTGAGCGTGCAGCTTGTTCAGCACCTGCTTGACCGTGAAAATTCCTGGCAACGTGTTCACGCCCACATCAGGTCCGGACAGGGCAGCTGAGCCACTCCGGCCGGGCAAGTCGATCACATTGTTGCGGTTGCCGTGCTCATCCTGAGAAGTGGGCAGCTTGTCACTTGTGAGCCACTGATCATCCACAATGAACTTATACTGAAGCGGCAGTTGGCTCAGCTCAACCTTCAGCTTTGCCAGCCAGGAGCCATCCTCTCTCTCACTGAAGATCAGGTCTGTGCTCCAACCGTCCCAGGCGCCTCGTGCAACGACCTTGGAGGCCCTGTGATGCCAAATGATCTCAAACTCCTTCTCCATCTCCTCAGGTTGGGGGAGCGCATTTGGCTCCAGCCCGCCCAGCTTTAGTGGCTCAATCTGGGGCGACTTGCCGTATGGCCTTCGCTCCGAAACCACGGACGGGTTTCTTGGGAAAAGCTCATCATAGCCACGCACGCTGCCGACACTTGCACAGCTTGCGGCCACAACAGCCGCATTTGGAAGCGCATCTCGGGGATGCCGCTTCTCCGCGGGGGTTTGGTTGTCGTGGGTGCAGTCAAAAAGTAGGGCAGGACAGTGACGTGGCAGCAGCGGCAAGGCTTCCCGAGCCGGGGCAGCGAGCAAGGACCTGGATGGGCACTTGCTGAGATGTTTCTGTGATTGGCACGCTGGAGGCACTCTGTCCAGAGTTGGCACCACAGACAGCGCCCCCACTGGGTGAGCATTCCACAGGGGGCTCTGCAGCTTGTTTCCCAAGTCAGCCGGGCTGTCACACTGCATCGCCTCGCGAATGAGTGCGTTGATGCCCAGCGTTCTCTGGTACAGCAAGTCCGTGCTGAAATTCCCCGTGAACAGCTCAGCAAAGATCCAGCAGTGCGGATTGGCCTCGCGACATCGAGAGAGAACATGCTGGCTCACATGCAGCGGGGTAGAATGCGCATTGTCCAAGCGAATGGCATGGAAAATGTTGGCCATGTTGACTGCATAGTCAGTCATGTGCTTCCAAAGGAAGGGAGCATCAGCTGGACATTGACCATAGCGCAGTTTGACTGTGTCGCTCCACACGCAGAGGTGTCGCCGCAAGTAAACCATTCGCCATGAAGGGGCGGCAAAATCCTCTGTGGCAGGCCAGTCCATTACCCAGCCGTTATGCGCGACAGTTTCGCAGTCATAGCCCAAGCGCTTGGCTGCACTTGGCTCCAGTTTCACACTGCGAAAAAAGGGTGCAACCAAAGCAAGATCTCCATCGCCAACTGGCCCCTTTCGCTGCACAAGCCTTTCGTATTCAATGCTTCCACGCAGGGATTGCAGCATGTCGTTCTCAATGGAGCTGTAGTGCGCCAACAAGTCCGCCTGAAGTTTTGAGATATGCCCTTTAAGCACATCGATATTAGCGCAGCATCTTCTCGAAACTTGACCAGGAATGATGGCACCAGAACGTTTGTGGCCAAGTGTTGGAAGCAAGCTTGTTCTCAGCATTTCATAGGGATCTTCTCCTGGCATCCTGCAATCAGTAGCAAGCACATCAATCCACTGCTAAGCTTGCAACTTGCAAGCAGAACCCGTCCTTACATCTGTCGGACCGCACTTGTCCCACTCCTCCACGGAAGATATCTCATCAACTCGGAAATATTCGCCTCAGGTGTCACTACCAGTGGGGTGATAGAATGAAGGAATGTGAACTTTGAGTGAGTGACTAGGCTAGTCTTGTGCACCCTACTGCTGCTGCTCCATCAACAGTGGTTGTGCGGGTCAAGGTGAATGTACTGCCGACCCTGACCCTGCCTATGTGAACACGGTCCTCGACTGTCAACGGTCTAGCTGCATGATTGGGGGCAACTCAACCGACACAAACTCATTGATTGATGTCAGGAGGCTTAGTCGCAGTGCGCTTACAACGTGCTGGCGAACACCGTCGATAACACGCGCGACGTCGCCGTGGTTCTGCGGGCCACACCATCACAGCCAGGCACCGTCCCAAAACACAATGAGACAAGCCAGGACAATGACAGACTCTGAATCACCTATCAGATGCCCTGGAGTCCTGGATGTGAGGGCCACCAAAATGCCCATCCTTCAGCTCATCAGAGAACCATGCCTAAGCAGGAAAGATGCCCAGCTTGCAGCCGTCACCAGAAACATGAGCAACTCTAAGCTGCCCACGAGCCTCCGATCAAGTTCAGCTGCAGCTGTGAGGTACGGGCAATTATGAACCTCGCAGTCCGATCAAAGGCGACATGGCAAAGTGAATGTCCAACTACGGATCTCGCATCATGGTCTCTTGTTTTCCGACTTCTCTTTGCCATCCCGCGTCGCTGATGCATGGGGCTTGAAAATGTGCGCGGCGGCAGCTGGGGCGTCTGCCGTGACAACCCCCCCCCACACGCACAGCTTGAATATTCTAATTTGCTGGTGACACTAGGCATGGGTTGCCATTACGCGCTGCCTCCTTGGCTCAGGCCCGTTGGCCCTTCTTCCGCCGGCTCTTTTGGGGCCTTGCCAGCACAAGCGCAAGAACATTCCAAACCAAACAATACATGAAGTATTCAGCACAGGGCTGCGAATGTTTACAATGCACTCATTTGCTTGGACATGCTAGCCAACAAGCATCTGAGAGGCGTGCTGATCGGAAGGCTTGCTGTCACTTTCCTCCAGACTCTTCAAAGTCTTTTCTGCGTTCTCAAGTCGTTGCTCAAGCTCACGATCTTTGTCATCGAAGTTTGCCTTGCTGCGCAGCCTCTCATGCTCTAGCAAGTCTCGCCTGCGCTGAGCTTCCTCACTCAAAGAAACCTCAGCTGCTGCCAGCTTCTCCCGAAATTGGCTGGCTTGCGACTCCATCTTGTCCACTTTCTCCTCTGCGGTTTGCATCTGCTCCCTCAGCTTATTTACTTCCTCCTCTCTCTCGGCATCCAGGGACACTTTCTGCTGCTGCGTTGCTTCTAGCGCCCGCTTCTCAGCCTCTTCCAGGCGCTTGCGCAGCTCGTCGGCGCGTGCATCGGCAGCTTTCCGGTTCAACTCAGCCTCATGCTGCTGCTTGCGCACGTCCTCCAGCTCTCGGTCCCTCTCCTTGTCAACCGACTTGTGCGATTTACTTGCCGCCTCATCAGCTGCTTGAAGCTCACTCATGAGCTTCTCCTTCATTCGCTGGGCCTTTGCTTCGGCAAGCTGCTCCTGGACTTCAGCCGACTCACATCGGCTCTGCAGGCCACGCAGCTCCTGAGCGTGCTTCGTTTCCATAGATTTGGTAGATGCCACCGCGTCCTGCCCCTTCTTCTGTGCAGTGGTAAGCATCTCCCTAAGCTCGGTCAAGTGCCCCTCCGCCTCAGCTCGCCTACGGTCTGTGGCTTCTCGACTCTTTTTCAGCTCCTCCAATTCTTCAACGAATTGGTCCGTCTGCTTCTGCTTCTCATGCAACACTTCCTCCGTCTCCTTGGACTTTGCCCGCTCAAGCTCCTCCCGGAGCTTCAGCAGCTCGCCCTTCTGCGAATCCTCCAGCTGCTTGTTGAATTCCACCGCCTCCTGCTTCGCCGAGTCCCGCTGCTGCTCCACCACCAGGATTTCTTTCTTCAAGGAGCTAATTTCCTCCTGGTGCTGGGCGCTGAGCTTCTCTTTCTCCTGCTCTGCCTTAGCGTCGATGGCCGCTTCAGCGCGCGCGAGCTGCTCATGAAGCTCTACTGCTTTCGTGTGGGCGTCACGCTGCTGCAAGTTCGCCACCTCCGTCAACTGGCGAAGCTTCTCTATCTCCGTAGCATGGCTCTGCTCAAGCTCCTCCTCCTTTCGCTGGATTGCCTCTTCTGCAGCCTGGTCTGCGTAGTCCAGCAGCTCTCGAAGCTCCTTGGCCTTCTCCTCCGCATCGTGGCGTTTGCGCTCCGCCTCTTCCTCCCGGTCTTTTAGTTTTTGCATTTCTTCTTGGTGTGCGACGTCAGTGAGGGCTGTTTGCTGCTTTGCTGCTTCAAGGGCAACCTTCTGCTCTTCAGACTCTGCCTCAAGAGTATCGCATTTCTTCTGCAGGTCAATGATTTCGCGCAAGGCTTGCTCCTGAATCTCTTCCTGCTCCTTGACCGTGGCCTCCGCATCTGCCAAGCGCTCTCGCAAGACCACTGGCCAGCGCAGTGCCGTGACCAGCTGCCTGATCAACTCAGCCACGTCGGCATCGATATCTGGTTTTGACTGCTGCACGGCTTGCACAGCCTCCCGAAGTGCGGCGGCATCGTCGTCCTCCTCAAAGAGACCTGAGTGCTGCTCCAGCAGCTGGTCAGCAAACTCCATGGCATCCTGCAGAAGCGCCCGGGACTCTGCGTCGCCCTTGGGGCCCCGCTCCAACTGCCACTCCAAAGCCTCGATCTTCTCAGCGCGGGCCTCAGCCTCCTCCAAGGTGTCATGCAGGACCTCCTCCAGCTGCTGGATGCGCTGCTCGCGGTCCTTGCCCGCCTCGATGGTGTCTTCCAGCTCTTTGATCCGGGCAGCACGGTCGTAGGCGGCCCTCAGGGCCGCAGCGACCCGGTTCTCCAGCTCTTGAACCTTGGGAGCTTCTGCTTCTTCTCCATCGCCCACCCCCGCAGCAAAGCCCAAAGCTTCTGCCCAGTACGCTGCCGCCTCCGCATCCTCAAACCATAATGTCAGAGCAGGGTCATCTTGTGAGCCGTCACCCCATTGCAAGGTCACAATGGCAGCCTGGTGCGAGACTTCAGCCCCAGTCACGTTCAAAGCCTCCTCCGGAAGCCCAGGAGTAGTATTGAGCAGAAGCTGGTCAGTGAACAAAGCAAAGTATCGAAGCTCCCCACATCGCTGGCGGCCAGGCCCAAAGCATCTCACAATGGGTGCATCCTTGTCGACAAAGGATGCCGCGTTTTCCCCGACTCTAGGCTGCCTCTTCCAGCCCAACAGCACCCGCAAGCTGTCGGCAGCTTCAGGGGAACTCCGGACATAGATAGCCCCCCCAGCTGCCAATCCGACCCCCAGCGTCAGCAACACCATGGCGTTGGATCGCACCACCAGCGCATGTCACAGGTAGGGGATTAAAGTTGCAAGCTGCATGTTGACACGTGGCCTCATTGAATTGCAGCACTCGTGAAGCTTTGCACTGCGTGTTTGCTATTGAGCACCACTCTGTGAGGCATGTGCAATGGCACACATGATGCCACTTACATATGTCAACTGCAACCTCGTAAAGCGCCGGACACGTGCAAAAAATAATTGCCGCTGAGTTGCATTGTAGGCAGATTCGGGTTGCTCCCGGAGCCATGGTGCACTCCCTTAACTCACAATCACTTGAGACCCCCACATGCTCTTTCCATCCACGCCTGCGCAGTGATTCAACACAATGTCCATTGCCGAGAGCAATCCAAGATCGTTCAACTGTTCCTTAGCGTCACTTGACTCAGCAGCCCCTGAGCCCCGTTCCCCCGCGCAGCACCTTTCAAGTCTGCAACACATTGCCGGTAAATCCCCTGGGCCATGCTGCTACCGACTTCTTCACCACTGCCAGCCTGATTCAACTGCATGTATGACAGCTCTCCATGGCACAAGGATGGCCTGCCTTCCTTCTTTGCTTGGCGGTGGTGATTCCATAAGGGTTGCGTCAACATCTGCCTTGCAGGAGCTATAGCTGACACAGCCAAACATGAAAATCACACACAGAATTTGGCCACCTGGTCGTCCAACGCATAGCAACTGCCACTTTCTCCTGTACAGGGTACGTGCTGCTGCGTGAGCTCGTGTACACTGTAAACAAATGAGGTCTGGTGAGTCTGTTGAGAATTAAATCAATCGGCATGCGCCACACGAGCGCTTTGCGTACATGCGTGCGCTTGCGCCTTCGCAATCGCCCAGCTGGGCTTGGAAGCTGAGGGCATGTTGTGATGTTTGCAACAAGCCCCACCAATACAACGTGCTGTGCGCTTCAAGTGCCACACGTGCTCCAATGACTTGAACAGTGCCGTGCCACTCGCTGGCCTGGTGGCTGAATGGGCGTGAAGTGGATCATGTTGTAGCCCAAGATGGCCTGCCGGCATGCACCATCTAAAAAGGGTGTCTGTATTTGCTTCGATCTCAGACGGCCTGTGAAGCTAGTGATTCAGGCCAGTGCTCGATGGGTCCCGCGAGACGTGACAGAACAGTAAGCTGATTAACCTTTGGCTCGCGCAGCACAAATGCCAACTGCGAGGACCATACTCAGGTGCATGGCTGAGCGAGCAGGGAGGTGATGACCTTGAACTCCTTGGCTACCATTGAGTCATCCGAGCTTTTCGGCCCGCTAAATCAGCTAAGGCTCGTAATACAGGCTCAACCTCAGGATGCGTGCAGTTTGCCACGGTGCACTGGGCGATTCCAGGGGAATAGCGTGAAGTTTAGCGTTTGCTGCCGCAAATGGACAAAGTGTGGCATGGGGTTAAGGTGCTGAGACTGACGGCCAGGGAGCCACCATTTGCCACGCTGGTCCGACTACCTCTGTCGGCGCATCACCATCTCTGGTCTGGTACTTCAGCTGCAACTCATAGGGGCCAGGCCTGCTCATGCAGGCTTTCCATAGGCCAAACTTGCCAGCAACTTGCCTCTCTGGACACCACTCAGCGATCCAGTCTGCAATTGCCGCTCCTCCCGCGTCACCTACAAGCAAACGCTGCAAGCAGCGGAACAGCACATTTGCCACGACTCGAGTCCCCTTCCTTGTAGCACCGATTCTTTGCCCAACTCATCATGGACAGTCAGGCTTGGCGGGCTGCAAAGCATTGGAGTTGAGCCGCACGGGAGGACAATCATCACCTTTCGGCCGCAGGAAGCCAACACCAATAAAACTCAAAACTAAAAGTGTTGAGTGCCGCGCTGTGTCGCCACACGCAATTCTGAGCACCCCTTCCTTACAGGAGCCATCAAACTGAAAGGCAAGTCTTGGCTGCGCAGCCCTAATTACACCAGCGTTTTCAATCCATTTGTCAAGCTGTAAATAGAAAGACGTCTGCTTCGGGGACCGAATTGGACTTGCAACTCATCCCCAACCAAAACCAGCTACGAGTACCCCAAAAAGAGCAAAACCCTAGTTAGGGCGATTCCGAAACCACGCAAGCACGGGCCGCAAGCCTTCTGCAGCATGAGCCCCAGAAGACATCTCCCAAGACATCCCAAAGACATTCCTAAAGTCTTTGGACAGGTCCTAGAAACAATTCTCCAACCAACCCACCCCGAAAAAAAATATATATATATATATCTATAACTCCAAAAAATCACGAACGACATCCCCATTGACACTTCCAAAAAGAACATCCACGAACGCAACCACAAAGACACAAAGACATCCCTAACCACAAAGACAACCCCAAAGACACCCCCCAAGGAAATCTGCCTTTGAAAGACATGGTTATCCCCGAAGACATCCCCCCAAAGACATCCCCCCGAGACACCCTCGGCATTCATGCCCAGAAAGCCATCCCTCAAAGACACCACCCAAGAAACCGCAAAGATATCCAAAGACATCCCCGCAGACATCCCCCTGAACGTTAACCAAGACCCCTTCCAAACATCCTCAAAGTCATCCCCGAAGACATCACCCGAAAACAACTACACAGACGTTCCCAAAGACACACCCCCGAAGACATCCCAGCACAGACAACCACTCCTTGCAAGAAATCCCTAGAGACATCACCCAAGATCCGCAAAGACTCAAAGACATCCCGAAAGACATTTGCAAAGACATTCACAAAAGCATCTGCCCAAAATACCCTCGGAAGACGCATGCCCCTTTAAAAACACACACACGCACAAAGACATCCCCAAAAACAATCGCAATGACATCCACCCCCAAGACCCCGACCAAAGACAGACCCAAAGACACCCTCAAAAAACATCCCAGAAGACCCACCGCTAAGACATCGCCCAAAAAACACGCCCCCTAGAGACCCCCAAAGACACCCCCGAACGACATGCCCCTCAAGACATCCCCTCAAGGCATCCAAACCATCCCCGACACCGCCAAGTCAACCGCATAGAAAACAAAACATGTTCAAAGCATCCGCCAAAGTTAGGCATCTTTGCAAGACACACTCGAAAGACAAGCACAAACACCCAAAAAGACACCTACAAGGACATCCCAAGACATCCCCCACAGACATCACCCGAGAGAACCGCAAAAACATTCCCAAAAGCACCCTCCAAAGACATCCCCTAAGGGCAGCCCGCCAAGACATCACCCAAGAGAACCACAGAAATATCCCCAAGAGCATCATCCAAAAACACACACACACACACACACACACACACACACACACACACACACACACACACGCCGCAAAGACATCACCAAAAGACATCGCTCTCAAGACACCTTCAATAACACCCTCCCCCCAAAAAAAGAGAAATTGCAATCTCCAAAGACACCCCAATCCGCCAAGATACCTTCCGAAGACTTCCCTCTACAACTGCCGCAAATTCTGCACAGCAAGCGTGGAAGTGCTGCGTATGCCACAAACCCTACACCCAAGCGCCAAAGTACTGCGCCTACCACGCAATCTGCCAGGAAACTCAGAAGAACCGCGCTTGCCACGAAATTCAAATCAAAAGCTCTAAAGCGCTGCGTCCTGCGCCTGTCACGAGTTCCAACGTTGACGCGTTTACGGGTGCCAGAATGAGTTCGATCGATTTTGCACAGTTTAAAGGCCAAAACGAGCCGATTGCACGGCAAACGCTTGCGCGCGCCTGCAAAGCAAGACACCTCAAAACTGAAGCGCAAATCACGATGCGACCACGCAACCTTTAAACCCTGCGCCTGTGCAGCGAAACAATGTCTAAAGAGCTACGATTCCTGCACAATAATGAATTCAACACTCCAAGATTCATTGAAAAGTCACGTTTTGCGGGACCAATGGCACGGCGAGCACGACACTCTCGAACAGACCGACGCTTCGCGGACGCTTGCCCCCAAACCCCCAGACCCTCAGCCTCTAAACGGGAACCCTTCTACTACGCATTCGGGAAAAAACGCACGCACGGATTCCAGTCCCGTGGCAACACATGTCAAAACAGAACACCAAAAGCGGGCGAATAAATTTAGGATTGAAGAGGCTGCGGAAGCTTCAAGTTTTGTTCAGGTCGGCTGATGCATAACATAAATCATGAACCTTGCAGAATAATATCATGAATGTGCTCTGAATTGCATCTTCAAAAACACGGTACGGAGCTGCGCTGGAACCAATCTTTGGGCAGTTGCTTTCCTCCAAACGGGAAGCCTGCTTTCTTTGCGGGGTCTTTGGGAAAATGTGTTCGGAGACTGCTTGACTCCTACGACCCTATGGCCAAGCCGCGTGGTCGCCTGGTAGGCTTGGGAGCTCGCCCAGGTCGCCCAACTCTAAGCGCCATCTTGTGGATGACGCCTCAAATTCCCGACTTGATCAAAGCGAAGGGTGTCGCGCTAAAGCGCACACGTTTTGCATGGCTGGCTGAATTCTGCAGCATGGATTGGACATCTGTGGGGCAACATGTTCAGCAGCTCGCGCTGGTGACGCTCTGCACTGCAATTGCTGTTCCAGTGCTTTCACTGAACACATCATGCAGAGATCGGACAACTCGCCTGCTCAAATGGGGCAACAAATGCCTCTGAGGCACTGGCCGGAATGGCCGCTGCCATCACAAGGGCGGTGCTGGCTTGAGCAAAAGAAGCTGCAAACTGCTCTGGACATAATTTATCATAGCCCCTGCCCCGTGTCTCTGTTCTGATTAATGTGTTTCCACTGTGCATCCCTCGTGCTTCCGCTTTGCATGTGCGGCCAGCTTAAGCCGCACTGCATCTGACCCAAGGCGGGCAGACAAGAAGCAAAGTTTCACTGGGAGCTGTCTGGCTTCCGAACTGGTCGCACTGACTGGTGCTTCCCGTGTCTTTGGCCAGTTCTCGCCAAGCTGCAAAATGGCAAAATGGACCATGCAGCGATTGCAAATCAACAAGGAAGAGGAAGTACATGTCTTGCGTTCAAAGCTCGTTTTCCATTCGCAATATCATACGATCGTTACCCAGCTGCAAGCTGGGTTTCTGGCTGTCACATCCGTCACTTCAAAACATGGCGATGCCTATTCTTGCAAAGTCTCCAAGTCGTGCGCCTGAGCACGACGTGAGCAGGCGGCATTACGGTATGCAATGCTCTTTCGGCCACGGGGCATATTCACAAGCATCACCCTTCTTGCAGCTTCCGAACTTGATCATCCTAAGGCGATGCAGAAAGGCTCTCCCTAGGCTTGCCCTCGCTGCATGCCGCCAAAATTCTGCCAGCACATGGGGTCTTCCGGGTGCAAAAATTTGCCTGGGCTGCAAGGGCATATTGGCATGATACTGTTTGGCATCAAGGATGGAATAGTTGAGCCAACTTGCAGCCTCCCAGCTGCCCACCTCGGGGGCACCTCGGCTGGTCGACCGACAGGCACAATTAAAGGAAGCTGCACGCAGGCTGTCAGTCAGTATGCATCCTTGGGCGCGGCACTCTCCGGTCTTCTTGTGGTCAATGCACCATTCAGTCCTTTTGCCCTGGCCCGAATGCCACGCACCCAAATGAGCAGCCTGGAATTCTCCATGCTCAAGCGGTGCCTTGGTCTTTCCTTTGCCTTTGGCTTTGCCCTTGGTGCCCCACGCAGGCTTGTGAATGACCTGGGCAACTGGTGGGCCAGCTTCTGGACAGGTCTTTGAACGTACGCGCAGTCAGTCGCGCCTGCTTCACCCAAACGACTTGGGGAGAGCTCTTGCCTTTCCCTTTGCCCTTGCCCTTGCCCTTGCCACCGCCTGAGCTGCACAAAGGCGCGCTGAAGCAGAGTGGGCGCAAAGGGGCTAGCCCAAGTTCACCAGGCCTACGGCTCCAGCACACCATTTGCATGCTTCCCCTCTTGGGCAATAGCCTTTCCTTGCTCTGCAGGTTTGATGCATGAAAGCAAGCTATAGACAGCAAACGCGCAGCTGGCACAAAGGGGTTGCAGCATGCACTCTCTCACTTGCTGGAAAGCCATGACTTGTCAAGCCGCTTCTCCACATCCCAGCAGACCATGGCAGATATGGGGGCCTGATAGCTGGGAGAGTTTCTTGCAAGTTGGCTGCATGACCAGCAAGTCTTCTCGCAGACATTTCCGGCATCATGCAAGACCGTGGCCGTGCCTCTTCTTGCAAGGTGACAGGAACAGGCTGGACCAGGCTTCAGCCACAGGGTGCGGTTCAACAGCAAGCATGCCATTTGCGTGAAGATGGGCAGCTGGCCATAGACACACAAATGACAGCATTTGAATTTGCCACCAAGACAAAAGGACAACACCAACAGCCAAGTCACGCAAACAGGTGCAACTGCAAAGGTGACTCGGAAGCTGTGAGAAAATGAGATGCAGAGGTCTGGGCAACAATTATGTTATCTACAAAGACTCCAGCGAATCGTTTTCTGAACCACTCCAGATCCATTCAGTCAATGGCCTTGCCCCGCAGCTGTGCTTCGTGGCAGCCGCGTGAGCTACGAATTCAGCCAGCCAAGTGCGTTGACTTGCCGGAAAAAGAGATGCAGCTGTGGCCGGAGCGCTGAGCCGCTCCAAAGGCATTTAGGTATAAGCTGGCGGCCATCTTCATTTTGGGCTCACAGTGAGTCACTGGCAATCCTTGGAAATGCAACAAATTTGCGGAACACAAGGTTTCGCAAATTACAGGTGCCAGCGCAAGCATGTGACGGAGATGCTGCAGGCTGAGGCCGCGTCTTGTGAAGCTCTTTGAAGTCGTTGTGGAACTTCCTTGTTGCACAACTTTCAGAAGCTGAAGGCTGTGAGACTGTGAGGCTGTGAGGCTGTGAGGCTGTGAGGCTGTGAGGCTGTGGCTCGAAGTCCGGACAAAACTCGGAAGAGCAATCGCTGGCCAACGCCACCTGACTCATTGGCCAAACCCTTGCCGTCTCCACATGCAGATCGAGGACAGGTTTGCCAAGCTGCGCCATAGAACAAATCACCTGCAGCCAGAACTTTACACATGCAAATCACGGGGCGATGCTGCATCCCAGTGGCCGAGAATGCTTCCCAGCAGTTGCTTGGCCTGACACAGAGCAATGCAGAATAGACAGGCTTGGGGGTATTTACCCTTGCCTTGCTTGGGGACGTCCACTGCTGCCGAAATGCAGGAGACATTACCTTGCAAGCCAGTGTACGCGCACTTGCCGCGAATGCAAGTGCAGCTACGCATTCAACCCGCATCAAGCTCCGCTCAGCCCGGGGTGCTTGGTCGAAGAATCCTTGCGCGCATGCAGTGTCTACTGTGGTTCAACTTCAACGCGGGCCGAGATGCCATCTTGCAAGGCATCTCGGAGAAGGCCGGCACCTAACGATTGGAAAACCCAACGGCATCTCCAGGCCTCCAGGCTTGACTTATTGCAGCTGGGGAGCTTAACTTTTCACTCCTGTAGGCTGGTGGTCGGAAATCAGAGCCTGAGGATATGGGAATGGCAACCAACTGGGAATTGAGATCTCCAAGCAACTTGCCCAATTCTCTTGCAGCTGCGTTGCGCTTAAAGAATGGTCGGAATCCTTCAGGCAAAAGATCCCATGGGTTCTTTTCCAGGCCTGTGGTGCCATGCGGTGGATGATCAAACGGCCAATTTTACTGAGGACCTGGCTGTCATCCAGCGTGAAGTTTTCAGAAGCCAACATCCATAGAAAGAGCCACCCCAGCCACCGGAACACCCTGGCCAGGCATGCATACCACGCGTCCCGCGAATCCAAACAGGTAAGGATGCCGCGCGAATTGCTCACCAACTAAATCCAAGAAACTGCAAGGCTGCATCGTGAACGTCTGCATCACCCATTTTACAGGTCCGCACGACGCCGTAGTCAATTAGCGTCACCTACCAGCCATGTTGCTCTTTGCGGCGCAGTCAGCAAGAGAGTTCACAAAAGCATTCAGGACAACAAACAACAAATCAAAGTGGGCACACGGCGCCATGTTTGCGACTTGGAGTAATAAAACATGTCTTGAGGTGCCAGCTTTTACTGGGCTCTGTGAGGGGCGTCTTTCATCCGCTGAAACATACGTTGTTCCGCTGGGTGAGTCGTTGATCCAATGATCTGTTGAGCTGCTGGTCCGCTGAATCAGTTGGCTTGCTCGTGCCACGCAATTGGTGTTGAAAGGATTTTGCTTGTTGTCAGTTTAGGGTGGGTTTGGGGTGGGCCTTAGGATAACAATAGAAGGTGGTGATACTGGTTGGGTGCTGGAGCGTGGTGCGCTGGTTTCTGGGAAAATGTTGATCTTGACCTCTTGTCCTCACTTCTGTCCCGCAGTGGGGCAGAGCTACGATGAAACAGCAGCAAGTTCATCCAGCTGAGAGGCTTGGAACTCTGGCTTGCCAGTGGCATCACGCGCCTTAGCAAAATGACCATGCTTGAGCATCTTTTTGTGTGGAACATGCATGTGGGATCGTATGAAAACTGCTGCCAAGCTGCAATCATGATGTTGTCCGGCTTGAGGTCCTTCAACAAGTGTTTCACCGAGCCACCCTGCATTGCACTGCTAGTTGCTGGCGAGTTGCCAAATGAAAATGCAGCTGTCCATTTTTGTCTGGCTTCATCATTCCTCGCATTCCGCGCTTGACCATTGCAAATGGGAAATAAAAACGATTTTCCAATTATAGAGAAAAAACTGCTTCGCAACGTGGACAATGCCGGTCAAACTGAGTACATGCTCAGCACGTCTTCATCAACTTTCAGTCCGCCCCTGCGAAGCTCGAGGAGTTGGTGACCAACCTTCCTCTGTTTGCCTACGCGTAGGCAATACTAAAATGAGCTTGTTCAGTTGTGCATGGCATATCCTGACCTCAAACAACATAATTGATGTTTGTATCGATACGTCTCTTCTTTTTTTCTTTCTTTTTTTTTTTTGGGGGGGGGGGGGGTGTAACAACCAGTTTAAGAAACTTATGTCTCTTGTGTTCCCGCTTCTTGTTGCTTGATGCGTTGGCGTGGCCGCATGGGCGAGGTGTGCTGATCCAAGTGGGCTCATAACACAATCCTGGCCTACATGTGAGGACGCTCACCTCTCACAACAGTGCGAATTGTCTGCTACCCAAGGATCCCCTGTAGGCAAAGCTTACAGGAAAAGCTGCGAGGAACGAACATGAGTATTGGGGATTGGCAGGAGACATGTTTTACCTTTCTAATGCCCCCCTTCAAAGCTGTAGCAAAGGTTCGCATCATGATTTCTGTGAGCTGGTCCAAGACATCAAGTGCTTGGCCCACCTTGGTGCGGGTCTCCAGTCTCAGCATGCATGAAATGTGCTACGCTGGACAACATCTGAGCTTGCAGCATGGTTGATTCCATCAGGCGAGCGAAAACAATGAGCCGCAGCATTCAATGTAATGCCAGCCGCACGCTCAAAAACGGCAAAAATCTTGCCATCATCCACAGGAGAATTGCCAACGCCAATGCAGTCCACAAAGTGGACAGGATCGCGGGCTTTCATGTCTTGTGCAAAAACGGTCTCCTTCATCACGTCATTCCAATCACCGCGGTCAAACAATTTCACGACCTTGTCTGGGTTGCCTTGTACTGTGTACACGCCGCCATATGCCCCAGTTCCAAGCTTGGCGTTGTAGTCCGGAAGAAACTTGTCCCAGCTGACCTCCGCTATGCCTTGCGGTTTCTGAGCCCTTTCTTTTTTCGGGGACTTCCTCGGCGACAGCAGGGTGGGGAGTTGGGCGTCATCGTTGTACCCGCTTCCGGACGGAACACGCTGCATTTCTCTGACTGCCCCGGCTAAGCCGACAAGGGCACCGCGCATGGCAACATTGCAACTGCGAGCCACAACCTGCGTGTTCACGTCGGTCATGCTTGATCATACTTCCTAACACTCACTTGGGACACAAATATTTACAGAAACCCAATGCCCATTCGGCGGCCGCAAAAACTGTGAGGTGTGCCCTGGTCAGCTCAAACAAGAATGGTGAGTGCAGTTGAAATCGAGAGAACCTTTCGAGTGCCTACTACACATGCTCGCAATCAATAAAAACAAACGTCAAAAGACGCAAAGCGGACACCACGATCCACGTCATGAAACTGTTGTTTTCCTGCCACTCGCACCAATCTTCACGAGATGAGAGCAATTTCGTACTGTTTGTTTGTATTGTTTGCCGAGCGCCTTTTTCCGCCAGACACAGCAGAGCGGGCCATGCGCCATGCGCCACCAATACATCACTAGTACTGATGGCGCAGCGCCTCACATACACATACGTGGGTGCGTGCAACCAAAGGTTTGCGCTGCAGCACAACTAACCACCAACATGATCTCCAGGATGGTCACGTGAACTGCGGCAAAGGGGCAAAGCGATTGGCCCAGCAGCATTGTTGAAAACCTGGCCGGAGCATGACCCAGCTGCGAAAGTGCAAAGCAGAACACGCTGGGCAGGCCGTCACTATGAGCACGGACATCACGCAGGCGCCGCGCTGTCGCTCCCAACAAAGCAGGCAACGGTGGCCCATGCCGGCGCCGGAAGCAGCGCAACTACCCCAAGCTCACTCCCAGCGGTGCCGCTACACAGGCGGCAAGTGAAGCAGCCGCACAGAGCTCAGAGCGGTCGGCGGCATTTTGAAAACTTGGGCAGAGCAGGGCCAGCTTGGGAGAGCAACAAAGCAAAGGCATCTGGGTTGCGCCAGCTGCAACCGGCAGAGCGGCTGCTTGCTCTCATGGATGATGCCTACGGACCATGTGCGCCGATGTGCGCCCGTTTTCGACCTCGTCTGCTCCATTTCAAACGCGCGCTGCTGAATCCGCCTGAATGCGTCCGAGTCCCGACGTCTGGGCGCTACCGCCCTTGTCTCGAAGCAGCCTCAGTTTGCGTCGTGCCCTGCCGACATCCTTGGCGCCGGGGACGGGCTTTGTCTCGCCTCCATCGGCGCCGCCTGTCTCAGGGGGCTTTCGAGGTACCTAAGTTGCCTAAGGCCGCCCTTGCGGGTTGCCGGCCAGTCTGCTCTGGTCCATGGTGGTCTGGGTTTTTGACAGCAATTGCCGCAAACATTTTCTTCCAGTTTCACAGCGTCGTTGCTCAAGTCACGTGGCTGTAGTGGTAGTGGTAGTGGTGGTGGCGGTGGTGGCAGTAATAGTAGCAGGAATAGTAGCAGTAGCAGTAGTAGCAGCAACAGCAGTATCGGTAGCGGTACCGGTAGCAGTAGCCGTAGCAGGACCTTCGCTTGGGTCCACGCTAATTGTGGCTGCTGGGGCCTCGCGCGGCCCTGCAAGCCAGCGCGTCTTGGGGCTCACCAGCGAAGGACAGAGGTGACCACCCCCGCTCTCGCAATCCGGCTGTGCCAGGCAGAGGGCCGAGAGCGATGTTTCGTTGGGAGTCGTTGCCGGCCAAAACCACCAGCCCTGGCCCATGCCACCAGATCTGTTTTGGAACCCTGCCCCGCTGAACACCAGTTCGTCAATCTCCGACGTTCACGCAGAGGAACAGCGCCAGACCCCGAATGCGGATAGTGCTGGATCATGATGGGTCCTCCTATGTTCTTTGGGGGAGGCGCAGGATGGCTCAGGAGCTCAGATAAAACACAGCAGCGCCGGGCATTTGCCTCTAGTTGGCGCACAATGTCCTGCGCGGTCGGCATCTCTGAGAGGCGCTCCATCGCCAAACAGCATGGTACCCAAGTACCGCGTTCCTTGGGCTGGCGAGCGCCCACGGAGTATTGGACCAGGGCGACGCTCAGCACAACAAGAGCAACTCAGCAGCCTGCAGGTTTTTTGTTATATGATGCATGTGCTCCAACCTTTGACAGCCCAGAACCCTTGACACGCGCTCCTTTGCGTCCGGGTCGCGCGAAGGCTGCTTTGTTGGCTCCCGAGAAAACCAATTCTACGCTGAAGTGAGATCCTCGACACAATCTGCGACAGCTGAGTCTTGAAGAGGGAAGTCCGGTGGTGCGCTTTGCACGACGGCCTGAATCCCGATTGCACGGCGGTGCATGGAACGGCGGTGCCCCAAAACCGAGCCTGCAAAAAGTCAAGGGAAGGCAGGGAGCAAGGCGACCCGCTCATGCCAGCATTGTTTGCCCGGCTAGGATTTCAGATCTGTCACGCGCGCCGGCCTTACTCTGGGTTGCCACACCGGGTCCTGGACATCCAGTAGGTCGGGATGGTGGTGCCCGGAGCGGCATGCAAGTCTGTGTCGAACTTGCCCCACTCCCTGTAGATCTACCACGGCAAGGTCGAGAAGGTCTCAGACAGGTCCGCCAGGATCCAATTCTTCTTGAAGATCTTCACCTGCGCCTTTCTTGTGGATCTGAAGGCTCGTGCTCCGGGATGTCCGGACCTTCCGGGAGTGATTCCAGAGACGACAATGAGGCCCGGTCGCTAGAGTCGGCTTGCGAGAAGGGGGGTCGCCACGAATTCTTCGGAAAAAAAAGAGGCCACGTTTCCGCTTGCTGCTGCGGTGATGAGGGACAGGTGCAGGTGCAGGTGCAGGCACAAGCATCCTGCACATCTTGTGGATTTTTGGATGAGGGCCATCAGTTCCATGGAGCTCTGGGTCATCTGATGGTGAAGGGCAATCATGCGTGAGAGCAGCGCAAGGCCGCGTACTGCTGAAGCGCAGGATATGCTGATGGGTTTATGGAAGACAATGCATTCAGCAAGCGAGGATTCCAACCAAGTGCGTTGAATGCCACGGAAATATATGCACGGGCAGTAGAACATGAGGTGATGGTTGTCGTTTTTTGTTGTGGCACACACAAAGTCTCCAAGGAGGTAGCGGTCATCAACGGGGCGTGAAAAACGTGCTCGAGTCGTGTGTGCTTTACGTTCGGCCTTCCCTTTCAAAATTCATGGCGTTCCGTGCTCAAGTGTTTAGCGCTATTCGGTGGTGCCGTCACCATGCCGGTTGTCTCCACTGCTTGCCCCTCGACCTCTTCCGCCATTGTATTTGCGTCAGCACGTCACTACGGCATTCCGGCTCCTGTGTGGCCGACTACCCTCCGACACGGTACCGACTATTTCGTGCCCCACCTGGTTGCCTACACGGCTGCACAACTCGACCAACCTTCACCTGCTAGTGCAGCCTTTTCCCACTGCTACCACCCAGCACCTACACCTTTGCCCTGTTTCAACCGCCAAATGTGGCGTACTGGAAGCAGCGCTCAGTATTTCGAGCTACTCGGCCTCTGTCCGTCAACCCCCTACCCGACGTCTACATCGTCGCGTATGCAAACCGGAAGCACAATCAGCGCGCAAAGCTATTTCGCTGGTGGCATCACTTCAAGAACTACGACGAGTTCGCCACTTGGATTGTCTTCACGTCCCCTGACCACGTGAGCACTTGGGTCCAGGAGCAAGTACAAAACGAGTCTCGACAGGGTACACAGCCACCAAGTTCTTGTCAGATCAACCTTGGTCCCGGTTTGGCAGACGACTCCGCAACTACCATCAGGTCGCTCTTCGCCATCGGGAAGCCTGGATTATTCTTGCGAGACGCTTCAGAGCACATTGAGTCCTGGGAACAAAAACGGCGGCTCCGCAGCGGCAGGCACTCGGACCTAGACATATACGCGATACACCGCCTCGCTGGAAATGCTCAAGCACGTTCTCACCTTCCGGCGCCTTCAAACCCCCACGCACAATCCCTTGGGCTTTCTCACCCGGACCACCAGAGCGCCACACAGGGCCTCCTACGACGACTCCTAATTTATCTACCCAATAAACTTGCAGAATCACATCCAACAGTACATTCAGCCTTGTGGAACTAGGACAAAATCCAGTCTGCGCATCACCTTACCGGCACGGGGCCGGGCAGATGCGCTTGTGCCTCCTGGCTACAGCGCCAGCCTTGGCTTTCCAACATCCAGGGTCACATCGCTGTGGGCCTCGATGAGCTCAAGTTTCCAAAGCTACCTACAAACGTACTCTGCACTTCCGCTCAGGCATCCTACGAACGCCTCCACATACCAGCAGCGAGTACATGAGTCTCTCCGACAGTGGTGCCTGCATCACGGCCTACCACTTGACCAGTTTCTGAATTCGGGGAACAACCACAGAGACAGACAAACGAACAACAGGGAACCAAACAAAAGACAAGGAGTGTGGGTAGGCAAAGGCTCAGAGCACCAAATCCGCACCGAGGAGCAAAAGCTCACACCCCAAAAACCGCCTCGTTTGTCGTCATCTACAAAATCTTGGACCCCTACACCAGGTTTTTCAATGCACGGCAACCCACAAAGGTCAGCAAATTGCTCTTCCTTCGGCCCTCAACGACAGGGTGCTCAAAACCCGGATTCAAGAACGTACACTATCTAATCAGTCCATCTACCTGGAGCTCATCAAGCAAGAGCTATCTGGACCAGCTCAAGGCCGTCGCGGTCAAGTGGGGATCCCGACACCTTTCGTCTCAGAGGGCTCTCGCAAGCAGGGCGCTTTTCCAGTTCTCCCGGCTGCACGACGTGCAGCCAGCCGACAGGCAGCCGGCTAGTCCGCCCGCTCCACATTCAGATCGCGCACAGGAGTGACGGGCCCCAGCTTCTTTGCAAACTCGAGCGGCGGCCCAACGGGCATCCACGACCCCGCAAAGCACCAGACCCAGCGCAGGCCGCTCGTCCGAATCCCTACCGGGCCCTTATCTAAACATTGACTTGCACGCGTACTTGGACGACATCTATGTCACTTGCCAGCCCGAGCGTGCCGGGCCCGCCTTTACGGCCCTCGGCACAGCGCTCTAGGAGCGCGCGAACATCCGCGTCCATTTGGGCAAGACGCGGGCATGGAATGCCGCGGGCAAGGAACCCAGCGCACTACTGGATGCGCTCCCCACCGCCGCGCACGCTGATGCTTGGGCAGGGAGTTGGGCGAGGCCACCAGCCCAGCAGCGCATCACAGTCCTGGGCACGCCGCTGGGGCATGCCGCGTACATCGCGGGAGCGTTGCGACGTGTCAGAGAGAAGCACGACGAACTCTTGGGTCGCATTCCCACGGTGCCACACCTGCAGAGCGCCTGGTTCCTCCTGCTCCTGTGCGCGCAGCCTCCGAGCAATTACTTGCTCCGCGCACTGCCGCCCGCTGACAGGGGAGAGTTCGCTGAGTCCCACGACCGGGCCATTGCCCACTGCCTGGGGCGCTTGCTCAGCGGCACGGACGAGCCCTTCGAACTTTCCCAGCTACCGGTCAGGCGTGCGCAGCTGCCACTCCGGTATGGCGGCCTTGGCCTCCGATCTGCCGCGGCGTCCCGGGCCGCGGCCTATTGGGCCTCCTGGGCGGACGCCATGCCGGTCATAGGCGAGCGGCACCCGCGCGTGCTTGCGCGGATGCTGATGGGCTTGGCCGATCCGCGGCGGGCTTCGATGCGCCGCCGTGGACGGCCCTCGCGGACAGGCTCGCTACCGGTGAGGCGAGCCACTTCGGCGACGCGGCGTGGGGATGGCAACAGGCAGCTTGCGCCAGCCTGGATCAGCGGGCCCTTAAGACGCTCTTTCCTGACCTTGACGGAGCGTCTCGGGCTTTGCTGCTCTCCCAGGCTGGGCCAGGCGGCAGCCTTGCTCTCACGGCGCTGCCAACGCGCGAGGAGTTCACGCTGCAGGATGACACCCTCCGCTGCGCGCTCCTCCGGCGCCTGCGCCTCCCACTGCCACTTGAAGCCCGAGCCTGCCGCTGCGGTGGCGCCCTCGATAGCTCGGAGACCACCGGGCAGCCTGCCCCACAGCCGGTGTGCTGGTCTGCCGCGCTTGCTCCCTTGAGCGCGCTGCGGCGCGCATCTGCCAGGAGGCGGAGGCTCGGGTCGCGACCAACGTCTTCCTCCGCGACTTGAACCTCGGGCTGCCATGAAACGACGGGCGCCGGCTCGGGGTCGTCGTGCATGGACTCCTGGCCTTTGGAGGCGTGCAGGTAGCGGTTGATGTGACGCTCGTCAGCCCGCTTCGGCGTGACGGGAGCAGCCGATCTCGCGCCGACCACGAGCCCGCGGCTGAGCGCAAGCATCGGGTAACCTACCCGGAGTTCCAGCGAGCCCGGCGGTGTCGCCTGACGGTGCCGGCCCTCGAAGTTGGAGGGAGATGAGGCGAGGAGACTGAGGCCTTCCTCCACCGCATCGCGCAGGGCCGAGCTCTCGCCAGCCCCGCGGCGCAGCGCACGGCGGTCGCAGCCGCGTACAGGCGCCGGTGGGGGCAGATGCTCGCAGTCGCAGCGCAGGGAGCGTTCGCTGCGAGCCTCTGCCAACTCCCCACCGATGTTGGCGACGCGTATGCCACCGCTGGAGGGCGATGTCCTGTCCGACGCCCGTTGGGCGCCGGGCGCGTAAGGATCGGTCGCGTGTTTCACCCTGTTTCACCGCGGCTTGACGGAAAAAGGTCCGGGGAAAAAATGATAATTAAGACATGTCCCGGGGCCGCTAAAACCTGGTTTTCGCCATGGCGGCTCCACCACGCCTGCATTCCGCCACGCCTGTTGTTTATTGAATATGTTGCCCCTTTCCGTGATCGGGCGCGGTGTGGCAGCAACTTCGGCGCGACGGAGCGTAGCGAACGGAGCAAGGCCGACCCGCGCGACAAGACCGTAGTCGGCCTCGGTGATGGCGCAGCAATGCTGCCAAAGCATCCGCTCCTTTGGCCTGAGCGCAAATTGGCAGGGCCGTGTGGCAGCATCGAATACTTCCGCGAAACCATTCAACTAGCTGAGAGATGTCAAACGCGCCAGTTAGAATCTTGATCACTGCTTCAATCCGTAAGGGAACATGCATCAAGAGACAAAAGAGAACGACCAACAAAGGGCGCGCTTGCTCTTTTTCTTCATAAGGCGTTGCTTGGAAGTTAAGGCTCGGGGGTGCAGGGGGAAAGACAGCGCGTGTCCTTTCCCCGTGTCTGCACCCCCTTGCGGAGCCTTCTCAAATGCCCCCGCGGTCAACAGAGCGTGTTCGACCAAGCGCCAGGTGTTTTATCTGTGAGGCGTCAAACAATCGAAGGCACTGGTTGCTGTAGGATGCTCTGCGGGCAACCTACTGGTGTGCATGCGGCACACACTGCAAGGCTGGGACATGCCGAGGCAGTGACTGCATGCGGCGGCATGCGAGAGCGGTAGCGGCACACACTTCAAGGCTGAGACCTGCCAAGGCAGTGACTGCATGCGGCGGCATGCGTGCGCGGTACCTAAGGCACCGCCATGCGCTACTGGGGCACCAGCTGCGGCTGGGCCCTGGAGGAGATACCGGAGCTGGGACAGGGTGGGTGGGAGGGCGCAAAAAAGAGGGAAAAACCCTAAAGCAGGACCTGAGGTGGCTTGAAGCAGGAAAACGGCCACGCGTCCGAAGATTCAATCAAGATTAAAGCATAAGGGAAAATAAAAACCCTAAACGTTAGAATCTTGATCACTGCTTCAATCCGTAAGGGAACCGACAAAGGGTGCGCTTGCTCTTTTTCTTCACAAGGCGTTGCTTGGAAGTTAAGGCTCGGGGGTGCAGGGGGAAAGACAGTGCGTGTCCTTTCCCCGTGTCTGCACCCCCTTCTCAAATGCCCCCGCGGTCAACAGAGCGTGTTCGACCAAGCGCCAGGTGTTTTATCTGTGAGGCGTTAAACAATCGAAGGCACTGGTTGCTGTAGGATGCTCTGCGGGCAACCTACTGGTGTGCATGCGGCACACACTGCAAGGCTGGGACATGCCGAGGCAGTGACTGCATGCGGCGGCATGCGAGAGCGGTAGCGGCACACACTTCAAGGCTGAGACCTGCCAAGGCAGTGACTGCATGCGGCGGCATGCGTGCGCGGTACCTAAGGCACCGCCATGCGCTACTGGGGCACCAGCTGCGGCTGGGCCCTGGAGGATTTACCTGAGCTGTGACAGGGTGGGTGGGAGGGCGCAAAAAAGAGGGTTATACCCTAAAGCATGACCTTAGGTGGCTTGAAGCAGGAAAACGGCCACGCATCCGAAGATTCAATCAAGATTAAAGCATAAGGGAAAATGAAAACCCTAAACGTTAGAATCTTGATCACTGCTTCAATCCGTAAGGGAACCGACAAAGGGTGCGCTTGCTCTTTTTCTTCACAAGGCGTTGCTTGGAAGTTAAGGCTCGGGGGTGCAGGGGGAAAGACAGTGCGTGTCCTTTCCCCGTGTCTGCACCCCCCTGCGGAGCCTTCTCAAATGCCCCCACTTCAGGGTTCCAAGCAAACGGCCTAATCTATTGCCCCCTCTTCAGAGCGTTTGCGATGCATCTTATGCTCCGGCCGCCACGGTGCGTCGGGCGGATGCAATGACAGCGCGGATTTATGGGGCCAGAAATCATGCGGGCGAAATCGAAAGCGAGCATGCGGCTTGCTGTCGAAGGCGGAAGCATTTCCGCGGCTAAGCTGATCAGCCCACACGTTGTGCTCGCCTGGGATGTGTGAGGCTAGCACTGACCATTTGCGCTTGTAAGCCCATGCTGCGACGAGTTGCACAAAAATTTGCAGGGGCCATGCTGTAGTGAACAGTTTGTTCACTCCGGCCTCGGATGCAGTATTATCCGTACCGGAAAGCATGCAGAGGCCGTGCACTGCTTGGCCTTTGGTAGACCAAGCGATGCGCATGAGTGCAAGCTGGGCCAAGGTCTCAAAGCAAGCTATATAGCGTTGGGCCTCTTTGGTGAGGCATGGCCACTGCTGTTGGACATCGTGGAAGTCCCAGGTTTCTGCAAACCAGGAGACGGACCGGCTGGATATGAACCAGCCGCCTATGCCCACTGTGGCGCCTTCGGCACATGCGTCTGCTGCTGCGTTGCATGCCAGGATTGGCTTGCTTTGCAACGGGCATGCCAAATCTGCTTGAAAACACTGCAGAAGCCATTCAATATTGGCTCTGCTTGTTTTGGACAACCGAGTGTGTTCGGCAGCGGGGTCTGCCACGCGCACCCACGCTGCTTTGTGACTGGGCACTACACTAGGCAAGTCCGATGCGCTGCGCACGGGGGTTAATACCTTTGAACCCAGTGGCATGAAAATGCCGTGCACGGGCGAGGCCAATATGGCCTTGGCGTTTAGTGCTGAGAGGAAAGCAGGCCACAGGCGTGCGTTTACGGAGATCATGCAGCCTGGTGGTGAATGCAGATCTGCATACAAACGCGCAAGCCAAGACCTCAATTCTAGGCTCAGGCTGGTGGCCCAAAATGAGCAGCCCGATGGTTTCCAGGAGGAAATTAATCGACCATCCGCACCAAGTCAAGCAGTTCTGGAATTGCACTTTTTTCCAGGAAATTGGCGCACTGATGGCTGCAAAGAAACTGACTATTAGAGCAAGTTGTTGATGCGCGTCCGGGCGGTGCAAAGCGGCTAAAAGGTCGTCCACGAACAACCAAGCTTTGTGTGGGTGTGCTGATAACACCCCGTGTAGCAGCCTGAGTAAGAATGCTCCAGTGCGTTGCCACCAGTATGCGGAGAACCGGGCTCCGAAGTGGCACACTCGGTAATGGTACAGAGTGTCTGCAAAACGGAAGAGTAACAAGCCGTGTTCGCTCGGGTGCACCTGAATTTGCTTGTGTGCAGCCTTAAAGTCAAAGCTAGCGCCTATGAAGGAGGCATGCGTGTCTCCTGGCTGAATGCGAGGCGAACATCGGATGCCATTGGCAAACTGACTCGCTCCGGGATATTGCATTTGGGGTTCACCCCGCACACGGTGCCGTCTAGCACCAGGCGTGGTTCTTTTCCTTCTGCATGCACGACGTGGAGTTTACCCACTGCAATGCCCTTGTGCCAATGCTGTCGGGCTTGCTCGACGGACATGTCCGTGCGGACCACCCACCCGTTGGAAATTTCTTTTTCTTTCAGGGCGGACACTGTATCGGGCCACCACCCTTGTCAGTGGATGGGTAGTGTGAGGCACTGAGTGGTCTGCTGTGGAGTGCATGCCTGCCCCGTCACAAACCTTGAGTCTGGTGGGGTGCAGAGTCGCGATGAACGGTTTGCGAAGCTCGCGTACCATCGGGTCGCGTCTGACTTTGAATGCACAATGCTTGACCACGTTTGCGGCTAGGCTCGTGGGGTATTCTGCCGTTAAGGTGCTCAGGAATTGACCTGAGCTCTCCTGCAATGCTAGCGTGCCTAGTTGGGTGATTGCAGCTTTGTGCTACGCGTGATTTTTCCTCGGGGGACAGGTGTGGCACTCCCTGCATGCATGCGGGAGTGCGTAAAGCTTTCAGACCCCTGGGCGGAGTTTCAGCCTGCTATAGTCCTTACACGGCGGAGCCAGGGTAATGAGACTTACTACTCCTGACCAGGATATGCGCATTAGCAGCTCGAAACATGCGTCGCCCAGGATGTCATGCTCTGGATTGGCGTCAAGGTCAAAAGCCTCGAAGCGCGAAAGGCCTTGCCTGTCTGCGGCTGCTGAGATGGGTGCATGTATGCCTGCGAAAACATCCAAGAGAAAGCCTTTCTTGGGGTGCGTAGACACTGGCTCGCCGTCCGTTCGAGCAGTGCTAGCGGAGCTGCCTGCTGCATGTTCGGCCGGGAGGTCGTGTTTCAATGCCGCTGGCAGAGGCTGGGCCAGTTTGCTTGCGGGCGGATGCGTGAAGCAGTAAGGGTGGACTGTGCTGAATGTTGCCGGCAGCGAGAGTGCACTGTCTGGAGGAGCAGCCGGGACAGCCTCCGGACTGTGTCATGTGCGATTGGGGGGATGCTGGGAGGCGCCGTGTGCCTGCGGGCAGCCTTTAACAGCGCAAACATGCGCAAACTGGCAGTTGTCGGATTTGCACAATCCGTGTTGAAATCTGCGGCAGATTTGTTTGCCTTGGTGCGTTGCTGCCTAATTGTCACGGTGTCTTCCCTTTCCCTTTCCTTTCCCCTTTTTACGGGGCGGCTCGGCTTTGTGCGGCTTAGGAGCTGCGCGTTTAGCCGGTCGCGTTGGGTTATGCGGTCGCTTGGTGAGCGGAGGCGCCGCAGGCTGTCTGCTGGTCTTTGGGCGCAGCATGAGCAGCGAGTGTATTTCCATGCGGCCATGCGTGAGCTCATGGAATGCATCGTCCATGGACCATTTGCGCTGCAGTAGGTCGATGATGGTGCCCCAGATTTGGCGATCTGCACGCAGGAGCTCCGATGTTGTGACTGTGCGGAGTGAAAGAGCTGGGTCTGGCTGAGTCAGGCACATGTTGGCGATTTGCTGGTCAAGTGCTTTGGCGTTGAGCAGGTGCACTGCTTGACAAAGGGCGAGTGCGTTGCGAAACACTTGCTGAATGCGATGCAGCCAGCTTGCGGTGAGCGCCCTACCTTCCACGTTGATCTCGGGGGTGTCATCGAAGAAAGCATGCGCCAAAAGCTGTGTCTCTGTACGCGCGGCTTTGTGGGAACGCGCCTCCACTGCTTCTTGATACTGGCGCGCTGTGAGCCGTAGTTGCCAAGGGATCCACTTGAAGTGTTTTGACTTGGTCATCTCATAGACCATGCTGAGCAGGCGGATGCTTGGCATGCTGTCCGGTCCCAGGAGCTCTCCTGGATAGTTTTTCTGGAACTTGTCCACCAGGTCCTGGACAACCTCCGGGGTCAGCTTGGGGGGCAGATGCTCTGCCCATGCGATGGCTGGCGATGCATGCGTGTCCAGTGAAGCTGGGCCGGTTGGCTGGCCCAATGCTTTGGGCATGTGTGCATGCGTCTCTTGCGTGGATGCGGCCCTGGCAATTTCGAATACTTTCCCATTGCGTGCGGCTGGGATGGAGTGTGCATAATCTGCCACTTCCAATGCGGTCCAAATCTCTGCGGGGACATCATCGAGCAGCGTACTCAGGTCGGATGTGTCTGAGTACGCATATGCAAAGTCGGCAACATCTTCAAAACCGAGACCAAGGATATGCTCGGCTAGCATATCTGGCACTCGGGCGTTGGCCAGCAAGGCGCGCAGTGCGCTTGCTGTGTCGCTTGATGCCTCCAAATCTGCCATGACCGGAGGATGGGCACGGAGAGCAGCGGTGGCTTGTGCAACAAAAGAGCCGAGGGAAAAAAGCCATGCAAGCATCCTGCGACAACAGCAAAGGAGCATGCCGGGCAATGCGAACTGTGGTGCTGAGGCGCGGGCCGGCCATGCTAAGTCGGTGAACCTGAAGGCCTCAGGTGGGATGCTTGGCTGCCGGAAAGAAAAAACGGCAGGGCATGCGCCAACTTGGGAGCATTGTATCATGGCATCAGCGAAAACGCATGCTGACAAGCCTTGTGCTTGCACAGGTGCTCTTGGCCAAGGTAATTAATGCAATGCACAGGGGTAGTAATGCCTAGGCCGCAAGCTGTGCAAAATGCGGATGGCAAATCCTCGCGTGAGCTGTACACTGCATGCACTGCTGCCCCAACGCGAGCTGCACCAAGCAAGCTGCGGAAGAAGAAGACGCAGGGCGTGCATCGTGCGGATGATCGTCTTCTGATTCCGGAGTGTCGGAATTACTGGAAGATGCAACATCGTGCGACCAAGCCTCTGGGTCCATGGCGCAGGGCTGGGCCTGTTGTTCCCTCTCGTAGATGAACATTTTTAGCTCTGCTGGCAAGGCATGCAGTGTGATGCATGCGGGTATCGGACCAGCCCCCACCGAAAAGGCTGGCTCGAAAACTGCATGCTGGCCCCCACGCGATTGGGGTCTTGTGGGGCGTCATCCCCTGATCAATGCGGATGCGATCTGAGACTGTACCCAGAGGCTTTCGATCGTGTCGTCTCGGCTGCACAGTTGAACCGAGCTCAACCGGTGGTGTCCTTGCTGACGCCGGGACTCCTCTGGAAGGCGTAGTTGTGCTGATGCGCTAAGCAGGGCCACTTCAAGCTATGCAGAGTGTAGGCTTGTGCCTCGTCCTGGTTCAAATGCGAAGCAGTGCGAGGCATCCACGGCAGCTGAATTGCCCAACGAAGTAATGCTAATGCTTGTGTATATGCCATGGGGCCCTGGAAGCAAGCAGGTTCATCATTATTGATGCATGCTAAAGCGGGCAGCACGAAGTCGGGCGATTGCCAGTTGGGCGATTTGGTGGCGCTATAGGTAACAGCAATGCTTAGGCTGCAGAGCCAAAGTAGCACCCAAGACGATTGTTCGTCACGACCGGTGAAACCGAAGAGAGTGCATGCCCAGGGTTGGCCCAGCTTGGTGGTCTTGGTTGCCCAGCAAGATCCGCGTACGGCGTGCTGTGTGAGGCTGATGTCACGCACTCTGATGCGTTGGATGTCCCCGAAGCGCATGCTGCTGTGTGCTGCTAAAAGAAAACTGCTTGAGTTTCGAACTTTGCATTGTGGGCGCGCGGAGCGAACGCTCTAACTGGAGCGGCAGGCATGCTAGGCTGATGCGGGCCTGCGATTGCTTGAATTGGCTCTGCATTGACTGGGGTGGCAGGCACTGGCGAGGAGGCGGTCTTAGCGGCGGCGGCGCAGAGGACGGGCCTCCTGCGCGGGCCAAGGAAAAAGTGCTGCTTGGTGCGGTGCATCAAGGCCACCACGTTGCGCGCTTCTTGCGAGGTGCGGGGTGTTGTTGGCCCTTGGGCGGAGCTGATGCTGCAAAAGATGCACGCCGACTCTTGCCCCTGTTTCAAGCGTAGCGGGCGGCTGGGAGTGCGGTGCAGGTGCAAAAGGAGGCAGCATGCAAGGGCGAGCGCAGGCTGGAAATGCAATGCGCGGGTATCAGTCTAGGTGCTCGTGTGTGGGTTTGGCTGCGGGCTGCAAAATAGGCTGCTCTGAGGATGATGATGCATGCATGGTGCATGCACTCTCCTCTTCTTCGCGGCATCTTTTAGAAGACCATGCTGAACCCCAGTGCTCTCGAACACGCCATGGCATATGCGCAAGTGTGACGGGTGTGGCTGCTAAGGTTGTAAAGGTCTTGGAAACTCATGGCAGCCAGCATTACACGACGAAGGAAAAACCCAAACCTGACAGGGCGAGGCAATTGCTTGCGAAGTGCACTGTGCCGCGGTGCCGGAGCCTGCTTGGCTTGCACTGCACGGGATTGTACCTGAGGCCATGCGTTGTTTACAAGGCAACGAAGGCAGTTGCAAGTGCAAAATCGCTAACTGAAGGTGACTTTTTCTCGCTGGCATGCGTATGCGGTCATGCGTGATGCATTCCTGGGTGGCCCAGGCCAACTCTGCCGTGGGCATGCGGGTGCTAAACATGCGAAGCGGCTCAAAATGCTTTGTCGCGGGCGTCTGCTACGCAGCCGCTGCAACGGAGGCGATCATGCATGTCGTTTGCACCGTCCACGTGCTGTCCGCAGACGGCTGAGTACGGGCAATGCGGATTTGCACATGGCAATGTACAGCTTGCGCGCTGGCTGTCATCGTAGTAGTGCATGCGGAGGTTCCTGCCATTATGCTGCGAATGTCTCATAGTGCGCGGCAAGCGGACTGAAGGCAGGCGAATGCATGCATCCAACTGAGAAACGAAAGTTGCCCGTTGCTGGCGCCGGGGCACTTCGGGCAACGGAGTTGGCCGCGAGCCATTGCCTGGATGCATGCAGTCGTAAGGCAGAATGCGGCGGTTTTCCTGGTATGCCGGGCCGATGCTGTAGGCATGCGTGGATGCGTCCCAGCGTGTTGCCGCCTCCGGGACCCCCGTAAGATGCCAGTAATTGGCCCAGAAAGACCCGTCATGAGGCCATGGGAACCCCTGCAATGCGGGCTGGTGCCTGGGGCCTTGCTCATGCGGAGGCCAATGATGCGATGTGTTGGCATGCAAGGCACGAATTTGGGCTCCTGTGGGAGCGCCGCGTGCGGAAGCGGAGGGTCCGGATCTTGGCATGCTGATGCATGCATGTTCTCGGAAGCGGGGATCACAGTGCGGCGCAGCACGTCTGGCGTGCAGTCAATCCAAGGCTGGTGCGGGTGCTGGTCACGTGCATGCAGCTCACGTTGTTCCTCCTCTATGAGCTCTGCCCAAGTTGCCCAAGTGGAGCCTCGCCTCACATTCAGCATGTAGGGAATGTCACGGTGTGAGACTGGCATGTCAAACCGGGCTCACGGAAAACATGCCGAGTCGAAAGGAGCGTCGACCATTTTGACTATCGGCCCCCAGGAGGGCTAGTGGCCTGCACAGTGCGGAGGCTGTGCTGACTATCTTCAGCCGCACAAGGGAATGCGGGTTGCCAACGCAGCGCCATGGAGAACCCAGGCCGACACTGATGCGATGCATGCGTCCTCCTGCACACCAGGAGGCTCAGGGGCATCAGCGCGGGTGCGGATGGCTTCATGCTCCGATGCACTGCTGGAGGAGTCATGAATGAAGCAAGTCTGGAATTGCAGCCATGAATATACCATCTCAAGTCAGCATGCACCCACCACTCACTGGCTTGGAAGGATGCACGCTCGGTGGTGGTCAAGAAAGGCCACAACGTCTCGGCCACTGCGGGCGTGAGAAAGGATGTGCTGCCCCATAGGGGCTGAAGTGGCGATGCCGGGGACGCCGGCGGTACGTCATCAGGCACGCTGCTAGCACCAGGAGATGGCAAATAAGGAGTGCAAGCTAAGCTCGTCCAGGCATGCACAAAGCGGGCCATGCACGAAGTGTATGCAATAAGCAAATAAAGCCGTGCGGGGTTCCATAGCGCAAAAAAGAGGGTTATACCCTAAAGCATGACCCTTAGGTGGCTTGAAGCAGGAAAACGGCCACGCGTCCGAAGATGCAATCAAAATTAAAACCTAAGGGAAAATGAAAACCCTAAACGACCCACGGGGCACTGCGTATCCGGGTGGCGCGGCCGCGGCTGCTCTGCAGCGTGCGCGGGCGGTTTCATTTTTGTCGAGCCACCTACTCCCTGATTATTTCCATGCGGGGGAGGTCGACCAGTGGTATCAGGGCCAAGGTCAGCCGCCGCCACGCGTGGAGACTCCTCCTGCTAGCGCCTAGCTGCGGCCAGCACGGGCCGGACCCGTGTACGCGGTTTTCAGCATCGCATTTTTCGCCCAGCGCCCATGCGCTGACTTCGTTGTACCGGCAAGGGGTGCCACCATCATACCTGGCTTTACTACCTGTTTGTTTTTTTTCTCCCGCGCCTTTTTCCGTCTGCTCCTGCAGGCCACTTATATACCGGCGGCCCCCGGATGTGCTTAGGGGGCATTAAGGGGGCAGCCATTTGTATACCGGCGGCTCCCGGCTGTGCGGCTCACCGGCCGGGCAAGCGGGATGTGCCCGCCAGTGGCACGTGGGCAAGATCAGCCAGCAAGGTGCCAAGGGGAGGCAGGGTGCCACCCCCGGCATTGCAAAGCTCCGGCCCGGCAGCCTGCCTGAAAAGGGACGAAGCAAAGGCTGTCATGGCTGCATGGGTCAGCTGGGCCGACCACCTGGCAACAAGAGCGCCGACAACACTGGGGCGCAGCCGCGCTCAGCAGCCTCGGGCCGGCGTTGTGCCATGACGGGAAGGCAGTCCGCCCATGCGCCCCAGTAAGCTGATGGGGCCGTGCGCTCCGCACACAGCAAGCCAAGGCCACCCATGCGCGTAGGGAGGAAGGCGCAGGCGCGGGCGTGAGGCCAATCCGCCCCGGGCTCGCCAAGGAGGGTTTGCAGTGTGTCCCACGCGGCGTGGTCGTGGGCCGCAGCATAAGCCGCCGACTGAGAAGGCGGATACGTGCGGAGGAGGTGCTGCGCACGCGGCGCGGCGCAGAACAAGAGCAAAAGCCACGCGGACTGGAGATCAGGAAGCTGCGGGAGTTCAGCAAGCAGGCGCCGTTGGTCAGCGAGCCGCTCACCAGAGCATCTCTCGACGAACTCCGGGCTGCCGATGGGCACGCCCAAAGCGACGAAGCCACGCTCGGGCGCAGGTTTGTCGCCACGCCACACCTCTGGCCCCAGCTCGGCAATGCCGGGGGGAGGGGGGCCTCCGGCGCGGCTATACACCCGGGTCTTACCAAGGTTCGAGGAGACCCCAGCATACACCTCAACTGCGCCTGTGACAGCATCGATGCTGTCACGTGCACGACTGGCCGTCGTGAACACGTACAGATCATCCAGGAAGGCCGCAAGGCGGTCGCCAGAACGCAGGCCTTGCGAAGCAGCAGCTAGGCCGTCGTGCTGTGCCGAGGCATAGAGCGCCGGGGCCAACAGGTCCCCTTGCTCACAGCCCTCCCCCTAGAGGATTCGGTGGCAAACGCCTTGGCTGTCCCACCACAGGTAAACAGACTGCCTGGCGTAGAAGCCACGCACAAACGGCAACAGTGCCGGTCCTCGAGCTTGCGGAGGAAAGCGGCGCGCGACACACAGTCGTACGCGCTGCGACCGTCAAGCGAGACGACGGTTGCTTCCGGGTCAAGCTCCACAGCAACCCGCAGCATGGAGGCAAGGCAGTCAGTGCCAGCGCGCGCCTGCAACGCAAATTGGAAGGGGCGCGTAGCCTCATCGAAGCGGGCCGCATACCTTCGGGCCAAGGATCGAGCAGGCGCCGAAACGGCGATGCCCCTCGTGCCCCCGCCGGGCTTCTGAAGCGCCGTGAGGCGGGCCAAGGCCAAGGCTAACAAGGCCTCCTCCGGAACATCCCCGTTGGCGAGCAACGTGGCAACCTCGGCAAACTGGGCGAGGGCCTCCTCGTCAGCGAGGAGTAGCTTGTAGTGCTCAGCGGTGGCTCCGGACAGGCCTGCCGCGGCACCCTTCTGCGGGACATCGTTCGAGCTCACCAGCACACGCGTCGCGCAATTGTACACGACGCAGCGTGACAAACAGTCGCACGTTTTGCCAGCTGGAGTGAGCAAGTGAGACCGCAAATTCTGGTGACAGCCGACGGGTGAAAAACCAGCTAGTGAAACCAAGCCCTGCCTCAGGCGAGGGCGGCCGTCAGCAAACGAACAACACTCTCCGCACCAGATCGCGTGGACAAAGCAAACTGAAAGGGAGAGCAGGCTTCCTGGAAAGCCTCGGCCGTTTGGTTTTTGGAGAGCGACCATGCGCCCGAGGCCGAGTGCCCTTGCCGCATCTCTGGGCACTGCCGCCTGCGCAACGAGTTGCGTCACGCGGACGAAGAGATCAGAAGCCCCCTCATCGTCAAGGAGCACACGAGCGACCTCAGCCGTGAGGCCCGAGGGTCCTGGGGCAGCTCCCTTTCGTGCGCGCTGGAGGTTAGAAAGCACCAATTCAGGGAGGAGGTGGACCTGGTCAGGTTGGAAATCCAACACCTCGTGGGAAAGCGCCTCATAAGGCTCGGCCGGGCGCCGGTCGGGATCACGAAGCTCCTGCAAAGTCTCGGGGGTGCCTGGGGCCAGCGCGCTAGACGTCAGCGCCTGTCGTGCCGCGGACAGTTCTCCAAGGTGCACAAGATGGCGTGCGCGCTGGGCAGCACGGGCCGCGAGGGCTTCTGGGGTCGCTACCTCGGCTCGGGGCACCGGTGCTGGGCTGCTTCCAGGAGTTGGGCCCACCGCCCCTCATTAAACGCCGCGAGGCGTGCAATCCACTCATGCTTGGGCAGCTTCCGAACACCAGGGCTGCGATGCAACAGCATGCGTGGCAACAAGAACCACATCTTCCAGGCTCGCATGGATCGCTCCTCGTGGGCTCCCGCGTCGAGGATGGCTGACAAAGCAAAGGCCAGGGCGTGACGCACGGGACCGCGGACAAAAGGGGGAACGAACTGGAAAGTGCAAGCACGGCGCTGGAGCGTCTGGAGCAAATCCACGAAGTCAAGTTGCACCAGCGCCCGCTGGAGCTGCCGATCCGCCGGCGGCGGCATGGGGTCGGGAGGTTGTGGCTCGCTGTCGGAGTGGCTAGCTGCCTGGGCCAAAGGGCGTGGTCGACTGCTCTGCTGGAAATTGTCGGGCCGTGGGCTGTAGCCACTGCCGGGGGCGACATGTGACGATGCTGTGCTGCGGTTGCCGCCCCTGGGTGGTGGGCACTGGGGCGCTCCGCGCCTACCTTGGCTGTGGGAACGGCCTCCGCGGAGGCGAGCGCTGCCGGCGCTGCTGGCGCGGCTGCTGCTGGTGCTGCTGCTGTTGCTGCTGCTGCTGCTGTTGCTGCTGCTGCTGTGGCCGCCGCCAGGGGTGGCGGTGCGCCTGCCTGGGCGCCATCTTGGTCCCGCCGTGCGGCGGCTGGAGGGACTATTGTCGCCTGTGCTGCGGGTTCTGCCGCTGTTGCTGGCGCGGCCGCTGCTGCGGCGGCTGTTGTCGTGGTAGCGGCAGCTGTTGCTGAGGTTGTGGCAGCTGTTGCTGCTGCGGTTGCTGCTGCGGTTGCTGCTGCTGCTGCTGCTCCAGTTGGTGCGGGGTTGCCGGGGGGAACTGACAGCGGTGCCTGGGGAGCTGGCTGGGATCGGAACCGAGGTGCGGCTGCGGCGAGGGCGGCCGACCCGCGCTCCCCGAGGAAGCACACAAACAAAGTTTCCTGCGCGGTGGCGGGGATGTAGCCGCTGTTGCGGGAGCAGCCGCCCGAGGGAAGTTGAGCCCCGGCTGCAGCAAAAGCACGTGGCAAAGCAAGCTCTGAGGGCGATAACTGCACGCCGTCCTGGATTGCCGCTGCTTGCTGGGCCTCCAAGATGAAGAGCAAGGCTTCAATGGCTACTGGAGCTGCACAAGTGAGATCCAGCATAGCCGCGCGCCAGATGGGTGCAAAAAACGGGTGGGTTTCCCAAGCCGACGCAGCTGCACTGCGGAGCAAACCTGCGGCCGATAGCAGGAGGGGAACGTAAAACCAGCTGTTTTTATAGGAAGGGACCTCCTGCGGGCCGGGGGGGCCGCGAGAAAACCAAGGCGCTCCCCCGGCGATCGGAGCGTCTGGCTCAGCTGGCGCTGGCTGCACCGTGGGGGCTGGAGCTGCGGAGGCGGAAGCAGCGGCAGCAGGAGCGGAACTGAGGTCCTGCACGGCTGGCCTTGGCGATGGTCCGCGGGCGGGGCCATATCAACATCGCCCGTCCCCAACGGCAACGGGACCGGCTGACAGGGCAGGACAAGAGGGGGATGGCCATGACAACACACCCAACCCCGTTCACCGTAAGCGACATCAACAGCAAGCACACGGGCCCCGTGCACCGGGCAGACAGGGACGACCGGCACGTTCTGGAGCAGGGGGTGATGGCCAGTCAAGTTCTTGTTGCACCGCAGGCACACCCACTCTGGGTCCCACCTGCCCGTACCTCGGTTGAAAACGGGCATCCATGCCATGTGGCGGGAAGGCAAGTCCACCCACGCCTGGTCAAAGTCGGCACGCGAGCTGTCCACTAAGGCTACATGCTGGCAGCAAAAAGCCGTGACAGACGATGGCGGAGGGGGGGGGGCAGACTCGGGACTGAGAGGGACAGAACGAGTGTTCTATGGCGGGGCCGCCTGAGGCAAGAGACCGAGTGCGAGGAACACTGGAAAGCAAAACGCTCCTTAGCAACCGAAGTCCAACCAGTACGACAGAACGGGCAGGACATGTGGCGAGAGTTCACACGCAAATGCGCGACACAACCCAGGTGGACACGATGGCCACACGACGGCCACACGAATGGAACCTCGGGCCCTGCGGCCGCGCCAGGAACTGCACACATGCAAATGGGGCAGTCTTCAGCATCAGGATTCGAAGGACAGAGCTGAGATCCAGCACACAACATCCACTCGGGGGTGACAGGAGCCGGCTGGCCAACACCAAGCCCACGAGGCGAGGAGGGCGAAGAAGCAGAGCACTGGAAATTTTGGCTGTCCCGCCGGCGCGAGTGGCGTGGCCGCTCCATCAAGGCTGCTATCGGACGCCATTCAGGGCGGTTGACCGTTGGTCACGGGGCCGGTCCCCCCAGGGCAGCTGACCGTTGTCGACCCTGGGACGGTCCCCCAGATGCTGTTTTTTATACTGGACCAGCCCCTAGTAGTGCAGACCGATTGTTTGAGCTGGGACGGTCCCCCAGCGCCGTTTTTTATACTGGACCGGCTTTCAGTGGTGCTGACCGAATGTTTACGCTGGGACGGTCCCGCAGTGTTTTTTGTTTTCCGGGTTTTTTTTTTGTTCTCCTTCTCCTGGCCCGGCCTCCAACACGGAGGTCTTAACACAGAGCTGTTGCAGAGGCAAGGGGAGGCGCAAGCGGCGCAGGAGGAGAACACGGAAGAGATGGCAGGGATAGGACAAAACTAATGAGACTGGCACTGTAGTGAGGAAACGGCTAGCGAAAGGCCCGGGATCGGCGCAGGGCGGTAGATCTTTCAGGACGACATCATCAGCCCCATGCTTTTCAACGCAGGCCTGGAACACGCCATGCGAAATTGGAAGCAGAAACTGAGGAACCATGGCCTTCATGTACGCAAACAAGAGCGATTTACAAACGTCCGCTTTGCTGATGACATTATGTTGCATGCAAAATCTTGCAATGAATTGATACACATGCTGCAAAAGTCTGATCTGGGAGCTGGGCGCCATTGGATTGCAGTTGAAGTCGCGGACAACAAAAATTTCGACAACCGCTTCGCTAGCGAACCCTACTTTCCTGGAAGTGGCTGTCAGTTTTGTGGAAGTGTTATGGGGTGATCGCTCCCACCGCTACTTGAGGAAATCTGTGGTGGGATGGGTCCGTATTGAGGGTGAAAACTGGCGTGACACAATGCACAGAATGAAATTACGGCTGCGACACGCACTGGCGATACATCCTTTGAGGCCATGGACGCAGCAACTCTTTACCCGGCAATACAGGTTTGCTTCCAAGATGTCGAGATGATCCTTGGCCATGGGCAGTCGTTACATGGATTCCAAGTGATGGTTGGACCCATAATTTCCTGAGAGCGCCAAGAAAGAAATTAGGCCGCCCGCCGAAAAGGCGGGACGATAATTTTAGGAAATTTGCAAATTTGCAATTGAACATTTGCAAGGCAGGTCATGGATGGTGGCAGCTCGGTCAAAACAATGGCTTGACAACGAGCATCTTTTTGCACAGCTTTGCCAAGCTACATGACTGCTTCGTGTGTTCCCTGTGTCCTTCATGGACCGTAGTCTCCTGACTCGAACGGGGCAAAGGCAAAGTCAAAGGCCCATGTGCTGACCGAGGATGCGGAGTCTCAGACGCAGTGCCACCTTGAGGCGGAGTCGGGCGGGGTGAGTTTTCCAAAGGACGCCAGCTGCTGAGGCGGCGCTAGCGCGCAGAGCTGGGCATTCGCCACAGCCATGCGCAGGCGCGGACTCTCAGGCGCGCACGTGGAGCATTTCAAGTTGCGCTTGGAGGATGCAGACAGTTTGTGGTTTTTGCACGGTGCCGCCGTGCAGAAGCGCCAGCCGACGTGAGACGGCGTGAGAGCCTGAGTTCGCTGCAACAAGGCCAGTGAGGACGACTTCCTCCGCCACAGGGGCCCGAGCGTGCTTCGCCACCACGACACGCAGCCGGGCAGCTGGGACGCGCAGAAACAACGACAGACCCGACACACGGTCCGCGGTCCGCCCACAACGAGGCGGCGAGGCGGCTGTCAGCGCGGCAAAGCAAAGTCAAGCTCGGACAACAGTGCTTTGCGCGCCGCCACAGAGACTGGCTCCCGCTGCCAACCGCGGAGGAAGCCTCCGAGCCCGGCCCGGACGCGCTATGGCTCGGGCCCGCTGTCCTTTGCTGACGCCCACAGTGCGCACATGGAGCTCCCAGCGCCGGCAACCTCGGCAACCTGTCCCGCAAGATTGGAAAGCAACCGGCCCAAGCCCGCTGCGCGCCACCAGCAGGCTGAGGGGCGGGCAGGGTCAGAAGATTTTTCTGTCTGCGATGGACTGTGGTGAGCTGGGTCTGCGCGAAGGTGTCTGTTCCTCAAGCTATTGCGCATAACGAGGTTGCTGTGAAACTGCCTCAGGCCCGGTAGAAGAACACCGGATGTTTCTAGCGCCCTCAATTCCCACTTTGCTGAGCCAACCCAGTTGCATTTCAATGTTGCGCCAATCCTGCACCCCCACGCGCTGTGCAGCTGGCTTGCCCAGCCTTTTTGCCAACACGTCGGCGCGGGTTTTCAGAAAGGAGTGCCAGCAAGGCGCTGCGAACGTTCGGAGATGTGGTTGCGAAGGTCGGAAACGCTGCCGCACGAGCAATACCTGGAGCTCCTAAACTGCGCGTGCCACGAGGCAAGGGCCTTGGCTCGTCGCTTCGCCAAATGCCGACAGGTAGCGCCAGGCGCGAGGAAGCGGCTTCTTGCGGCGCTAACAAGACATAATTTGTCTAGAATGTTAAAATCAGATAGCTGTAAATAACACGTATACTTCCCACTTCACCTTTTCTCTTCTTCTTAGCCAAGGTAGATAGAAGATAGATTTTAAACTGATTTTCTTGCACTCTTCTCCCGGCTCTTCTTATGTTTAGAAGACTTCTTTACGGCTTGTCTATAGTAGATCCCATCTTCCAAAAGGACGCTTTCCTGCCGGCAAGGCGATCCCACGAGGGGGCCGCAACACCCTGTGCCCAAGGCCAAGCGACGTGCAGAAGCTCGAGCTCGGCGGCGCCTAGTCGGCCACAAGCCCCAGCACGTCACCGATGCTGCGGCCATGGCGCGGGTGGCCGCTTTGGTCCCATTGTGATGGCCTCGTGCGGCTCGCTGCCCGTACGCCTTGCTAGCCTTGTAGTGCACTTGTGGCCGCATCAGCCAGAAGCCGGCCCCGTTCGCCTCGCAGAAGCATGTAGTGCGATCTGTGGGAGAATGTGTGGCACCTGCAAAAACAATGTCCAATCAGCGTGGCAAGGCAGGCGAGCACGCGTCCGAATTTCTGTGGCCACTGCGTTCTGTGACAAACAAAAAGGACAAGCAACCAGTTACAATTGCTGCTAAGTACTCTGGCCCTTTAAGATCGCAGCTGCTGACGGCAGTGTCGGAGCATGTGCGATATGGAGCGGTGGACGGAACGACCTCCTGTGACAATTTCCGCTCGACAGGTAGCGGGACCAGAAAAAAAGGTGTGTGTGTGTGGCTCCCACCGAAGCATCATGACTGGGTTGGATCCGGAACACCGGATCCGTCAGTCTCTGGTGACTTTGCTGTGCCCTGTGATTTCCTGCCTTCCCACACTCTTGCTGCGTTGTTCGGAGGAGGCGCAGGATCAAACCACGCCCAGGTTAGAGCACTCTCAGGGCCACGCCACTTGCAGGCCCAGATTGGTGTCGCCGAGAAACACCCTTTGTGAACATAGGAATTTAATGAAGGAATTGGAATTCAATTAAGGTGTGCAGCACATGTCTGCTGTAAGCCTGCTTCGGTTCGTCAGCTCTGCGCAAGTGCGTGCAAAAGCGCGTCCATGCAAATGTGCTGCCAAAACATGCCACTCGCCTTTGCACGTGATTGCGCAAAATACCGTTGCACACGTCAAAGATGCACATGCGCTAGTTGCTGTTGGAACCTGGCCGGTGCGGGCTGGTTGAAAGCAAGGCGGAAAATTTGCAGAGTTCCAGTTGACTCACTCAGATTTCAATCAACGCTGAATACAGGAGCGTTGGGGCTTCGGCAGCGCTCTGGCCAGCCATTCCCCCCGCTAGCCCAAACCTCCACAAAGTTATTACAAACAACGAGTTGGGTTGCCAAAGAGCGCATGACCCCGCCAAAGAATCAGCGCTTTGTGATCGTCGCTGTCGCGCAACGATCCAACAGCGTCCATGCTGGAGCAACATGCACAGGGTACCATTGCTTGCATCTGATGATTACTACTGACTGAATTGGGTGGGTGTGGTGTCTCATGTTTCTGTGCAGGGGCTATCACTGGACGGATCAAATAATGTTGCAAGAAAGTCAAATAGGTACTTCAAGTGGGCTCTCACGCAGGCGGATTGAGGGCAAATTGAGTGGAGCAAGCGAGTGCCAGCGGCTTTGGTTTTTGGTCTTTGCACAAACATGTTGGCACCGCAAACCCCTCAGGTCTCCAGAAGCAAAACAAGTGGAACTAGGGTTATTTTGAGCATTTGGTTACATTAAAATGACATTGGGAAAGCAAGAGCAAGCGTTAAAGCTTTATGAATTGTATTAGCCTGCGTCGCCCTCGCCCTTCCCTCTTCCGGCGCTAAGGCATGGATGGATCCGTCAGCAGCAAACAATATCATGGTACACACACTCATGGCTCGCCGTCGATGCAACGGCACACATTGCACTGCTGTGAACGCGACGTGGTAGTGGGCTTCGCACACCACGCGTGCTTGTGCCGCCACAATCATCTCAGCATTCGGCGGCGTGTCTGCAGTGGGGGGGTTTGTGCACTTGAGCAGGGCTTCTTATCACTTGGCAGGCGTGTGTGCAGTGCTGAGTAAGTGCGCTTGAGCGCGGGTCCTTATAATTTTGCAAGCATGCGCGTGCTATGCGAGAGAAAGGAGCAGGGGTGAAAGTTCTCCGCGTTGCGCAGCTGCGACTTTTTGCGCTAGGCATCCATGCGCGGAAATCCCAATGAAACGTCGCGTGCGCGGTGGCACGACAAAAGCTGTTGGTGCTGAAAATTAACTGCACCCGCTCAGAACTGCGCACACTTGCCGAATCATAAGAGCCCAGGTGCGATCGCAAGACGCCAAGGCAAATGTTAACAGAGAGCGAAGAGTTCGGCTTTTGCCAGACACATCTGTGATGCAATTGGGCGAGACGGTTGGGTTTGAGGTGACACAATGGCAAAACGCGCATGGGCGAAGAAAAACCTGGCGCAGATTGGCTCGGGGGAGGGGCACTTATATTTGTCTGGCTGATTGGTTTGATTTGCGCTTTTATTGGGGGCTCCCGGAATGACGCAAGCTGAACATCCGGCACTCTTGGCACGCGGCTTGTAAAACGTCGGCACGCAAAAGTTCGAGTTCTCTGCCGCAAGGGTACCGAAGCCCACTTGCGACCGGGTGCGCCGGGTCAATTTGCGAAGCCTCCCTCAGTACCCGGTTAAATGAGACCGACGTTGAGTGAGACCTTAATGCTGAGTATGAGACCAAATTTCAGGCTCAACACAGCCTCCTAAGAACAGAAACGCTCCGATACAAGATTGCAATCGACCCTGCACACAGGCCACTTGCTCGAAGCAATGAAATCGGAAAAGACGTGAGTTCGACTCGTCCGTAACACGTCCAGATTGAAGCGCATCTGCCAAAGATTGTAATCTGCCAATGTCAAATTGCGGATGATTCAGTTGCATGCCCACATTTTCAATCTACGCGCAAATCCATACATTTTTAGTGAATCATCGGGCCCTCTGCAATATCTTCGTAAATACCTGCAAATCATTGGAATTCTTTGTAACCATTCATTGCTGCAGAAACGCACACCTTCTACTGCCCCTTGCCAGCGATGACACGAAAACACATCAGCAGCATCCCATCGCGCGCAAGCAAAACATATGGACACCATCCAGTTGTAGGTCCCTGCATCCCTTGCGTAGCCTTTGAATAGTTACGCAGTCATCTCCGAAAACCAAATTGGTTTCCAATCTGGAAACTCGAGCTGGCGCTTTTCCCTTGATTGGCAAGCGTTGGGAGGCGGATCCTTGCACGCGATGAAGATATTACCCGCACGCTCCGTGGTCAGTCCCAACTCCGATTCCTAAACAATTTCAAAAAAATTGCGATGTTGTTTGCTGCAAGACTGGCAACGTTGACGCAACATACAATAAGGATAAGGCAAGTTGCACTGCTCCTGGCTTGAACCCAAACAAGACCACCCAAAAGAACAAGGCAAGTCCGAAGCGGCGCAGTTCTTTTTACCGGGATTGCTGAAAGTGGCACTGCTTCCAGGGCACGGGTGCGCCTGGAGCAGGAGGTGCGTTGCCCCCCGTGAAACTTCAAGGCAAGACAATGCGTGTCTTGGAAATGTATGCAGTGCGTGCATGTGGCAAGCGTGCCCACGTCCAACCAGCAGACCGGAGCTTGCGGTCAGGAAAGGGCAAGCTGCAGCTCTGCCCAAACCTGCATGATCCGGAGACCATGAGCGGTCCGGAGACCAAGTGGTCCGGAGACCGTTCGTCCGGAGACCATGAACAGAAGTGCATTTGCAACCTCTCTTTGGAGCCTTGTAAGGGACAGAGGGGTGGGTGGGTCAAGGCTAGGAGCAAAACGGCCACCGCGCAGGTAGATTCACAACATGCCCTAAACACAAGGGAAAAAAAAACCTAAGCGTTAAGACAAGTTGCTGCTCCCAGCTTGAACCCAAACAAGACCACTCAAAAGAACAAGGCAAGTCCGAAGCGGCCGCAGTTCTTTTTACCGGAATTGTGAAGGAGCCCCACTTTCCCGAGACGCTTCTACTTCAATCGCCTCCTGCCGGGCTCTCAGAGAGGCCGCGGGCGTCGGGCTGCCTGCTCATACGTCCTGCTGCGCAACAGCTTCTGTCCACCTTGCGCCCCACCAGGCGCGAGCGCAGGAAGACCGGGTCTTGCCCCAAGTAACAGCGCTGCAGGTTTGCGACGGGCTCAAAGGCGTCGACACCACGCACCTCCAGGGCCGGACGCAGGTAGTACTCCAGCTTTCCGGAGCCGAAGAAGGGAGAGTGAAGCACAGCGACGTCCCCCAGCAGCCTGTCCATGTGAGAACCATGATGATGATGATGATGATGGCGATGACACTGATGGTCATGATGACCATGATGATGATGATGGTGAGGAAGATGATGGTGATGATGATGATTATGAGGCTGGTGATGATGATGATGATGCTGAAGGAGATGATGGTGATGATGATGAGGATGGTGATGATGATGATGATGAGGAGGAGGATGATGACGATAAAGATGGTGATGATGATGGTGATGATGACGATGATGATGGTCGTGACGGTGATAATTGCGATGAGGGCGGCGATGATGCTGATGATGGTGATGATGATGATGAGGTGATGATGGTGATGGTTGCGATGATGAGGATCGCGGTGAAGATGATGTTGATGATGATGATGGTGATGATGATCATGATGACGATGGTCATGCGGTGATGATGGTGATGGTGATGATGTTGGTGATGATGAGGAATGTGATGTGATGATGACGATGGTGATGATGATGATGATGGCGAGGCGGTGATTGCGATGACGAAGATGAGGATGGCGATGATGGTGATGGTGGTGAGTATGAAGATGGCGTTGATGATGATGCTGGTGATGCTGATGGCGGTGAAGGTGGCGTGGATGATGAGGGTGATGAGGATGATGAGGATTGCGATGATGTGATGATGGCGCTGGTGAGGATGGTGATGATGATGATGATGATGGTGATGATTGTGATGAGGATGGCAATGATGATGATGGCGATGATGATGGGGACGACGGTGCTGATGATGATGATGATGAGGGTGGCAATGGTGAGGAAGATGATGAGGATGGTAATGATGATGAGCGTGGTGATGATGATGGTGAGGAAGATGATGGTGATGATGATGATGAGCATGGTGATGTGGATGATGATGGTGATGAGGAGGATGCTGACGATGAGGATGGTGATGATGATGATGGTCATGAGGATGATGATTGCGATGAGGACGTGATGATGATGATGATGGCGATGATGATGATGATGGTGATGATGGCGATGACTGCGATGATGAGGATGGTGGCGATGATGCTGATGATGGTGATGATTACGATGATGAGGCTGGTGGTGAGGATGATGATGGTGATGATGATGATCATGAGGGTTGTGATGAGGACGATAGCGATGCTGGTGATGATTATGACGATGATGACGGTCACGACGATGATGATTGCGATGGTGATGGCGAAAATGATGATGATGATGAGGATTGCGGTGATGATGATAGTGATGATGGTAATGATGATGACGATGAGGATAATGATGAGGGCAATGATTCGATGATGAGGGTGATGAGGAGGAGGATGATGAAGGTGATGATGATGATGATGAGGATGATGAGGATGGTGATGGTGATGAAGATGAGGATGATCAATTTGATTTGTTTGAGTCGAGCTGCGCGACATTTCCAAGAACACGCCTCAAACCCTAACACAAGTTGACCTCGTCTTGTTTTCTTTTCTTCATTCTTTTTCAACAAGCCAGTCTGATGCTTCCATCGTCTGCCGCGGGTCACAAGCCAGTCTGACAACTTGCACAAGCCAGTCTGATGCTCACAAGCCAATCCGACGCTTTTCACAAGCCAGTCCGAGAACCCTCGCAATGCAGTTTGAGACCCACAAGTCTTTCTGATACTTCACAAGTCAGTTTAAGCCTTTCGATTCTCACAATGCAGTCTGAGTACCCCCACAATGCAAACTGAGTAGCAGACCACATCTTCCCCGGTCGCCATGAACTACTATGGCACAAGGAGGCGGGAGCATAACCTGGCCTTCCACTTGGAGCTGCAAGGCGCTCTTTGCGAGCAGGCCCTGACATCAACTTTTGGCCCGACGCAGGCCTCCGACGCCTCCCATCTTGGAGCTGCAGGCCTCCGCGGGCCCTGACTGCTGTCAACACTTCTTAAAGGTGGACTCCAAGATAGTGGCAGCGCTCTTGGACGCAGTCACGGTCTCTGGGCGGCCACCAAGGCACTTTGTTGCAGCGCAGCTTGCCGGAACGCCAGCATTACAGCGCTTCAGGGGCAAAACCAAAGAAAAAGAAGCCTTGAAATGTAAGTTGCAAACAACGTTGCTTCCGCGAACAAGCTCCCAAGTTGCGAAACCCGCCCAGGCCGGGGCTGCTACTCAAACAGACTTGTGACAGGCATCGGATTGACTTGTTATGCTTGCAAGGCGTCAAATGAGCTTGTGAAGCATCAGACTGGCTTGTGGACGCATCAGACTGGCTTGTTCAAGCATCAGACTGGCTCGTTCAAGCATCAGACTGGCTGCATCAGACTGGCTTGCGTCCAGCACCGCACCGCGCCTGTGGTGAGGAGATGATGATGATGAGGATGGTGATGATGATAAGGAAGATGATGGTGATGATGATGATGATGAGCATGGCGATGATGATGATGACGATGAGGATGGAGATGGTGATGATGATGATGGTGATGATGTTGATGATGGTGATGATGATGATGACAGTGATGCTGGCGGTTATGACGATGATGATGATGATGATGATGATGATTGTGATGATGATGGCGATGACACTGATGGTCATGATGACCATGATGATGAAGATGGTGAGGAAGATGATGGTGATGATGATGATTGTGAGGCTGGTGATGATGATGCTGATGCTGAAGGAGATGATGGTGATGATGAGGATGGTGATGATGATGATGATGAGGAGGATGATGATGACGATAAAGATGGTGATGATGATGGTGATGATGACGATGATGATGGTCGTGACGGTCATAATTGCGATGAGGGCGGCGATGATGATGATGATGGCGATGATGATGATGAGGTGATGATGGTGATGGTTGCGATGATGAGGATCGCGGTGAAGATGATGTTGATGATGATGATGGTGATGATGATCATGATGACGATGGTCATGCGGTGATGATGGTGATGGTGATGATGTTGGTGATGATGAGGAATGTGATGCGATGATGACGATGGTGATGATGATGATGATGGCGAGGCGGTGATTGCGATGACGAAGATGAGGATGGCGATGATGGTGATGATGGTGAGTATGAAGATGGCGTTGATGATGATGCTGGTGATGCTGATGGCGGTGAAGGTGGCGTGGATGATGAGGATGATGAGGATGATGAGGATTGCGATGATGTGATGATGGCGCTGGTGAGGATGGTGATGATGATGATGGTGATGATTGTGATGAGGATGGCAATGATGATGATGGCGATGATGATGGGGACGACGGTGCTGATGATGATGATGAGGATGGCAATGGTGAGGAAGATGATGAGGATGGTAATGATGATGAGCGTGGTGATGATGATGGTGAGGAAGATGATGGTGATGATGATGATGAGCATGGTGATGTGGGCCCGGGCTCCTTGCTATAGGTGCTATATCCGGTATCGAAGCCTCCTGCTCGGCATTGAAGCCGCGCCAAGCCGCTGAACCCCCACAGTCTCCGGGCTTCTTGCTATATGTGCTATATGTGCTATATGGGTCTTACACGCCAAGCCGCTGAACCCCCACTCTCCCCCAGCTCCTTGCTATATGTACTATATGTGCTATATTATTCTGTACGCGCGAAAATCTGTACTATATGTGCTATATAGGGCCATATAGCACATGTAGCACATATAGCAAGGAGCCGGGGGAGAGTGGATGTTCAGTGGCTTGCCTTGTGAGAGCCATATAGCACATATAGCACATATAGCAAGGAGCCGGGGGAGAGTGGATGTTCAGTGGCTTGCCTTGTAAGAGCCATATAGCACATGTAGCACATATAGCAAGGAGCCGGGGGAGAGTGGATGTTCAGGGGCTTGCCTTGTAAGAGCCGTATAGCACATATAGCACATATAGCAAGGACGCGGGGGACTGTGAGGGTTCGGCGGCTTGGTGCCTGCCGCGCCTGCCTGGCATAGAAGCCTCCATCCGGCCGCGCCACTTGCCCGGCATAGACGCCACGCCAGCGTACGCGCCGCGCGCATTCTTGTTTCGCACGATTTTGCATGGTTTTTGACATGGGCTTTGCATGGGTTTTGCATGGTGCGGTGACATGATTTTGACATGACATCTTGTTTTTGCATGACATGATTTTGAACATGTCAAAATGACATGTTGGTTTTTTGCACGGTTTTGCGTGTTTGCATGTGCATGTGGTTCAAGCCCTAATGCCCCCCCCCCTCCCCCCCGATGTTTTTCCTGTCAGGTGTACATCCTGGAGAACTTCGCGGTGGGCGGGAGGCGGGGCGGTAGGCACTAGGACGTGCCGAGCGGGCACAGTGCCGAGCAGGCACAGGCACCCCGGCGCCGAGCGGGCACCGTGGGGGTGCCAGTGCCAAGCGGGCACTTGCAGTGCCGAGCGGGCACTTGGCACTATGGCGCCGAGCGGGCGCCGTAAGAGTGCCAGTGCCGAGCGGGCACCGAACGTGCCGAGCGGGCACCCGGTGCCGAGCGGGCACCGTAGGCACAGCGCCAAGCAGGCGCAGGCGTGGAGGCCACTGTGAAAGTGGCGTTGTGGGCCACTGTGAAAGTGGAGGCCACTGTGAAAGTGGTTGAGTACTGGCTCGCCCAACGGCCCCTTAGTACTGGCTCGCCCAATGAGTACGGGCTCGCCCAATGAGTACGGGCTCGCCCAACCTCGTTTGATGGCTCGCCCAACCTCGTTTGATGGCTCGCCCAACGTGGCTTCGATACCTAGCGCGCCACAGAAGCCCGCGCCAATGTCGGGATTCCCTGCATTGAAGCCTCCACCCCGGCCGCACCACCTGCCCGGCATCGGAGCCCGCGTCAAGGTCGGGATTCTTCCCAGCAAAAAAAAATCCAGTGGTCCTGTGGGGACCACTGTCTAAAGTTTCGGCGAACCTGCCCGGCATCCGCGCCAGCCCGACGTGACTAGCGCGCCACCTGCCCAGCATCGGAGCCCGCGCCAGCCAAGTGTTCTCAATCCTGTTGTCGCCCCAGGATTGCCTCCTTCAATCCTGTTGTCACCCCAGGGTTGAGGGGAACTCCACGCGGAACTCCACGTGGAACTCCACGCGGGCAGGTCCCAAAAAAATGGTCATGCCTGTTTCCAGTTCCGAACTCCACGCGGGCAGCAACCAAAAAATGGTCCGTGCCTGTTTTCAGTTCCGAGGCACTTCGAGAACACAAGTGTTCTCGAGCATCACAGCCGCGCCGCCTGACACGCCACCCGGCCGCGCCACCTGCCTGGCATAGAAGCCTCCCGGCCGCGCCACCTGCCCGGCATCGGAGCCACGCCAGTCCACCAAGCCCGCGCCACCCCAAGGTCGGGATTCTTCCACCGAAGTCGGAATTCCGACTTTGCTTTTTGCCCGAAAAACCATCACCGGGCCAGCGCCGAAGGTCCGTCAGTTATGCTGTCCTCGTAGCATAACTGCCGGAGTGTTTTTTTCCACCATTCACACGCCCTGCCGTCAATCCTGGCGTGGGCACAGGATTGCCCCGGTGTCTCCCAGAAAACATTGGGAGCGCAGTGCTGTACAGCGCTGCGCTCCCAGACTCGCCGCCCGGATTGCCCGAACAAACTATGTCAGCGCTACACAGCACTGCGCTGACATACTCGCCGCCAGGATTGCCCCGGTGCACTACAAGCAGCTCGGGCTTGGAACTGTTCTTGCCCGAGCTTAGGCTCGTGATGGAGTCGGCCCGGCTGTAGAGCTCCCGGGCCTCCTGCACGTCGTTGACGCTGACGACAAAGGGCAGGCCACCTGCGAAGAGTGCGTCTCGCAGCTCCGTGTGAAAGACCAGGTCGTGGCCCCCTCTCGTACCATAGTAGTTCATGCTGCGGCCGGGGAAAATGTAAGGAGGGTCAGCGTAGATGGACTGGTGCAGCGCGTCCTGGTGCCGCACGGCCACATTGCACGGTGGCTGCTGCAGACGCCGCACGCTGCTCAGTGCCAGTGGCCGCTGCCCGGCGCCCGGCGCGGCCTCTCTGAGCGCCCGGCAGAAGGTGCCCGAAGTAGAAGCGCCTGTCCACCCTGCGCCCCACCAGGCGCAGCAAGGAGCGCAGGAAGACGGGGTCTTGCCTCAAGTAGCAGCGGTGCAGGTTTGCGACGGGCTCGAAGGTGTCGACGCCGCGCACCTCCAGGCCCGGACGCCGGGCGGCAAGGTAGTACTCCAGCTTTCCATTGTCGTTCGTGTTATATCTTGACCACGTATAATTACATGGAGCCGACCGAACAAGAGGCGCAAGAGGCGCAAGAGGCGCCACACGCTGCGCCGGACGCTGCGCCGGACGCTGCGCCGGAACCGAAACGGCGGGGCAGGCCCCCTGGGAGCAAGAACAAACCGAAGCAGGACGTGCCTACTGAGCCGGCTGCTCCAAAGCGCAAGCCAAAGCCGCCCCCGGTTGAGGCACCGGCTGAGGCACCGGTTGAGGCACCGGTTGAGGCACCGGAGGCACCGGAGGCGCCTCAGCTCACAAGAGAGCAGCAGCGCGCCCTGCGCATGCTGGAGAGGCAGTCCGCTTGTGACCGGTTGACAACAGGCGCAAGCGACGCATTTTTCTTCCAGTGCCTATATCAATATAGACACTGGAGGAATAGCGTTTTGTAGCGCAAAACCGTGCAAACAGGGTGTATATTCACATACGGCCTAGACTGATAGCATTTTGTAGCCCAAAATCGTGCAAAAGCTATTCTTCTAGGGTGGACATTTACGTCCAGCCTGGAAGAATAGCACAAAACCGTGCAAAAGCTATTACTCTAGTGTCTATGAGGGGTTTTATTTTTTTTAAGCAGCTCGCGCCAGGGCGGAGGCAGGCTCCGGCGCGACTGCCCTCCGGAACTGGAGCTTGCCCGCAAGCTTGGCTGGGACTGGGGCAGGGCCACGGTTTCAGGCCCCAGGAGAAGGGGCGCGGCGTGTTGTTGGACTGCGCCTGGACGCGGAAGCCGGACTGCGAGGGAGCTGCCTGAAGTGCTGCTGCCGCGTGAAGTGCTGAGGCTGAGCGGCGTCGTTCATGTTGTTGGCGGACCGGACGTCTGCACGGCCGCGTCCTCGCTGCCCTGCTGGGGCCGGAAGAGCGTGTTCTCCAGCACCCAGCCCGTGCCAGCCCGTAGGCTGCGCCGCCCACAATGCCCGCGGCCAGCCCAGCCGCCGACTCTGCGCCAGCCAGCGTTCCAGCAACCTCGCCGCGGTGGGCGCCAGGGCAGCGGCCCCTTCAGCCAGGGCCCCAGGTACCGCTGCCCCGCCTCATCCAGGAGGCGCTCCACGTCACGGCCGATGATCTGCGAGGCGGCTGCGTCCTGGGGCAGCTGAGAGCGGAAGGCACCGCCACAAAAATGACAAAAAAGGCCTGGCCCAAAAAAACAGCAAAAACATGGAAAAAATGTGCATCTTCCAGGCTCCCTGGTTGCAGGGAAGCCAGAAGACTTAGTCCGGAATGCTCAGCCGCTCCGCAAGCTCCTCCGTGGCCGCGCGCGCAATCTCGTCGCACAGCGCAGCAGTGTAGAGCAGGACTGGCTGACCCTCTCGCACTGCCCCTCCATCAGCCGTTGGCCCGGAGGTGCCTGCCGTCCTGCCGCGCCTGCCCTGGGTGGACGTGACCTACTGCAAGTACGGAACTCCGTACAGGAAGCTGTGGACCAACATACGCTGGAGGCCGAGTCAAAGTGCGCAATGATCTCAAGGGCGCTGAGCACCAGCGTGTCGCCTTCCAGGAGCCGCCGCGGGAGAGGCTCCTAGCACTCGTCCGTCCAGCATTTGACCTCGTCCTGCGAAGGATTCGAAGTCTAAAACGCTGCGTGGAGGCGTGAGGCTGCAAAATAATGACCCCCAGATACGCTTGCAATTTGGCTCCAGGTTGCATTTCAAGCGAGCCAACCTTTGCAGGGCTAAGAAAAAAAGAAAACAAGGGGTCCCAAAAAAGGGGTCCCCGAAAAAAAGGGAAAAGGGGTTTCCTTTGGCAAAGCTTGACATCGCTTGAAATGCAACCTGGAGCCAAATTGCGGCGCATATCTGGGGGTCATTATTTTGCAGCCTCACGCCTCCACGCAGCGTTTTAGACTTTGAATCCTTCGCAGGACGAGGTCAAATGCTGGACGGACGAGTGCTAGGAGCCTCTCAGGTAGAATATAATCCATTTGGGAAACCCCCTCTAAAGAGAGAGCTAGAGTTGTCCGTAGTGGGGGATTCTACCTCCCACTGCGGCGGAGCGGTGCCGCGTGTGCGCCAAGCCGCTGAACCCCCACAGTCTCCGGGCTCCTTGCTATATGCGCTATATGTGCTATATGGGTCCACGCCAAGCCGCGGAACCTCCACTCGTCCTTGCTATATGTACTATATGTGCTATATGGGTCTTACACGCCAAGCCGCTGAACCCCAGCTGCTTGCTATATGTACTATATGTGCTATATTATTCTGTACGCGCTTTAAAATGTACTATATGTGCTACACAATGCATATTTGGTACATGCTGGAGATGCTATGTGTATAGCGCACAGGCTTCTACACCATATAGCACATATAGCACATATAGCCTGGGGGAGAGTGGATGTTCAGTGAGAGCCATATAGCACATATAGCACGTATAGCAAGGGCCCGGGGGACTGCGAGGGTTCGGCGGCTTGGTGCCTGCCGCGCCCGGCATAGAAGCCTCCTGCCGAGCCGCGCCAAGGTCGGGATTCCCAGGAAAAAAAATCGAAACTGTCGTCTAATCCGACAGTTTTGGCGAACATTGAAGCCTCCCCGGCCGCGCCACCTGCCCGGCATAGAAGCCTCCTGCCGAGCCGCGCCAAGGTCGGGATTCTTCCCAGGAAAAAAAAATCGAAACTGTCGTCTAATCCGACAGTTTTGGCGAACATTGAAGCCTCCCCGGCCGCGCCACCTGCCCGGCATCGGAGCCCTGCCGAGCCCGCGCCAAGGTCGGAATTCTTCCCAGGAAAAAAAAATCCAGTTGTCCTGTGGGGGGACAACTGTCTAAAGTTTCGGCAAACCTGCCCGGCATAGAAGCCCGGCCGCGCCACCTGCCCGGCATAGAAGCCTCCAGCCTGCCAAGCCCGCGCCAAGGTAGTTCATGCTGCGGCCGGGGAAAATGTAAGGAGGGTCAGCGTAGATGCACTGGTGCGCCAGGCAGGGCAGAGCGCGTAGATAGGCTAGCGCATCCTGGTGCCGCACGGTCACATTGCACGGTGGCTGCAGACGCCGCACGCTGCTCAGTGCCAGCGGCCTCTGCTGTGCGAAGAGAAGCTGTTGCGCAGCAGGACGTACGCGCAGGCGGCCCGGCGCCCGGCACGGCCTCTCTGAGCGCCCGGCAGGAGGTGCCCGAAGTAGAAGCGCCTGTCCACCCTGCGCCCCACCAGGCGCAGCAAGGAGCGCAGGAAGACCGGGTCTTGCCTCAAGTAGCAGCGGTGCAGGTTTGCGACGGGCTCGAAGGCGTCGACGCCGCGCACCTCCAGGCCCGGACGCCGGGCGGCGAGGTAGTACTCCAGCTTTCCAGAACCGAAGAAGGGAGAGTGAAGCACGGCGACGTCCCCCAGCAGCCGGTCCATGTGAGGAGCTAACCACGCCTTACTTCCAAAGTACTTCAGCTGCATACCAGCCCTTTGGTTTATCCCTGAAAACTCTGAAAGCGCGTCTGTAGCACTCCCGGACTCGCCGCCCGGCTTCCCGGCTTCGAATTTGGCAAGTGAAACAAAGGGATGGGAAAGATCAAGCTTTTCCCCACGCTCGACACACGCTTTGGCTTCTTAGCCTGGGGCAATGACGCCGGCTATTAGCGAACGCCACTGCCCCTCTTGTTTGACATTAACATCGATGTCTATTGCATCGGCTTGAGGGTCGGAAGTTCGCGCAAACGGGAAAGAACAGGGGGAACACCAAGCACAAACCAGAAAAAGAGCCCCCAAAAAACCACAACGCGCGAAGCCCTCACCTCCGTGACTGAATGAGACGGATATAATTCCTCCTCTGGGTCGAGGGATCAAGATCAAGGTCTTCCGGTTCCGGAATTGGCTTGATCGTGGGCAAATCCAAAACGAGGCTCGTGGTTGGCTTGCCTCTTTGTACCGAAAGGTATCTGTACAGTGTCTCATGCACCAAATGCGCTTTCGGAAAAATTGGGCGGATGTTGAGACCACCTGCTTTGAAGGACAGCCCAAAGTGCTTGGTACTGCATCTGATGCAAGCGGCATCCGAAGGGAAAAGTGGCTGCATCAAGGTTTTGCCCAAGGTATCCAAGGCATTTTTGAAGGTCCACACTTCCGCGCCCAATGTTCTGGAGGGCATGCAATGTATCACGTGAATTCCAGGTGTCAAATGGCAATTCATGTTTTTCGGATCTGCTACCGGGATGGCCATCCCGGTTTCCAAGCGAAAACTGACCATAAGCTCTATCCAGAGAACCGTCTGGTCCGGTGAGGCTGAAGTCGGCCATTTGAGATCAGCCAACCATGACATGAGCTTTGCGTTAAAAGTCGTTCCCCAAGGTGATGCAGTCCTCCACTCACAAGTGGTGGGGTGCGTGAAGTAGGGATTTACCTCATGCACTGGGCCCACGGTCACAGCGACCGGCTCTTCCGTGAGTTCAGAGTCTTTGTTTTTGGCCGGTTGGCGGTTGATCCAACGCACGTATTCTCGCAATGCACATGCAATTGCGCTGTAGAGTTTCGGGAGGTTTTCCCTGTCCTCAGCAGCTTGCTTGTGTTGTTTTCGCCAGAGCTGCTGCAAGTCCTGTGAATCAAAACCTGCCGCCCTCTTTGCTGCGAGATCTGCGCAGTGGTTGCCAAAAAGGTGGTACGCATGTTCGTCCGTACCAAAATTGCTTGTGTGGCTTTTCACCTTCATGAGGCGGATTTTCCTGCTCTTGAGTGGCCAAGCATGCAGCGCACTATGTACACGAATTATGATATCATAATTTGACTTAGATGCCCACCGGCAAAGCTGGTCGTCCTGCAAAAGTTTCTCTGTGACTTCGATCGCGTACTGGCAATCTGAGACAATTACAAGATTCTTTGAGAGGAGCAATGCATGTGCAATGGCAAAAAGTTCTGCTCGTGGCACAGTCTGCCTGTTGGGCACCCTTCCTGTAATGCAGACTTCAAAGTGCGTTGTGGGTGAACTCTGGATGGCATGTGTGACCTGGCGGCTTTCCTCCCCTCTGATGGGGTCTAGCACAACGGCGAACCCTGCGCAAGCAAGGTGTGGGTGACAGGAAGCGTACGCGCTTCCGTCTGTATATACAAAGGCGACATCTCGTCACCCTTTGGAAGTGCCGGAATTTCAAAGCTATCTGTGGGAATCGGCAAACACACTTCTGGTTTGAAAGCCCATGCCGCGTTGGCCTGACTACCGGCAAGCTGCGCTAGCAAAGGGTGTTCACGCCGAATTTGCTCGGTTGCAATGCAAGTGCACAAACGATGAGCCAGCGTGTCTGGTTGTTTGCAAAGTTGACAGTTTATGGAAATATCTTGCCAGTGAGCAACACGGTGGTTGGTAGGGATTCCTCCTGCCAAGTATGTGCGGACCAAACGCGCATCCGCATCTGCAATGGAATTCAAAGCTCTACATGTGGCATGCAAGTCCAAATTTCCAAGGTTCTCCAAACCCTGCCTTTGCCGGAGGTGTTTGGTAACCCCGTGTTCCCATGCATGTGTAACGCATTGTTCCAGCTCATTGGGGCAGCTGCGGAAGAAGTCGAGTTCCTTACCAACCGGTGAAATGATTTTGCCATTTTCACCAACTGTGATGTTGACAAAGTTCAAGTAAGCTCCCAGAACCCGCGCCGGCCCATATGTGGCTTTGGTGTTCTCCGCACCCGTTTTAACTAGGTTCCAAAATTGTCCAAAACGTGACGGGTATGTACCAACCGCCCTTCGTGCCATGCGGCACGCACGCAAAATCAAGGCTAGTTTGGGGTCCCAAAGGCCACAACCATAACCCAGCAAAGCAACTTTCGGGCACAAGCCCCGATGTGGTTTTGCGATGATGGAAGCTACCTCTCTGCGGAGTTGGGCAATGGATCTTTCACCGACATAATGCACTTCGCTGCCGTAAAAGGCAGCTGCGAAGGGTCCCCCTTTCACCGCCTCCATCCTTGCCACTTGGGGCAGTGGCAAGGAAGCAATGATCTTTGCTCTGCGGGCTCCTTCAACCAAGCGATATTTGAATTCCCCATGTTTATTCCCCAAGCTTTTCCCCACGCCAGAATACAGCAGCAAACAGTCCTCGGACCCCGCGGTGCCCCTGGTACCATGCACCGGCATCTTCCTCGGCCCCAGCAAATCCGGCAAAACCGTGGCTCTGATCAGCTTGATTCTGGAGCAGTACAGGGGCGTGTTTGAGAGAATCTACATCTTCAGTCCGTCCATTGCCGTCGATGACGGCTGGATTCCCGTCAAGGGACGAGCCGGCGCTGCGCCGCATCATCCAGCAGCAGCGCAAGATCACGGAGACGTCCAAGAAGTTGGAGATGAAGAAACTGTACCAGGCGCTGATCATCCTGGACGACCTTGCGGACATGCGTGGCAGCGCTATCTCATAAAGGGGAACAGATTGGCAGACCAAGCTGCCGGAGCCTCCAGACTGCATGGGTTTTCGTGGCACCACAAATCTTTTGAGACAGGCGCAAGTGCGGCACAGGGCCACGCAAAGCCGCACGACCATGGCTATGGCATGTAGGGCTGATCTGGAAAGATCCAAGACACAGTCGAGCCAGAAACAAATGACAGGCAAGGGGAAGAAACCGCCTTTGACAGCAAGACCGGGGCGGGACCTGGCAATCACGCACCTCACACCAAACATTGACCACCCGAGAGATCTCCGGGTGCCAAGTCTGAGCCAAGAGCACACGCAGTACCTTTATTGGGGCGAGACATATATGAACCGTTTAGGCCGGTGGGTTCAGACCTTAAAATGGCCGCCTGCGGACGACCCTCGCATTCCCGACGTCACTTGGTATGAACTGCTGCTTAATTTCAAACTCACGACTCAGTCCAGGGTACCGGTTAACCTTGGCACCAAAAATCATGTTCAATACGCTGTCCCCGATGTGGACGAAAGAGCGCTTCTCATCCCGTTGCCGCTGGCCAGGGAAATGCGGAACTTTAGAGATTCCTTGTGTGTCTTGGAAAAGATTTTGCAAACACAGCTCTTCCCGGCTGACACAACTCAGAGAGCGCAAACTTTTGCGAATGTCACAGGCTACGATCCCACCTGTGGGTTTAAACAAAGACCACAGATGCTTTTGCAAGATGTGATGCGGGACTTAGTGCTTCAAATCCCATATGGCCGACCCCAGCAAGGTTTGCCGGCTATGCCGGATATCCCAAAGATTGAGGCGGCCATTGCGGTTGAAGCAATTCACAGCGAACGGGCTACTGACTCGAAAGTGCACTACCAAAACTTCAGACGGGACTTCCTTGCAAAGAAACATTGAAGGCGATCCCCTCACTTGAGAGCACGCACGGTGCATCCCTTGGAGAGCCGCACTGGAGCAATCGGCTGTAATTTGACGTGGCTCAGGACATCTGAGATTTGGCCTAAGGCCATGACATGTAAGGATGAGGCCGTGGGTTCCCTTTTTGGGTTGGGGTGGGGCCGTTGGGTTTTGTTGGTGTTGCGGTTTTCGGTTTTGTTTTGGGTGAGGGTCGTTACAAGGAAAATGCTCAAGGAAAATGCTCACCCAGGTGCTGATCTGCATACGACGGCCCCGGATGAAGAGAGTGTCCAGGGCGCCGTTTGGTTGTTTTGCTTCCTGGTGGCTCTTTATCTTTTGGATGGAGACATCCTTGGTGTCATCGGCCAATGCTGCACACAAAGCCTGAAGCAAGTCGTAGTTGGGCGCGTTCCAGAATCGCAAAGGGTCGGGGTGCTCAATCCGAAACATTTTACTGGGAGTCTGTCACTATGGTGCCCTGTCGCATGGCTTGCGTTGCCACACATACAGCCATCAGCTCCGCTCGTGCTATAGTTTGGTGCCCTGGTGTGTACCCACATTGCAAGGTACGGAAGGCACTATCTGGCGGCACGTCATGGAAGCCTGCTGCCCATATCTGTCTTAGTTGGTTACTGACACATTTATCCGTGACGATGGCCCAGCTGCTTTCCCTCAACTGAGCCCGAGCATGAATGTTCATGGAGCCATCAGTCCACACAATCGGCTCCGCCTCTGCTTCAAAGGTGAACTGCGGCTTTGGAATCTGCATCTGCATCCGCATGGCCCATATATCCCGCACTTCCTGCTGCATCGGGAAAAAGGGGTATTCCACACTTGCTTTGTTGACATTCATTGAGGTCCAGCCACTCCTGCCAGTTGCCCCTTGTAATTCCCGTCTCGGAACATTCCCAAAGAGTGTGGCGCAAGGTGTGTTGCTCCTGGCCACAATGTGGGCAAGTGTTTTCCCCTGGCAAGTGTGCACGCTGGTTGTCGCCGCACAGTGAACCGCTGAGCGCATGCCTGATGTACAACTGGTCACTTCGGGTTTGGGCATGGAAAGTCCGCGCTGTTTCGACAACGTCCACCGAGTCAATGTCTTGCCACTCCTTCCTCAAGAGCATTTTGGAGGTTATGTAGTCGTTCCACGACCGTTGGAGAAACTGCTGGAAAACTGGTTTAGTCATGTGTTCCAGTTCAATCCGCAACCCTTCGGCGTCGGTAATGGCGCTGGGTCTGTTCAGAGTCCATCCCATTAGGAGGGCGCTCTTAGCCACTGCCACAGCCGGACCGGCCATCCGACTAAGCTGCACGCCAGTGTAGTTCTGTTCCTGCAAGCAACAGGCTTTTGACCACACCCACTCAAAAAGCGGAGGCACTTTTGCTAGCATTTGCCGGTGTAATGTTATTACCCTATAAATGACATGGTACTCAGGGTCGACAATTCTTTCAGGAAGGCAGGAGCAAGCCAACCACGGGTTCGTGTACTCCCTGGATCCCACGAACATTTTCGCCATGGTGCTCCTGAGTGTATTACATTTTTGTGCGGACGGGAACAAGATTTCACATCCCGGCAAGGCCACCGGCAACACACTCGCAATTGCCGTTCTTGTTTGGTGCAACAGGCTTAATGGAAGCGTGGCTGCCTTACTAGCTCTTTTACTGGCTTCGGTAAATCGTTGTTCTTGGGTCCCCACCCTCCTCGCTTTCGAGTAATTGACCGTGGCGCCCAAGTCCGTTCCCCAGTTTCGCACCGTGAAATCTTGTCGCTGTCCATTAGGCTTTGTCATCACCCTGGCCAATTGCCTGAGTTCGGTGCGCACCTCAGGAGTGTTACCCCAAGCCCATGATTTGTCAAAGGAGATGATCTGTTTCCAATCACTCATGAAAGTTGTGGTGTGTTGCAATCCTTCCTGAAAGGCCTCAAGTGTGTCCGAGAGGTACTCAAAGTTGTCCGCAAAAGCGAATGCCTGAGTGTGTTCTTGTTGTAAACCCGACAACGCAGCCAACGCACACACCGCTGGCACTCCCATTGGATCCCCTTCCGGCGCTCCATTGGTTGATCCAATGGGATTTGAGATGGCGTCCTTGATGGTAATATACCTCTGACACTGCATGAGGCCACGGGCCCAATGCTCAGCCAGCACTTTGGGTGCTCCAAGTTTAATTAGCAAGGCCGTAAGAGGCAATCTGGGTAGCTCATTGAAGCAGCGTTTCAAGTCCAAGACGTATCCGAAGGCTTTTCCCCGGCTTTCTTCTTTCCTATCCAAGATTGCTGCGATTTGCCACCACACGTCTGCTACCGTCCTTCCAATCATGCCCCCGGCGATGTTTTTTGGCAGGGTTGTAGACCAAGCCTTCAGCAAGGCACGCGTCAAGACCTTACTCCAAATTCGAAAGAGCATTGAGAGGGTGGTAATGGGGCGAGTTGCAGATGGTGCCACTGCCAATGTCTCATCCATGTTTTTTACCAACATGATGGTTTTGGCGTTCATGATCTGCTGGGGCCACTTGTTTTCCCTTTGGCCTTTCTTAAGAATTGCAAACAAGTCCTCAAACGCCTGGTCGGGCAAGGACATGAGTTCACGGCTAGAAAACCCACATGGCCCTTTAGCACTGTTCCTCTTTGTTCGTTTCAGTGTTTCTCGCCACACCGGCACACTATACACATCTAAATCAAGCTCGGCAAGCTGCGGTGCATGTGGACTATTAACCCACCTCAAGGTGTTGTCCCAGGAGTCCCGGTTTGTTTGCTCGTCAGGTTGGTCTCTGTTCCACACTGGTTTCCACTGATCTTCCAAGGCTTTGATTACCTGTTCAGGCGACGCATGCCACGCCCGATGTTGTGCCGAGAATCTAGCTGGGGCACCAGCAGGCAGGGTGGTCAAATGCAAAACTCTCCCCGTCACCCGACCGACCACGACCTCCTCGCCAAGGCAGAGTAAACGGTCGCCTGGTTTAACCTGGTGGTCGTGCAATGCATAGACGCGCGGCGGCGTTTTGGCTGAAATTCTGCACCTCACCAAATCAATGCAGACCGATGTTTCCAAATGGCTCACAACTGGCGTTGGTTGTTGCTTGATTATTCTGCAAGTGAATTTACCCCCTTGCTGGCCCCAGTCCACTTCTAGTTCTTGCTCAAACTTTTTCTTCCTGGCATTGGCAGCCAGAATATGGTACTGGTCACAATCATATTCAACAGCCGCCGTGATGCACAATATCCACTCAAGCTGGCCTTGGCAGTACGGAGCATTCCGGAAAGGATGGGAGATAGCCTTTTGCCTTTGAGATGGCAAGCCACTCGCTCCGGATTTGGCTTTCATCGGGCCCGTCACCTCGGTGCCATGCAAGGAGCTGCCGATGGATGCTGCGAACGAGGCCACAGGTCATAATGGTTCCCCCCCCCCGGTTTTGGTGGTGCCGGATTCTGCACTTTCCGCAGAGGCTGCTCACGGCATCTCCCAGCAAAATTGGCAGGCAATTGAGTGGTCTGCCCGTTCGAGATTGTGAGTGCCACTGCCGCCTCCGTATTGGTCGCCCATTGCCGCAACGCACTATCCAAGTTTCCGGATGTGGGGTTCTGGCTGTGGATTTCGTCTCCGTGATGTTGGTAATGTTCCGCTATCTGTTTAGTGTCGGGCTCAAGCTGCGACCAGTCTTTTGGGTATCTGATGATGGACTGCACTGTCTGGCCTTGTGGAACACTCAACTTGAGCACGAATGGCAAGTGAGCCGCAAAGGCATGTTCCTCCAATACCGATGCTTCTATCACCTGCTGACTCAAAGGTCCCTTGATCAAGATAGTATCGTTATAAGAAGTTCCCAGACACGTGGGTCTGATGTTGTTGGGTTTGTTCTGACGAGCCCACTGGAGCATGTCGATGAACCCGTGGGCTTCGTAATGGACCCTCATACCTGTGTCCTCAAGGGAGGAGTTGAAGTCACCTGCCACAATGACATGGGCACCTCCGGACTGTGCTCTCAGAAGAGTTTGATTCAGCAGTACCCTATTCATGTCATTGATTTGCTCAGATTTTCCCACTTTGGCGTAAATGCAGATCACAAGCACGTCAAGGTGGGCTATTTTGATCCATCTTTCCATGTACCTGCAAGATTGTAGCAACCACGGCTCAACCTGGTTTCTGCTCAACCTAACTGGCATGCGCGAGTAAATGGCCACACCTAAACTGTCTCCTCGCAAACACTCATCAGGCACACGCGTCTGAGTCCTGGGTGGGCACGCTTCTCCCCAGTGGATATCACCATGATTCAAAAGTTTGGTTCCTAAGGTCTTCTGCGCCGCCTTGGTTGCACTGGTTTCACTAAGAAAGTAAATGTCAGCTTTGATATCGAGGATCGCCTTTGTTTTTTGCAAAACTGACGTCGGGTTCAGAACACACAATGTAACGTTCAGCGGTCCCGGGTTTGTGGCTTCCCCAATTCTCACTCCCGTCATTGGCGAAAAGGAATCGTTGGTGCGGAAGTATCTCAAAACCAGGATGAAACAACGGCCGACGGACCTTTGTTTTTGCCTCGCGTCACAATTGCAATCCACTTGTGCGTACGGCTCACTGCTTAGCTCTAGCACTTTCTGCTTTCGGCTGGATTTGGGCCAAGGGCGGAGATTTGCCATTGCGACTCCAGCCCACGGTTGATGCACTGTCGCTGCGACCCCGCTCGAGCACGTGACCATTGGCGCGTCAAGGAGACTAACACTGAGAGGCACAAGTCTTTCCTGGCCAGACCTGTGCATGCCATGCAAATTCCCGGACGGGTGCTGCCCGGCATCACCAATGAGGTTCACAAAGGCGGCTCCACAATGCTAGTTCCCGAGTGCCTATATCTGTTCTAATTAAGGTATTAAAGCGGCCCGGCCACGGACGGGATCCCCACTGGCAAGAGTGCTCTACCACCCCCACACGATGCCATGATCTCATCCTTGGCCGCACAAGCCACCATCTCACTTTGGCAATTTCGATTTGCGATTTGCAACATTTCCAGTACCTAACCTGTCGGCTGCTGAATCAGCTTCGGAATTTCTGCCTGGTCCACCTGTGCATAGAATCGAACCGAAGTTGCCTGCGCAGGGTTCAAGGGTTTCCCGTTCCTCTGGTAACTCCGGCCCCAAATATGCACAATGGCCTTCCGTGAGGTTTCCTCCAAGCGTGCCAAGATGTGCTTGACAGGGCTCGAGATTAGAGGACTTGCATGTGATAATCTGGGAAATCATCCGAATTCACATGCTGCAGCAGCAAAACTGCCAGTTCATCCTTAGGGTGATGCCCCGCCTGCAACCATGGTAGAGCCTCCTGGTGGCTTGCGAGCACAACCCCGGTGGCTTTGTGAGAGATTTCCTGCAAGATGGAAGGCTGGGTACCGTCCTGGTTCGCAAAAAACCCCGGGTCCAAGGCGTACAGCTTTGGATTGCACTGGATATGCTGCTCAGGCCGCCTAGCACTAGTAGCTGGCTTTGCATCCATCTTCTTTGGAGTTGCAATGTTGAGTCTCTCAGCCAAACCGTAGAGGGCACTGGCCTTGTCTTGCTGATCCGTGGTTTGCAAGATGCGATCAATTTCAAGCGGATCGGCTTTTTTGCTAAGCTGTTCCACGATGTCACTGATGCGCTTAATCTGGCATCCACCGTCCAACAAGACCTGTGCAATCTGCGCTCTCACTGGGCCTGCTACTTGCTTCTTTTGCGCTCCACCAGCTAGCCCTGGTGCATGGCATCGAAGCACACCACGTGTGAAAGGCTCCGCTGGCTCGTACAAGATACCCATTTGCCATCATGGCGCACTTCACGCACTTCTTGCTGATGGTCACCCACGAAGGCCCTGACCACTTGTCCAACGGTGGACGTGCACGGCATTTGCAGGTAAGTTGTGGCACCTCCCGCCCACGCTATGGCGCATTCTATGTGCCTGGGTGGGAGCACTTCCAACCCTCCCCTGGCGTGATGACCAATGTCACTCTTTGCTCCCCCGAAGGAGGCAACATGCCACAGCACATCTTGCATCATATCCATGCCCACACGAAAACCTGAGAGGAGCGGCTGCACACACATCTGAGGTTCGTTGGATTCTCCAAGGCATCTAATGGCTACTTCCCATCCAAGCTGTTGGAGTTGCCTCGGCACTTCCGCTTGGATCAAGGATCTGAAATCCTCGTTGACAATTGCCAATGTGCCCCGTGCCCGAAAACTGTCATGGCTCCGTGCAATGCTAGTAAGGCACTTCACTGGTCTGCATGCTTTGTCTGGCTGCTCGCCAACAGTCGCAATCTGGGCTCCACACGCGTTTTCACAGACAATGCACAGGGAGAGTGAGGGCGCCTCAGGTAAGTACAATCGCAATCGGTCCTCAGTTAGCTTGCATTCATGCCTGGCGATTATGATGCACCGGTCGGCGATTATGCACTCAAAACTCGCGTTAAGATGCACTTGCTGATGTGGGACTTCCAGTATCACAACCGAAGGACGCTCACGAATCCGGCTTACCTGCAAGTGGGTCTGGAACCAATGCACGCACTCTATGTCCTGGGCGTGAACAAAAACCCGGTCCTCATCGCAGTCAAAATGAGTGGTAAGGAAATCATCACTGACCAGTGTGGGGCTAATGCCTTCACTTCCCACCTGTTCGGTTGTTTCCTTAGCGTCAATGATAAAGACTGCCTGATCTTCCATTCTGATCTGAACATGGCACGCCTTCAGTCTTTTTGCTAAGACCCCTTGAACTGCAACACCCGGGTCAATTGCAAACTTCCTTCCTCTGTGAAAAGCCGTCAAACCGTTCGCAATCGTCAAAGCTGCGTGCGGGACACTTATAGCATTCCCCAAAATCAGGGACATAGATTTGTCCGTTCCTCGGAGAGTCAGGTGACCAACACATCCTTGCAGCATCGCGATTTCTGCATGGCTCAGGAATCTTAGACCTCCATCTTGCTTCAAAAGATCTCCAAAAAGTCCTTTGGCTTGGAGCAGATTGTGAGGCAGGTTGTGTGCATGCCTGTACGACCCCATGGCGCATGCGAAGATCGATCCTCCATGCTTGTAACGCTTTTCCGGCCTTTGCGAAGGCGCCAGATTTTTGTCCTGGTATTTTTGCAAGACCTCGGGGTCCGGCAAGAGTATCACATCGCATTTGGTGAGGCTGACTGCAAACTGCGGTATCCATCCACAACAGGCTGCCGTTGGGTGTTGCTGATCAAGCGTGTTTCTGTAAACCGCAAGATATCGCTTTCGATGCTGTGGCAGGACTTCTGACAGGTCTGACGTGGTCTCCCAAACTTGCTGATAGTGGGCAAAATCAAGCAAAGCATGGACCCATGCCCACTGTTCATGTGTTCGGAAACCCGCAACGTTCTCAATGAGAATAATTGACGGCCGCGCAAACGCCAGTTTCATGATAGCATGCAAAACAGCCGTACCCGATTCGTGGCTGAAACCTGTTTCCCAGCCTGCCGTGGACCATGGTTGACAGGGACTACTCATCATAGCAATGTCAAAAGCCTGAAGTTGTTCTTCCCCCAGCCATGTATGGTCGGCAACATCCGCCTGTATGACATCCGTCTGATGTGAGGTACCCCACTGCTTTGCATTCTCGGCATAGCATTGCGCCGCCTGTTGATCTCTATCCAGAGCCCAAACCATCTGAAAGGAAGGGTTATTCTTAAGGACCGACTCAAGGGCCTTCATTGCTCAATGCCAACCTCCAAACCCTCCGCAGAAAACATCACAACATTTGATGTCAGTGCCTCCTGGCTGTCGAGGTTGTGTCAGTGGCACCAAAAAGGCCTTTTGCGCAGTGATATGGCCTTCCCATTGCTGTAAACCAACCGCAAATACCGGACCTGGGTGCTTCAGGAGGTAATCCCACTGCTTTGTTGTATATTCCACGATGATCGTCCGTTGAGAAACCTTGCACTGGCACCTGGACGTCAGGATCTCATTGAGCTGATGCCTGCTGGGCCGGATTGTGTTGATGTGGGCCTGAACCAAAATACGGTTGTCCTCCTCCTTGATGGGTTCGTCGTGCATCAAAAGTGCTGTGAAAGATCTATTCAGACACATGCAGATTTTGTCCACCGGCAAATACTCCGTCACCGTGCTCTTGAAAGCCGCCCGTGATACTTGATCAATGCTTGGCAGGCAATTCGTCCTTCGTCCATCAGTTGTACGCCACGCCTCTTCCTGGTGAAGCGGTTCTCCGTTGTGCTCAGCTTGAGGTTGGCCTCCACGATTGCTGGTACTCCGACCTCTGCTCTGGGGATCAGTTACCCCTTCACCACGCTTGGGGGCGACCTGGATCTTGCCGGCCGGCTGGATCTAGGGGCATCTGGAGGTGGGGCCGCGCCTGGTTCCATTACCACCGTACTTGACAAGGCTTGCAATGGGTTCCACACCGGGGCTCCTACCACAAATCTGCTCATTCCTGTCCACAGGTAAGGCAAATGCTGATCTGATCCATCCGCTCTCCAATCATCCGTGTGCTGGAAAGGCGGCCGATTCAGCTGGATCGGTGCCACATGGGTGGTGCGCTCAGGTCGCAACATGTCAGCCGTAATTCCCGGAGGAAGATTGTCTGGTATGTATAATGCAGTGCGCGGGATCCGGTGATGTCTGGTCAAACAAATTCTGTCAGTACCAGCTGGAAAAAAGACCTGCCACTGGTCAGACAACGCGTCGCTTGATCCCCCAGGCAAACCTTTCCACCTGACCGTCAGGACATCGTCCTGCTTGAGCATGTCGGTCATCAGGACTGATTTCCCATTCCTGAGCGCTCGAACCTGGTGCAGTTTAAAGCCCATGTCTTGCAACAACGACCCAACTGCACGCGGCCGGACATATTCAGGCATGGCGGAGTTCATGCTCGGCTTTGCTATCCAGATCTTGATGTCATGGCAAAAGCGCTGATCAAGTCCCTGTGGTTCTGATGATCTCCGGAAACGCCTACCAAAATCGGCCCTCCCTGGATGTCTCTCAAATTCATCCGCAATCTCGGCAAGCTCCATCTGAAAAGACTTCATCCGAAAAAGGCTTCCATGGTAAAAGAGAGCATCGCTCCCAACCGGAATATTCGTTCCGCCTGAGGCCAGAGTCCACCTCTTGCCGTCCACTCCCAGTGCCTTGTAAATAGCAAATTGTAATGTATCGCCCGGCTGAAAAGGAATACGGCACTGTCCACATCCCTTGATGTTCAAGTCGAACCACAAGTCTTGCATGTACGACCCAACAAATGCCTGAACGTCATTCCAGGTTTGCATCTCCACCGGAAAATTCGGCAAACGCATGCTGCACATGCCATCATAGTCAAACCGATTCGCATGTTTCCAAGTTCCAAGGGGAAGGAAACCCAAATTCCTCTCTCGCTCACTAAGGAAACCCATGTTACCAGTCTGGCTGCTGAAATCCATACGTGCAGGTCGCATCAAGAAAATGGAATGGCCCCGATTCGTCCGACCACCGTCTCAAGCACAAGAAACCATGGCCCTCAAGCAAGGCTACCGCTACAAGGACTCGAGCCGAAACCTTGCACCTGGGTGAGCTCGCAGAAGCTGCGGCTCATCAGCGCAGCCGTGCGGGTCAACCAGCAATTCCTCTGCTGCTGGAGGCTGCGCAACCAGCACGAGCTGGACGCCGTTATTGAGGAGCTGAGCGCCCTGCTGCCAAAGGAGCAGCTGTACCGGCTGTATGAACAGGCGACGCGGAAACCCTACAGTTTCCTTTTCGTCTACTACCTGAAGCCGAGGAATGAAATGTTCTACAAGCGTCAACGCGAAGTGCAAGAATATCTCCTGCTGCACCTCCGTCGCAGCCGTCCACCGGCCCAGAACAGGTGGCTTCCTAAAGAAAAGAATGACGACGATCTACGTGGACAGCCACAAGAGGGTGGCCGGCTTGGACAGCAACTTTGAGGTCGACCTAGGGGAGTTTCTGCACCTGCAGAGCGACGCCCGGCTCGCCGTCAGCTTTTTGTCCACGGACCGGGGCCGCTACCTCTACTGGGTTGACGCCGCGCTGGGCACGCTAAACTGGGCGTTGTTGCCCGAGGGCGCGTACACGGGTCCGCCAACAACATAAACAACGCCAACCCCGTGCCCTGCCCCAGTTCCAGAGCGGGCAAGCTCAGTTCCGGGCAGTCACGCCGGAGCCTGCCTACGCCCAGCTTTGACCAGCTGGCGCAAGACATTGAAGCTTAAAAAAAAATAAAACCCTCCTTCTCGGCTATTAGTCTAGGCCTACGCAAATGTTGTCCCTGGACTAATAGCTTGTTTATTCCTCCAGCGCCTACATTAATGTAGGCGCAGTTTTCCCTTTGCCGTACAAGTTAAAATATAAGGCTGCAAAAAAACAATAAAACCCTTGGAGAGAGTTTATTTTGCTGCGCCCCACCATGGTGGGCATCCTGCGCTGCGGAAAGCCGCAGCTAAACCTGGTAATAGAAATTAAGTTTGCGGACGCCACAACTGCGCTGTGGTCCAAGAACGCCGGGGCGCACCCGGCGGGGGGCCACGCTGAGCACCGACTTTAAGATCCAAAACGTCCGAGTTCTGGCCTTCAGGTTGTCTTGGACTCTGCGCTGGTATTTAACTGCGTGCTCCTCTTAGAAAGGTCCCGGCGACCCACGGCACACGCAGCAGTCCAGCGTTTCAAACGGCGTGCGAGCATAACGTCACCGTGGCGCGGTCTCTAGCCCGCCGACACTGGGGAGAAATCGAACCTTCGAAACGTTGCTCCGAGACCAACGTCTTGGCCATGCGCCTTCTGAAGTCTTAGATCAGCTGGGCAGCCTGCAGCACCCTTACAACCCCATGAGGGAGCCTCACTTTCACTTCCTCTCCGTCCTTGCGCGTACTTACGCACGGTGCGCATCGACGGCCGCGTGGGCTACTGAGAACCCCGCCTACATGCGATTTTCAAGTCCCTGCGCGGCTTAAGATAGGCTTGTGGGGTGCTTGCGCAGCGCAGTGTGTCTTAAGGTTTTGCTTTCCCACTCATTTAAATCTTTCTGCTTTGGGCAAACCGTGAATAAGAACTGGAATAAGAACTGGAATAAGAACTGAATAAGAATTGAATAATGGAGAACTGAGAAAACACAGCGAAAGCAGCCACTTTTCCCTTCGGGCTAGCGCAGTCCCCCGGGGCCCAGCTCCACACACGACGGGGCAAGAGCCAATCTCTCCTGGCTGGCAGGGCCACAAGGAAACAAGCTTCTGTATCAATTTTAAAAAAGCAAAAACATTCTCTCTTTTTTTGCGACTCACAGACTTGGTTCTTGTGGCCCTCCAGCAAAATCGTGAATAAGAACGGAATAAGAAAATAAGAACTGGATAATGGAATAAGAATAAGAAAACACAGCAAAAACAAGCGCTCCTGCTCCATGTGCAACGGTGCCAGTGTAAGAAGTCATGAAGCGCGCCAGCGCGTGTCTAAGCTTGAGCGTCTGGAGGCGCCTATGGCAGACGCGAGCGGTTGACAAGTAGTAGTAGTAAGGAATGTCTGCCTATACTACCCTAATTCAATGGGGTTTTTTGGTCGCAAAACCCGCCAAAACAGCCAAATTTTCAACCCGCTGAACTTGTCACCAGTGATGTCACCGCTTCGTCACCGCTCCGTTTTAGGAGCAAAAAGCGCTGAAAACGGCGAACTCCGAAAAGTGCGTTTTTTGTGTCCTGCGTCAAATGTGCTGCCTGGGCCTCCAAATTCGCTCGTTTTCCGCGGAAAACCTGCTCCAGGTGTTTGCCGTGCTCCGAAATCCGTTTTCTGCCCCGAAAAACCTTGAATTCCAGCCCGCTGAGCTTGTCACCGCCGAAGTCACCGGTCTCTAACACGTCAGCCTGCCGAGGCACACCTCAGAGTCAGCCAGCGTCTGACGCGGCAGCCCGCCGAGGTGCTCCCCACATAACACGTCAGCCCGCCGAGGTTCTCCCACGTAACGCGGCAGCCCGCTGAACTAGTCACCGCCGATGTCACCGGTCTCTAACACGTCAGCCCGCCGAGGCACCGGGGAGGAATCGAACCTCCGAAACGTCGCTCCGGAGACCAACGCCCAAGCCATGTCCCCATGGGCTCTCGTTACCAGTCCCTTTTCGGCCCAAAAACGGTCTCACCGCAATGTCATCTTTGGGGCCGAAAAGTGCGCAAAAGGCTTGGAAAAGCGAGGCCGGCTCCACGGCTTCGGTCTGAGCGAGCCATCTCCACCGAAGTCGGAAATCCGACCTCGCTCCACACCGAAGTCGTTCTGCATAATTGAAGGATACTTTCCCTCAATTCACTGGTAGCGAGGTCCAACCCGTCCACCTGGTGCGGGCCTGACAATCCTGTGTTGGGCGCAGGATTGCCCAGTCAATCCTGTCGGGGGCACAGGATTGCCCCAGCCATTCCTGCGCCACACACAGGATTGCCCTGATGCACTACCAGCAGCTCTGGCTTGGAGCCGTTCTTGCCCGAGCACAGCCTTGTGATGGAGCCTGCCCTGCTGTAGAGCTTCCAGGCTTTAGGCACGTCGTTTATGCTCAGAACAAAGGGCAGGCCGCTTGCGAAGAGCGCGTCTCGGAGCTCCGAGTGGAAGACCAGGTCATGCCCCCGCCTCCTCGTGCCATAGTAGTTCATGCTGCAACCTGGGAAGATGTAGGGAGGGTCGGCGCAGATACAACGCCGCGGCGCTTGGCTGGGCAGAGCGCGTAGATAGGCCAGTGCGTCCTGGCATCGCACGGTCACATTGCGCGGTGGCCGCTGCAGACGCCGCACGCTGCTTAGCGCCAGTGGCCGCTGCTGTGTGAAGGAGCCCCACTTTCCCGAGAAGCTGTTGCGCAGCAGGACGTACGAGCAGGCAGCCCGACGCCCGGCGCGGCCTCTCTGAGTGCCCGGCAGGAGGCGACTGAAGTAGAAGCGCCTGTCTATCTTGCGTCCAGCCAGGCGCAGCAAGGAGCGCAGGAAGACCGGGTCTTGCTTTAAGTAACAGCGGTGCAGGTTTGCGACGGGCTCAAAGGCGTCGACACCACGCACCGCCAGGGCCGGACGGCGGGCGGCGAGGTAGTACTCCAGCTTTCCAGAGCCGAAGAAGGGAGAGTGAAGCACAGCGACGTCCCCCAGCAGCCGGTCCACGTGAGGAGCTAGCCAGGATTTACTTCCCATGTACTTCAGGTGCATGCCAGCCTTTTAGTCTCTGGGGGACTATCATGCGCAGCGGGACACGGCGCGCACGGGCTCGGACCAGTGCTCCGCCACGCAGGGCAGCGCGTTGTTCTCCGCGGCCCGGTCGTAGAAGAGAAAGAGGCGGGTGCGCCTCCGGCTCGCGCGCCAGCAGCCCGCCCAGCAGGCGGATCAGCTGCGCGTGGCGCTCCTTCTTGGTGGTCCGCCGCGTCACGCCGGCGATCTTGAAAGCGTCCGGGTTGTAGCGCAGCACCAGCAGCTTGCGCCCGCTGCCGAGCGCCACGCTGGCGGCCATGTCAAAGTCCCTGCGCACATCGCAGCTGGGGTCGTAAGCCTTATGCTGTTCCTCGTCAACCTCCAGCAGGACGTAGCCCCACATAATCGGCAGAGCAAAGTCCGCGAAGGCGTGGGCCGTCTCCGACAGCCGCGGAAGGGCAGGTAGTGCTGGTACTCAAAGGTGATCCGTGCGTCGCGGAGCGCCTGGTGCACCTCGAGCTCCTTACTCTTGGTCACAGCGCGCGGGTTGTCGCCGTGCTTCGTCTGCATGTGTCGCAGCAAGCACGCCGCTCCGGCGAAGGGGAGATCTTGCCGATGACAGCCCTCAATTTGACATGCAAAATTGCCGCAGTCGCGACAGTGGTGCCGCTGTCGCCCGTGCTTGCAGATCGACGCGCCGCCGCACTCGCGGCAGTGTTTCCGCAGACGCGAGTGCTCGCAGCACGAAGCGCCTCCGCAGTCACGGCAGTGGGTGCGCACTCTTCCATGCGAGCAGACCGACGTGCCGCCGCAGTCACGGCACTGTGACCGCTGTCGTCCGTGCTCGCAGAAGGACGACCCGCCGCACTCGCGACAATGAGCCATGCACGCAGAAGGACGACCCGCCGCAGTCACGGCACTGGCGCTGCCGCCGCCCGTGCGGACACTTCTTCTCAGGCCGGCGCACGCGTGCCATCGCTGAACACTCTTAGTGTTTTCTCACGCGCCCCGGCGAGCGGCGACACGAATGAACGCGCCAGAATAGAGGCAGCTGTGACCACCGGAGGCTAGCGGGATGAACGCGCAGCCAGTCCAGCACTGGCAACGAATTTGACAAGTAACGCAAAAGGAACGTCATGGGGAAGATCAAGGTATTCCCCACGCCAGAATACAGCAGCAAACAGTCCTCGGACCCGTGGTGCCCCTGGTACCATGCACGGGCATTTTCCTCGGCCCCAGCAAGTCCGGCAAAACCGTGGCTCTGATCAGCCTGATTCTGGAGCAGTACAGGGGCGTCTTTGAAAGGATCTACATCTTCAGTCCTTCGATTGGGATCGACGATGGCTGGGTCCCCGTCAAAAAGTACATAGAGCAGGACCTGGGCGTGAATACCGAACAGGAGCAAGCCTACTGGGACGAGTGGGACGAGGCTGCACTGCGGAGCATTATCCAGAGGCAGCGTAAGATCACCGAGACGTCCAAGAAGATGGAAATGAAGAAACTGTACCAGGTGCTAGTAGTCATCGACGATATGGCTGATATGCCGCAGCTCCACAAGGTCAACGGCGCCCTGGATACGCTCTTCATCCGCGGTCGGCACCTCCAAATCAGTACCTGGGTCAGCTCACAGAAGCTGAGACTAATCAGCGCAGCCGTGCGGGTCAATCAGCAATTCCTCTGCTGCTGGAGGCTGCGCAACCAGCACGAGCTGGACGCCGTCATCGAAGAGCTGAGCGCCCTGCTGCCGAAGGACAAGCTGCACAGGATCTACGAGCAGGCGACCAGGGACCCCTACAGCTTCCTCTTCGTGTACTACCTCAAGCCAAAGAATGAGATGTTCTACTTGCGCTTCGAAGAGCGTTTCGCTCTGGAGAAAGAAGCCGATGGGAGCGGCGCTCAGCTTCCTGGGTCAGAAGCTGTTCGCGAGTTCCACACTGATCAGCGCACGGTTTGAAAATATCTCCTGCTGCACCTCCGTTGCAGCCATCCAGTCGCCCATCGTCCGACGGACTGGTGGCTTCCTTAGAAAAGGCATGACGACTATCTACGTGGACAGCCGCAAGAGGGTAGCCGGCTCGGACAGCGACTTTGAGGTAGACCTGGGAGAGTCTCTGCACCTGCAGAGCGACGCCAGGCTGGCTGTCTATAAGATCAGAATCGCCGACAGCTTCCTCTCGACAGACCGGGGCCGGTACCTCTACTGGCTCGACGCCGCGCTTGGGACTCTGAATTGGGCGCTCCTTCCCGAAGGCGCCTACACGGGCTCCCGGCTGGCAGCCTGGATCAGCTCCAATTTCGCTACTGCTACCTATAGCGAAACCACGAACAGCCTCAGCGTAGCCTACGACGGCAACCGCCTCATTCTGAACGATCTGGAGCTGCAGCAGCAGTTCCCTAACGTTGTGGACTACCCCACCTCGCCGGCCGCCTCTCCGAGCAAGCCCTTCAGCATCGACCACATGCTCCCGAGCTTCGTCTCCGGCGGGCAGCAGGTCTTTGAGTTCGTGAGGATGATGGCATACAACGAGGTCTACCTGCGCTGCCCCCAGCTGGCCAACGCCAGCCGCGTGTTGGGCAATCTGGGGGACGACATCCTGTCCAAGATAACGCTGAAGAGCGGCGTGGGCACCATGTGGAGACCGGCTCCGATGACGGGCACTTCATGGCCGTTAGGGGCCCCGTCACCCTGAGACACCTGCGCTTCCGGCTGACAGACCTGGGAGGGCAAGTCGTCCGACTGCGGGCTCGTCCTTGTCCTTCGTGCTGTTTTTGGATCACGTCTAATCCCCGAAGGTCTTTTAAAAAAATATTTTCTATTAAAAAAACCGATGAAGCAAGCGCAACCGGCGCCAAGGCCTAGAGGCAGGCCCCCGGGCAGCAAAAACAAGCCCAAGCCGCCCGAGCTGCCCCTGCCGCCCGAGCTGCCCCTGCCGAAGAGCAAAAAAATGATCGACGACCTGGCGAAGAAAAAAAAAAAAGCTCGACGACCTGCGCGGAGCCGGCGTGTGAAGCGGACTCCCCCTTCCGTCCCAAGAGGGTGAGATTTCCCACAAAGCCCAGACGCTCCCAAGGCTGCACCCAAGGCAGCACCCGTGGCCAAGGCAGCGCCCGCGGCCAAGGCAGCACCCAAGGCAGCGCCCGTGTCCAAGGCACCCAAGGCAGCGCGTGTCCAAGGCAGCGCCCAAGGCAGCACCCGTGGCCAAGGCTGCGCCCAAGACAGTTGCCGCGCCAGCTCCCAAGCCCAAAGCAGCGCCCAAGCCCAAGACAGCGCCCAAGGCTGAGCCACAGCTGGAGCCCGAGCCCGAGGTACAGCCCGAGCCCGAGGTACACAGAGAGGTACGGCCCGAGGAGGTACGGCCCGAGCCTGTAGAAGCGCCTCGTCCGAGCGAGCGCGCCATGCGCATGCTGGAGAGGCAGTCGGCGTACGACCGGCTGACAGCGGGAGCTAGCGTCCTAGGTAAAAACCATGATGTCCCTAGAACCTCGCAACGAGCCTCAGATGCTCCAGTGGTTTCGCAGGACGTACTCCAGTTACAACTTGCAGCCGCTGCTGCTGAAGCGCCAGCGAGAGCTGAAGGGGCGCAGGCCTTCAACGCCTGGCTAGGGGAACGCCGGCTAGCCCAGGAGGGGCAGCTGGACGACGTGAGCCGGCTGACGGAGGCAGTGCATTGCGAGATCCCTCAGCTGCGCCTCTCTCTGTAGAGGGGGTTTCCCAAATGGTTTATATTCTACCTGAGAGGCTCCTAACACTCGTCCGCCCAGCATTTGACCTCGTCCTGCGAAGGATTCGAAGTCTAAAACGCTGCGCGCAGGCGTGAGGCTGCAAAATAGAGACCCCTAGATATGCTTGCAATTTGGCTCCAGGTTGCATTTCAAGCGAGCCAACCTTTGCAGGGCTAAGAAAAAACAAAAAAAAAGAAAACAAGGGGTCCCAAAAAAAGGGGTCCCCGAAAAAAAGGGAAAAGGGGTTTCCTTTGGCAAAGCTTGACATCGCTTGAAATGCAACCTGGAGCCAAATTGCAGCGCATATCTAGGGGTCTCTATTTTGCAGCCTCACGCCTGCACGCAGCGTTTTAGACTTCGAATCCTTCGCAGGACGAGTTCAAATGCTGGACGGACGAGTGCTAGGAGCCTCTCAGGTAGAATATAAACCATTTGGGAAACCCCCTCTAAAGAGAGAGATACCGGGAATGCAGGGATTCCCTGGAGAAACCCTGCATTGAACTCCCCCCAAAGTTTGATTCAGAGAGCTTCAACACAAGTGCCAACACAAGTGCCATTTGTGCCATTTGTGTTCACATTCCTGCCGCGCCAAGCCGCGGAACCTCCACTCTCCCCGGGTTCCTTGCTATACGCGCTTAATTGCTTCAACATGTCGGATTACATGTCGGATGAACATGTTCTTGGCACTCCGGGTGCGCCACCCTGCCGCGCCACCTGCCCGGCTGAACCCCCACTCTCCCCCAGCGTCCTTGCTATATGTTGCTATATGTGCTATATCTTACACGCCAAGCCGCTGAACCCCCACTCTCCCCCGCGTCCTTGCTATATGTGCTATATGTGCTATATCTTACACGCCAAGCCGCTGAACCCCCACTCTCCCCCGCTCCTTGCTATATGTACTATATGTGCTATATACTCTGTACGCGCGAAATCTGTACTATATGTGCTATATAGGGGCCATATAGCACATATAGCACATATAGCAAGGACCCGGGGAGAGTGGATGTTCAGTGGCTTGCCTTGTGAGATATAGCACATATAGCACATATAGCAAGGAACCCGGGAGAGTGGATGTTCAGTGGCTTGCCTTGTGAGATATAGCACATATAGCACATATAGCAAGGACCCGGGGGAGAGTGGATGTTCAGTGGCTTGCCTTGTGAGATATAGCACATATAGCACGTATAGCAAGGAGCCCGGGGACTGTGAGGTTGGTGCCTGCCTGGCATAGCCTCCCGGCCGCGCCTGCCCGGCATCGGAGCCCTGCCAAGCCCGCGCCAAGGTCGGGATTCTTCCCAGGAAAAAAATTCCAGTCCTCGTGTGGGGGGAGGACTGCAGCACGCTTTTTTTTTTGGCTGCGAGGCCCCAGCTGCCCGGCATAGAAGCCCGGCCGCGCCTGCCCGGCATCGGAGCCCTGCCGAGCCCGCGCCAAGGGATTCCCAGGAAAAAAATTCAAGGATTGCCTCCTTCAATCCTGTTGTCACCCCAGGATTGCCTCCTTCAATCCTGTTGTCACCCCAGGATTGAGAACTCCACGCGGAACTCCACGCGGGGCAACTCCGAAAAAATGGGACATGCCTGTTTCCAGTTCCGAACTCCACGCGGAACTCCACGCGGGGCAACTCGGAAAAAAAGGGACATGCCTGTTTCCAGTTCCGAACTCCACGCGGGCAGCCACCAAAAAATGGTTGGTGCCTGTTTCCAGTCCGAGGCACTTCAAAAGCACAAGTGCCACTTGCGCTTTCGAGCACATTCCTGCCCGGCATCGGAGGCTTCGATACCTAGCGCGCCACATTCCTGCCGCGCCTGCCCGGCATCGGAGCCTCCAGCCTGCCAAGCCCGCGCCAAGGTCAGGATTCTTCCACCGAGGTCGGGATTCCGACTTCGGTATTTTGCCGAAAAACCCATCACCGGGCCAGCGCCGAAGGTCTGTCAGCGATGCCGTCCTCGCAGCATCGCTGACATAGTGTTTTTTTCACCATTCACACGCCCAACCGTCAATCCTGGCGTGCTGTGTAGCAGTGCGCTACGTCATGGGAAAGATCAAGCTTTTCCCCACGCCGGAATACAGCAGCAAGCAGCCCTCGGACCCCGTGGTGCCACTGGTTCCGTGCACGGGCATTTTCCTCGGACCTTCCAAATCGGGGAAAACCGTGACTCTGATCAGCCTGATTCTGGAGCAGTACAGGGGCGTCTTCGAAAGGATCTACATCTTCAGTCCGTCCATCGACATCGACGACGGCTGGATTCCCGTCAAGAAGTACATCGAGCAGGACCTGGGAGAATACTGAACGGGAGCAAGCGTACTGGGACGAGTGGGACGAGGCGGCGCTGCGGCGCATCATCCAGCAGCAGCGCAAGATCACGGAGGCGTCAAAGAAGTTGGAGATGAAGAAACTGTATCAGGTCCTGATAATCTGCGACGACCTAGCGGATGTGCCTCAGCTCCACAGACCCAACGGCGCCCTGGACACTCTCTTCATCAGGGGTCGTCATACGCAGATCAGCACCTGGGTCAGCTCGCAGAAGCTACGGCTCATCAGCGCAGCCGTGCGGGTCAACCAGCACTTCCTCTGCTGCTGGAGGCTGCGCAACCAGCACGAGCTGGACGCCGTGGTGGAGGAGCTCAGCGCCCTGCTGCCGAAGGAGCAGCTCTACCAGTTGTACGAACAGGCGACGCGGGAACCCTACAGTTTTCTGAGTCGAGGAATGAAATGTTCTTCAAGCGCTTCGAAGAGCGCTTCGTAATTGAAAACGCCGATGGGAGCGGCGCTCAGCTTCCTGGGCCAGAAGCTGTTCGCCAGCTCCACGCTCATAAACGCGAGGTGTGAAAACATCTCCTGCTCTACCTTACTGGGTTGACGCCGCGCTGGGCACGCTGAACTGGGCGTTGTTGCCCGAGGGCGCGTACACGGGCCCCCGGCTGGCCGCCTGGATCAGCTCCAACTTTGCCACCGCCACCTACAGCGAGACCACCAACAGCCTGAACGTAGCCTACGACGGCAACAGGCTCATCCTGAACGACCTGGAGCTGCGGCAGCAATTTCCCGACGCGGCGGACTACCCCGCCGCGCCGCCCGCCTCTCCCACCAAGCCCTTCAGCGTGGACCACATGCTGGGCCCGAGCTTCGTCTCCGGCGGGCAGCAGGTCTTTGAGTTCGTCCGGATGATGGCGCACAACGAGGTCTACCTGCGCTGCGCCCAGCTGGCCAACGCCAGCAGAGTGCTGGGCAACCTGGGCGACGACATCCTCTCCAAGATCACGCTGAAGAGCGGAGTGGGCACCATTGTGGAGACGGGCTCAGACGACGGGCACTTCATGGCCCTCAGGGGCCCGGTTACCCTGAGGCACATGCGCTTCCGCCTGACCGACCTGGACGGCAACGTCGTCCGGCTTCGCGGGTCGTCTTTGTCGTTCGTGTTATATCTTGACCACGTATAATTAAAAAGGATGGAGCCAACCGAACACGAGGCGGAGGCGCAAGAGGCGGAGGTGCACGCTGCGCCGGACGCTGCGCCGGCTGCACCGGAACCGAAACGGCGGGGCAGGCCCCCTGGGAGCAAGAACAAACCGAAGCAGGACGTGCCTACTGAGCCAAAGCGCAAGCCAAAGCCGCCGGTTGAGACGGCACCGGTTGAGGCACCGGCGGAGGCACCACCAGAGGCACCGGCGGAGGCACCGGCTGAGGCACCGGCTGAGGCTCCACCGGTTGAGCCGCCTCAGCTCACAAGAGAGCAGCAGCGCGCCCTGCGCATGCTGGAGAGGCAGTCCGCTTATGACTGGCTGACCACGGGCGCAAGTGTACAGGCCCCCTGGGAGCAAGAACAAACCGAAGCAGGACGTGCCTACTGAGCCAAAGCGCAAGCCAAAGCCGCCGGTTGAGACGGCACCGGTTGAGGCACCGGCGGAGGCACCACCAGAGGCACCGGCGGAGGCACCGGCTGAGGCACCGGCTGAGGCTCCACCGGTTGAGCCGCCTCAGCTCACAAGAGAGCAGCAGCGCGCCCTGCGCATGCTGGAGAGGCAGTCCGCTTATGACTGGCTGACCACGGGCGCAAGTGTACTGGTATAAAAGCATGATGTCCATAGAGCCCCGCAACGAGCCGCGGATGCTCCGGTGGTTCCGCAAGACGTACCCCAGTTACAACTTGCAGCCGCTGCTGCTGAAGCGCTACCGAGAACTGGAGGAGGCGCGGGCCTTCAACATCTGGCTGGGCGAGCGCAGGCAGGCGCAGGAGGGGCAGCGGCACCTGGACGACGTGAGCCGGCTGACGGAGGCCGTGCACCGCCAGGTACCCCAGCTGCGCTACGCGCGGGCCGAGCGCCGGGGAGTGGAACGGGCGGCGGATGAAGTTGCGCAACGGTAAAGAGATGAAGACGCTTCGGGCGCACGGCTTCAACCAGCGCCCGCGCTTTGAGCAGGTGGTGGGCTACCTGGAGCGGAACGAGCCGCTGCTGGACCAGCCGGACCGCAAGGCCACCTCGTTCATCACAAGCCACTTATACCTGGACGATTTTGTGCAGTCCAGCGAGGACCCCAACCCGCAGCCTCTGCAGCACACGCCCCTGCAGGCAATTCCCGAGGAAGGCTTCCGCACTCCCGCAGAGGCCACGGACGAGGACTTGGCGCGGATGCGCCAAGGAGGAAACCGCTTCGGCGAGGACGACCTTGCAGGAGACCCGGAGGCCGACGCGCTGACGAACAACGGTCAGGGGCCGCCCTCCATCACGGGCCGTCTGCGCAGCGCGGCCGACGGCGCTCAGGCGGCAGCGGACCTTGTGGGCGCAAAAGCAGCAGGGCTCGCGGCGGCGCAGGCCTTCCGCTCCCAGCTCCCCCAGGACGCAGCGGAGTACGTCCGCCTAAATGTATTGCCCCGCCCAGGGCCGCAGCCGCAGCCACCACCGCAGATCATCGGCCGGCCCAGTGACGTGGAGCGCCTCCTGGACGAGGCGGGGCAGCGCGCGCAGGAGGTGGAGCGCGGCGCGCAGGCAATAGAGGAGACGGCGGCCGTGGCTGCGGAGGAGGGCGAGGTGGCCGTTGCCGCCGAGGGCGTGGGCGGAGCCTTTGGGTACCTGGGGGGCCTGGCGGAAGGAGCAGCGGCCCTGGCGCCCACCGCGGGCGAGGTTGCTGGAACGTTGGCTGGCGCGGCGGGAGTTGGCGCGGCGGCAACGGCGGGGCTGGCCGTGGGCATTGCGGGCGGCGCAGCTTACGGCCTGGCCCGCGGCACGGGTTGGGTCCTCGAGAACACGCTCTTCCGGCCCCAGCAGGGCAGCGAGGACGCGGCCGTGCAGGACGTCCGGTCCGCCAACAACATGAATGACGCCACTCAGCCTCAGCACTTCTCGCTGCGCTCGGGCAGCAGCACGTCCGGCAGCCCCGCAAGCAGCCGCGCCTCCTCGCAGTCCGGCTTCCGCGTGCAGGCGCAGTCCAACAACACGCCGCGCCCCTTCTCCTGGGGCCTGAACCCCGTGGCCCTGCCCCAGTCCCAGAGCTCGCGGCGAGCTCCAGTTCCGGGCAGTCACGCCGGAGCCTGCCTCCGCCCAGCTTTGACCAGCTGGCGCGAGACATTGAGGCTGCTTAAAAAAAATAAAAAAAAAACCCTCCTCGGGGAGAGTTTTTTCTGCACGGTTTTGCGCCACAAAATGCTATTACTCCAGGCCGTATATGAATATACACCCTGGAGTAATAGCTTGTTTTGCACGGTTTTGCGCCACAAATCGCTATTCTTACAGGCCGTACATCTATGTACGCCCTAGAAGAATAGTTTTCCTTCGCCGTACGAGTCAAAATGCGTGTGTATAAACAAGCATGGAGGTAGTCACCGCCGGAGCCCAGGATGAGCTGATGCAGAGCCTGGACTACAAGCTGAAAACAAGCAACACCAGCTACGTGACGGCGCGGCATGACGTGCAGTACTTCCCCAGCTCGCTGAGCTCCTTCTACCCCACAACCTCTAGGGTCTGCCGCATCCCGCTGACCAGCGGCACGTCCTTCATCGACCCCGAGTCCATCAAGATCGCCTTCCGCGTCAGGAACACGGACGGCACCAATTCGCTGGCCCCGGCCACGCCCAACCCCGCCTGCTTCGTCCAGCGCGTCCAGGTGGCCGTGCACGACCTGCTGAAGGGCCGGGAGTACAACCGCAACAAGGCCATGGAGGGTTTCGACAAAGTGAACGACCCGCGCATCGCCCGCGCGGTGCACCAGGGTGCTGCTGCGCCCCACCATGGTGGGCATCCTGCGCTGCGGGAAGATGCTGCCGCCGCAGCTGAACCTGGTGATAGAAATTGAGTTCGTGGACGCCACCACTGCGCTGTGGTCCGAGAACGCCGGGCGCACCCGGCGGGGGCCACGCTGAGCACCGACTTTGAGATCCAGAACGTCCGAGTTCTGGCCTCCCAGGTCGTCCTGGACTCTGCGCTGGTGGAGTCCTTCAACCGCGCGCTCCTCTCAGGAAGGTCCCTGGTGTTCAGCTACCCCACGGTGCACACGCAGCAGTCCAGCGTCCCGAACGGCGTGGCGGAGCACAACGTCACCGTGGCGCGCCTTCACGAAACTCATGGGCGCGTTTGTGACTTTTTGGGACAACGACGCGGGCTCCAAGATCCACTTGCTGGCCAACCCGGGGCAGGACGTGGCCCATCGGCGCGGCCAGGCAGGAGGACAGCCTCCTGGAGTCTCAGATGCAGCTGGGCAGCCTGCAGTACCCTCACAACCCCATGAAGGGAGCCTCGGAGCACTTCCACTTCCTCTCCGTCCTCGCGGGCACCTACGACGACACGGTGCGCAACATCGACATCGGCCGCGTGGGCTAACTGCGCCACAGCTTCATTGCCGGCTTTCCCACCGAGCGCGTGCCCAAGATGCCGCTGAGTGGCGTCAGCACTCGCTCGGGCGACCTTGCCCGGTTCACCTTCAAGGGCCTGGACGGCACGATGACGGACCTGTTCATTCATTTGGTGGCCTACCAGCTGGTGACACTCTCCGGCACGGGCGTTTCCGTGCTTGACTAAGGCCCGGTGTCGCTCTTCACCATTTTTGGTGTTTAGTGACACCGCGTTTGAATGCGCCCAAAAAACGAGAAAAAAGGCCCGGTGTCCCTCTGCTTCATTTTTGATGCAGCGTGACACCGCTTTTGAAGTTGAGCAAAAACGGCAAAAAAAAGGCCCGGTGTCCGTCTTCACCATTTTTGGTGTTTAGTGACACCGCTTTTGAATGCGCCCAAAAAACGAGAAAAGGACGCTGTAGAGCAGCTCGCGTGATTGGCTGACCCTCTCGTGCTGCCCCTCCATCAGCCGCGGCCCCCGCTGCGCGGCCCGGAGGTGCCTGCCGTCCTGCCACGCCTCGCAGCGGCTGCCGCAGCGGCTGCCGCTCCTGCACAGCCCTCGGCTCGGTCTCCAGCGCATGTTGGTCCACAGCCGCGTCTGCTTCCTGTACGGAGCCGTACTTGCAGTAGGTCACGTCCACCCAGGGCAGGCGCTCCATGAACGGGCGGGTCTTCAGCAGCCCGGTGGCCGGGTTCTCCACAATCCACATGAGCGGGTCAAAGTGCGCAATGATCTCAAGGGCGCTGAGCACCAGCGCGTCGCCCTCCAGCCGCCGCGGGCGCGTCGTCAGCGCGCGGCTGTATTCCGTGCAGACCGGGCTGGCCCAGACCACAGCTCCGGATGTCGCAGAGGATGGTGGGCTCAAATTTCGACACGATGTCCAGGGAGACGACCTCCCAGCCCGCCGCCTCGAAGGCCCTGCCCACCGACTTGGTGCCGCATAAAAGCTCCAGGAGCCTCGGCATTTTTAAAGAGCAAGATCACCGCCACTGCGACGACCAGGAAAACTCGCGTGTTCATCGGACCGGACTTTTTTCCTACGGATAAAAAAAGGAGCCGAGCAATGAAGCTTGCACTCGGGCTGGACGTTCAGACCAATGCCAAGGGGGGGACGTTCATGTCCATAGAGGACTCCCATCAGGGCGCGCTGGTGTGCAAGGTGGACGTGGAGGTGCTGTGGGAGCCCGGCAACTTCCAGGACGACGGGGCCAAGAGGGTGGGTGTGTGCTTTGCGAGCAACACCAACCTGGAGCTGTGGACGGAGGAGGTGGAGCAGGGCGTCATCGACAACATGATCGTCTTCCAGAAGCCCTTTCCGGGGGCCGCCCGCACCGAGCTTGAGAGCCAGCTGCAGAGCGCCGTCAAGGTGAGCGCCAAGGGCAAGCACGTGAAGTGCAAGATGGACTTGGAGCGCTGCCTCTTCTGGGACCCGGCCGGCAACCGCGCGCCGCGCCCCGCGGAGTTCGCGCGCCGCAGGGGCCGCGCGCTTGTGGAGGCCCGGCACGTGTGCTGATGGCCAGGCAGTGGGCGTGCTCTTCGAGGGCCCACCTCATGTCTGAGCCCCTGAGCGCCGTGCTGGCCCTTCTGCCGCCTTCCAGCACTCGGAGCCTGGCCGTGAAGGCGCCCACGTACGGTGGCGCAGCGTGAGGGCAGGACTCCAGGTCCGGCGGACGCGGTGTGGAGGAGCCCTGGCAGCTGGCGTAGGTCACTGCGTGGCTCGGCCGGGTGGCCCGCAGCAGCTCCTGGTTCTTCAGCCGCATGCCGTTGTCCAGCCTCACTCCGTCCGGCTCCACTTCCGCCACGGCCACAAAGACGCCCTTGGGTATCTTTCCGCCGGCCCCCATGAGGCGCAGCCCCGGCCACACCCTCATGCTCTGCGGGCTGTTTTGGGGCGCAGTTTGGCTACACCCATTGGTTGTTTGGCAACAACCCAAATCTATGTGGATGACTTGTGTCTCCAGCTCTAGGAGCTTTGAGGCTGTGGCTGATGACCAGCGTGGTGTCCGGCCACCCGGGCTGGAGGGGTAGAGCTCCTTCAGCCTCGCCTTGGCCTGCTCCAGCGTGGGGCACGCCTCCTCGCCGACCCGCAGCCACTTCACAAAGTTGAAGATGCCGGGGTCGGAGCGCATGTTCTCCGTGAGCTCGTGCCTGTGCCCGCCGGCCAGGTCGCGGATGAGTTGGCTGTGCTCCAACGGCGCGCTGATGGGCCGCCCGGCCCAGGAGTCCAGCACGGCCGGCAACTGCCGGAAGTCTCCCAGCAGCAGTAACTTCACGTCGGCGTTCAGCCCCACGCAGGCCAGGTCCGCCCAGAGCGCCATGTCCAGCTGCGTGATCTCCTCCACCACCAGCCAGTCCAGCTTTTGCGCGCTGCCCCCGCGCACGTACCTGCGCACCCAGTGGTCTTTTTTTTTTTTTGCGCGCCCATTTTCCATCCGGCGAGCTGTACTATGGCCTTGGCATGCCAGGTCCATAGTACGGGCAGCACGAAGCCACCCCCATGAAAAGAACACACACCACCCCAACACAACAAACCAACAGGGGGAACAGACCCGAAAACCCGCAAAAAGGAGAGGAGCACACACCCAACACACCGACCCACGCCCCCACACGGGGGGATCGGGGTGAGACATCGTCGAGAGATGCGTGATTCACAAAGTCTGAGCATGAAGACGTTTCATTTTGCGAAACTGCCATTTCCTGGTTGCCTCAGGAAGGTCCACCACGTCAAGGTCTGGAGGCTGAAAATCATAAGGCCCGTTGGGCATGGAGATTTTCTTAACGCACGTGTCACCATAAGAAGCTTCACAGTACTGGAGTACGTGTTGCAAGGCTCTGGCAGCATGTGGAATTCCTACCCTACGGGTATAACCACCAATCTTTCGAATGGGGTAAAAGATCCAAGGACAGCCTGGGTTGGCAAGATGCAGTGACCCGTCATATCATTCAATTGCCTGACGACCAACATCAAAGTTTCGGCTTGCTTGCCTGCACTGTGGGATGAGGCTGGCAACATTTGTGCTTCAATGCTATCATACTCAATATATGTGCTGACCGACTTTTTGCGATCGTGAGAGGCGACAACTGGGAGACGGGCTCCCGTGGTGAGGTAGAAGCTTGCAAGAAGCTCAATGTGAGCATATTCCACAATCCGCGGCGTCGGGACCAATGCCTTCCCCACGGGGGGTTGGCCATTTGACTCGTTGCATCCAATACCATACTGCGTAAGCATTCTGAACACCGGTTGCAATTCCAAGGGCTACGTTAGAGTCAAGTGCACAGATGCGAGTGTCCTGTGGTGACTGGACTGACCATGCGGCAAGTTTGTCACGTGTAGCCTGAAAGGAAGGTCGTGGCCCACCACTGGATGGTGCGGCAATGTCGCCTGACTGCTTATCAGCCTCAGGTTGGGCGCCTCCGATATTGTCTAGTTTCCACTGGTCAAGTTCAACAAAGTACTTGTAAACACACGAAATGTCATGCAAAGCGGCTTTGTGTTCAAGCCGCAGGTCGTTAACCACAACTTGCAAAGAGGTAGAGTCACATGAAACAGCCGCACCTGCCAAAGTATCTGCTGCGATATTTCCCGCGATAAGCCAAGCATCTCGGGGAGACCGCGCATCATTAATTTCGCGGTGAGCTTTGATCCACTCTACACACAAGCGGCCGGAAGGCCAATTATCCAAAAGAATGTGTATCAGGTCCTGATTGCGCATGTACCGTTTGACGGAACTGGCAGAGCTATGGTCGTCGGACAACTTCCGCACGAGGTCCACCACATATTTAGAATCTGAAAAGATGTGGATATCACCCTCATACTGACATGCCCGACAGCTGGAAAAAATTGCACAGAATGCCGATAGTTCACCACGTGCCGCACTCTGTTCACCAGGTGCGAAGCCACAGCCGGCACAAAGGAAGTTATCCATGAAGGCCCCACCTCCAATAGGGCGGGTCACCTCCGACAGGATATCACGTTCGTGGGATAGTGTAGACTGAACCACCGCCCACGCCGCACGTCGACCGACAAGAAGTGTCGGGTCACTGCATGCACCATCGGTAAAAAAGGTTATGCAATCCGGGGAGTAAATAGGGAACTGAAACAAAAAGTCAACCTCGTGTTGAGCGAGGATATGACGAAACACACACTGAGATCCTGAGCAGGTTGGGAGTGGGAGCCACTTCCACTCAGGTCGCTGGTCCTGCAAAATGTCAACTGCAGGCTGATGTTTAACCCTGATATGCTGCGTGGCAGTGCACTCAAGGATATCATGCGTAGTCGATGCGGTCAATCCACATCTCTTACAGGTCTGGAAGTCATCGCCACAAGGGACATACTTAGCTTTTGCAGTACCACTGAGGAAGGCATTGGTCAGGCGCATCGCCAGGAAGCAAAGGTCTTCATCAGGGACTGACTTCAGTGCTCTGAAGCACAGATTCCTGTCAATGGGCAATACCGGGGCGGCACGACGATCCTGCAGTTGGGAGGTAAGAAAAACATCCCACCAAGTCCGAAGGGATCTTTTGAGCTCGCCACGAGCACTGAAGGATGGCAACTGGAGGCATCCATTCAGGCCCGGAAAGTATCCCTTCACACGAAAGCGACCATCCCACGACCTCAAGGTACCGACAGCATGCACTGGCTGGTCCATGTGATCTCTTTGTAGTGTTGGCTGCTACCAAGTGCAGAAATTTCTTCACACGAGAAGGCTGAATGTCATACACGGCTCGGACATCACTCAGAATTTCTACAAGAATAAAGAACATTGGGTCCATCAGTTCAGGGGCGATGCAGGAACACGCAACCCACGAAGACACGTTATTCCAGGGGCCTATTAAGGCATGCGCTACGGCGGACCTAAGGCTCTGAATGGCATCCTTACGTTGAGGCGCCAAATAATGCCATTGGGTAGACCCCCCGCTGTACCAAGGCAGCTCTGGTGCGAAGAGTCCGGGCGGCATTAGGCACCCGTTTACACAAGGCGACACCCTTTGAAAGCCTAGCCTGTGCGGCTTTCGGTCTTGGGCACTTGCTATACATGCGCACTACACCAAGCTCAATAGCAGAATCTGCCACAGGCACACGGTCCGGAAAATGTTCTGCAAGTGATTCGAAACTTTGCCAGCACTCTCGCATAAGGCGGGTCGCGCCCCAAGCCCATGTTTTTTTATAGTCAATGGTGAGGTGCCACGTCTCTGCGAGCATCTGAACCATACTGACGGCAGATTCGAGTATGGCAGGGACCGTTGCCGAGAACGACCAGTTGTCAACAAACGTTGAGGGAACAGCCCCAACGCTATGCATGCAATCCGAGAAAAGGATACACAGGCAGGCCATCGCGACACAACTGAGCGAATCTCCTTCTGGTACTCCAGTGCAAGAGGGTACAGGTTGTCCAAAAGTTCCCCGTATGTTGAGGGACCTAGTCATGCGATCAAGCGAATTAAACCAGATTTCAGCTTCGTTGGGTCCGAATCCAACAGCGATCATCAACTTTTTAAGTGGAACACGGGGGAGTGTGTTGAATGCTTTAGCAAGATCCAGCGAGAGACCGCCTAAGTGCGAGCCTTCAACAATGGATTCTTCAACCGCGAGTTGTTCCAGCCATGTCATTACCCGCATGGATCGATTGGGTATCCCGCCACTGACGGATTGCGGGATCGTATTAATCCATGCTCTCATAGTGAAGTATGCTATGAACTTGGTGAACAGACGGAACAAAACACCAAGCACAGTGATGGGGCGAAAGTTTTCAATGGCGAAGCTCTTACCCTTTTTTGGGATGAGCACAGCCCGGGCGTGAACAAACTCAGGAGGAAATACGTTATGTTCTCGGACCGCGGAGTACAACGAGATCAAGTCGCACAGCGCCTCCCTAGGAAGGACTTTGAGTTCCTGGTACCGCCACCCATCACTCCCGGGAGCAGACCCAGATTTGGTTCTGGAGATAACTTCCTCCCACGCGGTTGGGGATTCCCACGGGATCACAGCAACGGGCA
>CAUJNA010000217.1:243692-292483 GCA_963377175.1 Effrenium voratum | reverse complement strand
GAATTAAAGTCTTTTAAGGAGAGGCGCTCAGGGCTGGAGGCGGGAAGATCCGTCTCGGGGATCCTTCTTGGGTAGAGGGAGGAAAATGAATTCCCAAAAGGCACTCACCCGAAAAAATGATCCGCCGGGTGGAATCGAGCCGCAGAGTCTTCCGATTGAGCCATGGATCCTACAGTCAAGCCTGAGACTCCAGTCCCAGAGAGCGTCACCAGCTGATAGGCTAAGGTGAAGCACATCCGTCATCGTGCTGTCAAGCGCCTTATGAACCGAGCCAGGTTGCCCGAACGAGTGCTGACGCCACTGAGGGGTACTGCACTGCATCTGCGACTCCGGAGACTGTCTTCCTGCCTGCACCGATGGGGGCCCTGCCCCGGGTTGGCCAGCAGGTGGATCTTAGAGGTCGTTGTCCCAAAAGTCACGAACGCTCCCATGAGTTTTGTGAAGGCGCGCGCCCGGTGACGTTGTGCTCCGCCACGCCCGGAGGCACCGTGGACTGCTGCGTGTGCACCGTGGTAGCTGAACACGAGCGACCTTTCTGCGGTTGAAGGACTCTAAGCGCAGAGTCCAGGACGACCTGGGAGGCCAGAACTCGGACGTTCTGGATCTCGAAGTGCTCAGCGTGGCTCCCGGTGCGCCCCGGCGTTCTCAGACACAGGCAGTCGTGGCGTCCGCAAACTCAATCTCTATTACCAGGTTCAGCTGCGGCGGAGCATCTTCCCGCAGCGCAGGATGCCCGCCATGGTGGCGCAGCAGCACGTCCGCGTAGCCGCTCTGGTGCACCGCGCGGGGCGTCCGAGATTGTTCACCTCGTCGAAGCCCTCCACGGCCTTGTTCTGGTTGTACTCGCGGCCCTTCAGCAGGTCATGCACGGCCACGGTGCGGCCGTAGTAGTTAATGTCGCTGGCCGTTGGCGAAGACCTGGATCCTCTGGATGAAACAGGCGAGGTTCGGAGTGGCAGGCGCCAGCGGGTTGGTGGCGTCTGTGTTTCTGACTCTGAAGGCGATCTTGATCGACTCGGTCGATGAACGAGGTGCCGCTGGTCAGAGGAATGCGGCAGACCCCGAGGTGGCGGGAGAGCGCAGTCTGGCTTCAGAGTCCGGCGCAGACCAATCACACGCCCCGCCCCTTCTCCTGGGGCCTGAACCCAGTGACTCTGCCTCAGTCCCAGCCGAACAAGCTCCCGCAGCTCAGGACGCCAGAGCCGCCTCCTCCGCCGAGCTACGACCAGCTGGCCCGAGACATCTCCTTCGCCGTACGAGCGAAAATGAGTGTTGCGCTACAGCAAAGAAGCATGGAGGTAGTCACAGCCGGAGCACAGGGAGTTGATGCAGAGCCAGCAACACCAACTACGTGACCGCACGGCACGACGTGCAGTATTTCCCCAGCTCGCTGACGAGGAGGCGCGGCTGCTTGCGGGGCTGCCTGAAGTGCTGCCAACCCTGCCGTCGCGCTGCGCCAACTCCCGCCGTGGCAGCCATCGCTCCAGCAACCTCAACCTCTCCCTCCTCTCGGCCACAGCTGTGCTGCGCCACGCTCCACCTCCTGCGCGCGCTGCCCCGCCTTGTCCAGGAGGTGGCTGCGGCTGCGGCCCTGGGCGGGGCAACACATTTAGGCGGACGTACTCAGCAGCGTCCTGGGGGAGCTGGGAGCGGAAGGCCTGCACCGCCGCGAGCCCTGCTGCTCCTGCGCCCACAAGGTCCGCTGCTCCATCGGCCGCGCTGCGCAGACGGCCCGTAATGGATGGCGGGCCCTGACCGTTGTTTGTCAGCGCGTCGGCCTCTGGGTCTCCAGCCAGGTCGTCCTCGCCGAAGCGGTTTCTCGTCTGTGGCCTCTGCGGGAGTGCGGAAGCCTTCCTCTGGATCCTCAGGGGCGTGTGCTGCAGAGGCTGCGGGCTTTGTGGGCTTGGGCCTGTTCTTACTACCCGGAGGTCTGCCTCTAGGCCTTGGCGCCGGTTGCGCTTGCTTCATCGCTTTTTACAAAAGAAAATATTTTTTTAAAAGACCTTCGGGGGATTAGACGTGATCCAAAAAAAGCACGAAGGACAACGACGAGCCCCGCAGTCGGACGACTTGGCCTTCGAGGTTTGTCAGCCGGAAGCGCAGGTGTCTCAGGGTGATGGGGCCCCTAACTGCCATGAAGTGCCCGTCATCGGAGCCGGTCTCCACGATGGTGCCCACGCCGCTCTTCAGCGTTATCTTGGACAGGATGTCGTCCCCCAGATTGCCCAGCACGCGGCTGGCGTTGGCCAGTTGGGGGCAGCGCAGGTAGACCTCGTTGTAGCAAGACCTGCTGCCCGCCGGAGACGAAGCTGGGGCCGAGCATGTGGTCGATGCTGAAGGGCTTGCTCGGAGAGGCGGCGAGGTGGGGTAGTCCACTGCGTCTGGGAACTGCTGCTGCAGCTCCAGATCGTTCAGAATGAGCCGGTTGCCGTCGTAGGCTACGCTCAGGCTGTTCGTGGTCTCGCTGTAGGCGGCAGTGGCGAAGTTGGAGCTGATCCAGGCGGCCAGCCGGGAGCCCGTATAGGCGCCTTCCGGAAGGAGCGCCCAATTCAGCGTGCCGAGCGCGGCGTCTACCCAGTACAAGTAGCGGCCGCGATCAGTCGACAAAAAGCTGTCGGCCAGGCGGATCTTGTAGACGGCCAGCCGGGCGTCGCTCTGCAAATGCAGGGACTCTCCCAGGTCTACCTCGAAGTCGCTGTCCGAGCCGGCTACCCTCTTGCGGCTGTCCACGTAGATAGTGGTCATCCTTTTTCTAACGAGGCCGCCAGTCCGTCGGACGATGGGCGACTGGATGGCTGCAACGGAGGTGCAGCAGGAAACGTTCTCGCATCTCGTACTAATGAGTGTGGAACTGGCGAACAGCTTCTGCCCCAGGAAGCTGAGCGCCGCCCCCATCGGCTTCTTTCTCCAGAGCGAAACGCTCTTCGAAGCGCAAGTAGAACATCTCATTCTTTGGCTTGAGGTAGTACACGAAGAGGAGAGTCGCCTGCTCGTAGATCCTGTGCAGCTTGTCCTTCAGCTCTTCGATGACGGCCTCCAGCTCGTGCTGGTTGCGCAGCCTCCAGCAGCAGAGAAATTGCTGACTGACCCGCACTGCCGCGCTGATGAGCCTCAGCTTCTGGGAGCTCACCCAGGTGCTTATTTGCATATGCCGACCCCTGATGAACAACGTATCCAGGGCGCCATTGGGTTTATGGAGCTGCGGCATGTCCGCTACATCGTCCAGGATGATCAGCACCTGATACAGCTTCTTCATCTCCATCTTCTTGGATGTCTCGGTGATCTTGCGCTGCCTCTGGATGAGTCCTCCCAGTAGGCCTGCTCTTTCTCGTGCTCACGCCCAGGTCCTGCTCTATGTACTTTTTGACGGGGGACCCAGCCATCGTCGATCGAAATCGAAGGGCTGAAGATGTAGATCCTTTCAAAGACGCCCCTGTACTGCTCCAGAATCAGGCTGATCAGAGCCACGGTTTTGCCGGACTTGCTGGGGCCGAGGAAAATGCCCGTGCATGGGACCAGGGGCACCACGGGGTCCGAGGATTGTTTGCTGCTGTATCTGGCGTGGGGAATACCTTGATCTTCCCCATGACGTTCCTTTGCGTTACTTGTCAAATTCGTTGCCAGTGCTGGACTGGCTGCGCATCCCCTAGCCTCCGGTGGTCTCTGCCGCGGCGGGCGGGCTGGCGCCTGTGGGTGCTACACAGCTGCCTCATTCGGGCACGTTCATTCGCGTCGCCGCTTGCCGGGACGTGTAAGAAAACACTAAGAGTGTTCAGCAATGGCGCCTGTGCGCCGGCCTGAGAAGAAATGCCCGCACGGGCGGCGGCGGGCTCAGTGCCGGGACTGCGGCGGCGCGTCGGTCTGCGTGCATGGACGACAACGGAACAACTGCCGGGACTGCGGCGGGTCGTCCTTCTGCGTGCATGGGCGAGAGCGGCACCGGTGTCGTGACTGCGGGGGTCGTCGGTCTGCGTGCATGGACGAGAGCGGCGCCGGTGTCGTGACTGCGGCGGCACTGGCGTGTGCTCGCATGGACGACAGCGGACACAATGCAGCAACTGACCAATTTTGTATGTCAAATTGAAGGCTGTCCTCGGCAAGATCTCCCATTCGCCGGAGCGCGGTGCTTGCTGCTACATATGCGAAGAGCGCACGGCGACAATCCGCGCTCAGTCACCAAGAGCAAGGAACTGGAGGTGCACCAAGCACTCCGCGACGCGCAGATCACCTTCGAGTACAGCACCGCCTGCCCTTCCGTGGCTGCGGGTTGGAGTCGGAGACGGCGCACGCCTTCGCGGACTTTGCCCTGCCGACTCCGTGGGGCTACGTCCTGCTGGAGGTTGACGAGGAGCAGCGCCAGGCCTCGACCAGCTGCGACGTGCGCAGGGACTTTGACATGGCAGCCAGCGTGGCGCTCGGCAGCGGGCGCAAGCTGCTGGTGCTGCGCTACAACCCGGACGCCTCCAAGATCGCCGGCGTGACGCGGCGGACCACCAAGAAGGAGCGCCGCGCGCAGCTGATCCGCCTGCTGGGCGAGCTGTTGGGCGCCTTTCACCCGCCTCTTTCTCTTCTACGACCGGGACGCGGAGAACAGCGCGCTGCCCTGCGTGGCGGAGCACTGGTCCGAGCCCGTGCGCGCTGTGTCCCGCTGCGCATGATAGCCCCCAGAGACTAAAAGGCAGATGCGGTTGAAGTACATGTCACTGTGCTTCACTCTCCCTTCTTCGGCTCTGGAAAGCTGGAGTACTACCTCGCCGCCCGGCGTCCGGTCCTGGAGGTGCGCGGTGTCGACGCCTTTGAGCCCGTCGCAAACCTGCACCGCTGTTACTTAAAGCAAGACCCGGTCTTCCTGCGCTCCTTGCTGCGCCTGGCGGGGCGCAAGATAGACAGGCGCTTCTACTTCAGTCCTCCTGCCGGGCACTCAGAGAGGCCGCGCCGGGCGCCGGGCCGCCTGCTCGTACGTCCTGCTGCGCAACAGCTTCTCGGGAAAGTGGGGCTCCTTCACACAGCAGCGGCCGCTGGCCCTGAGCAGCGTGCGGCGTCTGCAGCGGCCTCCGACAAATGTAACCGTGCGGCACCAGGACTCCTCCCTACATCTTCCCAGGCCGCAGCATGAACTACTATGGCGCGAGGAGGCGGGGCATGACCTGGCCTTCCACTCGGAGCTCTGAGACGCGCTCTTCGCAAGCGGCCTGCCTTCGTCCTGAGCATAAACGACGTGCCTGAAGCCTGCTCTACAGCAGGGCCAAGGCTGTGCTCGGGCAAGAACAGCTCCAAGCCCGAGCTGTGTGGCGCAGGAATGGCTGGAGCAATCCTGTGCCAGCGCAGGATTGAGGCTCAATCCTGTGCCCAACGCAGGATTGCCAGGCCCGCCCAGGCCCGCGCCAGGCCCGCACCAGGCCCGCACCAGGCGCACCAGGCCCCAATCCGACTTCGACTTCGGTGGAGAGAATTTTGGCTCTTAGACCGAAGCCGCGGAGCTGCAAGCCTTTTGCGCACTTTTCGGCTCCAAAGCGTCGCGGTGACGAAGCGGTGACATCGCGGTGAGAGCGTTTTTGGGCCAAAAAGCGCCGTTTTGGGACGGTAACAGAGCCGATGGTGAGCTGGCTTAGGCGTTGGTCTCCGGAGCGACGTTTCGGAGGTTCGATTCCTCCCCGGTACCTCGGCGGGCTGACGTGTTAGAGACCGGTGACATCGGCGGTGACTAGTTCAGCGGGCTGCCGTGTCATGTGGGAGAACCTCGGCAGGCTGACGTGTTATGTGGGAGAACCTCGGCGGGCTGCCGGGCCGCGAAAAACCCTGCGGAGAGAACTGGGCCCGCTTTTGCGCACTTTTGCACCCAAAAAGAGAGCGGTGACAAAGCGGTGACAAGCGGTGACGAGTTCAGCGGGCTGGAATTCGCAGGCTTTTCGGGCCAGAAAACGGATTTCGGAGCACGGCGAACGCATGGAAAAGGTTTTCGGAGGAAAACGAGCGAATTTGGAGGCCCAGGCACCACTTTTGACGCCGGACACGAAAAAACGCACTTTTCGGAGTTCGCCGTTTTCAGCGCTTTTTGCACCAAAAACGGAGTGGTGACAAAGACCGGTGACATCGGAAAAACGTTCAGCTGGTTGAAGAATTTGGCTGTTTTGCAGGGTTTGGGGACCCAAATCCGAAATTTAAATGGTTGGTATAGGCCTTCTTTCCTTACTACTAGTGCCTGGTCCACGTGCTGGTGATCATCCGGGGCGGGCGGAACGCCGGCGCGGGCTACGAGCTGCCGGTGAATGAGCTGGACGAGACCCGGGCGCTTCCTTGACCCTGAGGGGCACTGGTCAGCACCCAGAGACAGCTGCCCCTGCGAGGAGGAGTGCTGCAGAGCGCCTTTGAGGACAAGCCGCTCTGCGTGCCCCGGCAGCTGGCCGAGCTGCTGCAGCTGAGCGTGGAGGGGTGTGCGCCGACTTTGACGCCATGCTGCGCCACGACTGGAGGCGCCTCGGCATCTCCGCCGAGGAGGTGCGAGAGTTCTGCGTGTGGCGCAACGCCCCCATGGCGTGCTGAGCTCGCAGGGCGAGCTTGTGGACAGCTACGACCCGGCGCTGAAGGAGCACCGCGCCGTGTGCTTCTTGGCCTTCGACGGGCACTGCTACATGTACAGGGCCGTGAAGCGGGTGCTGGAGCGGCAGCGGCGCGCCTGCCGCCCATCCAAGATTGGAGGCGCTTTGACGCCGCGGACGTGCAGCGGGGCTGTTCTGGTGCGAGGACCTGCGGCGCCAGCTCATGGCCGTCGGCGAGAGCCCCAAGGTGGCCATCAGCAGCCCGGCGCAGTACTGCGGGCTGAGGCTGAGGCGGGGCACCAGGATCCGAGAGCTGCCGGAGGAGCACAAGGTGCTGCGGAGGTGGTGCGAGGCGCTGGGGCAGGAGCAAGGGCTTGGCGCACGAGATCTTCCTGAAGCTGCTGAAGGCGAAGTGGGAAGTGCCCGGCGCGGCGGAGAGGCAGAAGACCCTGGCCGCGCAGGACGGCAAGTGCGCGCTGTGCGGCTGCGGGCTGACGGCAGGCACCACGTGGTGCCTTTGCGGGCAGCGCGCAAACCCTGCAGGCGCTGTGCGGCGACTGCCACAGCGAGAAGACGCTGGAGAGCCGCGTGGCCCCCGGAGTCATGGAGTACGCCCGGAGCCCCAAGCTGCCTTCTCTCGTCTTTGAGGCGCAGACGTGCAATAGAGACGCTCTGTACGTCGGCGTGGACGTGGTGCGCTGCAGGCGCAACGGGCTGGCCAACGCCCCTGCCTCTCTCTTTAGAGGGCTTTCCCAAATGGATTCTATTCTACCTGAGAGGCTCCTAGCACTCGTCCGTCCAGCATTTGACCTCGTCCTGCGAAGGATTCGAAGTCTAAAACGCTGCGTGCAGGCGTGTGGCTGCAAAATAATGACCCCAAGATATGCTTGCAATTTGGCTCCAGGTTGCATTTCAAGCGAGCCAACCTTTGCAGGGCTAAGAAAAAAACAAAAAAACAGAAAACAAGGGGTCCCAAAAAAAGGGGTCCCCGAAAAAAAGGGAAAAGGGGTTTCCTTTGGCAAAGCTTGACATCGCTTGAAATGCAACCTGGAGCCAAATTGCGGCGCATATCTAGGGGTCATTATTTTGCAGCCACACGCCTGCACGCAGCGTTTTAGACTTCGAATCCTTCGCAGGACGAGGTCAAATGCTGGACGGACGAGTGCTGGGAGCCTCTCAGGTAGAATAGAATCCATTTGGGAAACGCCCTCTAAAGAGAGAGGTTGCCAATATTGATCCATGGTTGAGTCTCGTTGCCGCAATATTGATTCAAAATTGCTCCATGGTTGACTCTTGTTGCCGCAATATTGCAACAAAAGTGTACGCCAAGCCGCTGAACCCCCACAGTCTCCGGGCTCCTTGCTATATGTGCTATATGTGCTATTGGGTCTTACACGCCAAGCCGCTCAACCCCCCACTCTCCCCCAGCTCCTTGCTATATGTACTATATGTGCTATATTATTCTGCACGCGCGAAAATCTGTAGTATATGTGCTATTGGGCCATATAGCACATATAGTACATATAGCAAGGACCCGGGGGAGAGTGGTGGTTCAGTGGCTTGCCTTGTGAGACCCATTTAGCACATATAGCACATATAGCAAGGACCTGGGGGAGAGTGGATGTTCAGTGGCTTGCCTTGTGAGACCCATATAGCACATATAGCACATATAGCAAGGACCCGGGGGACTGTGAGGGTTCGGCGGCTTGGCGCCTGCCGCGCCTGCCTGGCATAGAAGCCTCCCGGCCGCGCCACCTGCCCGGCATAGAAGCCTCCCACCCTGGCCGCTTCGAAAGCATAAGTGCCACTTATGCTTTCCAGCATCACATTCCTGCCCGGCGTCAGAGGCTTCGATACCTAGCGCGCCACATTTCTGCCGCGCCACCTGCATGGCATAGAAGCCTCCCGGCCGCACCACCTGCCCGGCATAGAAGCCTCCAGCCTGCCGAGCCTGCTCCGCACCGAGGTCGGAATTCCGACTTCGCTCTACACCGAGGTCGGAATTCCGACTTCGGTATTTTGCCCGAAAACCCATCACCGGGCCAGCGCCGAAGGTCCGGCAGCGGGTCGGTCCTCGCAGCCTCGCTTCCGGAGTGTTTTTTTTCACCATTACTCGCTTTGCCGTCAATCCTGGCGTGGGCCCAGGATTGCCCCTTCAATCCTGGGCTGGGCGCAGGATTGCTTCACCCATTCCTGTGCTGGCAACAGGATTGCCCCGGTGCACTACAAGCAGCTCGGGCTTGGAACTGTTCTTGCCCGAGCACAGGCTTGTGATGGAGTCGGCCCTGCTGTAGAGCTCCCGGGCCTCCGGCACGTCGTTGACGCTCAGGACGAAGGGCAGGCCACTCGCGAAGAGTGCGTCTCGCAGCTCCGTGTGAAAGACCAGGTCGTGGCCCCCTCTCGTACCATAGTAGTTCATGCTGCGGCCGGGGAAAATGTAAGGAGGGTCAGCGTAGATGCACTGGTGCGCCAGGCAGCGCGTAGATAGGCCAGCGCATCCTGGTGCCGCACGGTCACGTTGCAGGGTGGCTGCAGACGCCGCACGCTGCTCAGTGCCAGCGGCCTCTGCTGTGCGAAGGAGCCCCACTTTCCCGAGAAGCTGTTGCGCAGCAGGACGTACGCGCAGGCGGCCCGGCGCCCGGCGCGGCCTCTCTGAGTGCCTGGCAGGAGGTGCCCGAAGTAGAAGCGCCTGTCCACCCTGCGCCCCACCAGGCGCAGCAAGGAGCGCAGGAAGAGCGGGTCTTGCCTCAAGTAGCAGCGGTGCAGGTTTGCGACGGGCTCGAAGGCGTTGACGCCGCGCACCTCCAGGCCCGGACGCCGGGCGGCGAGGTAGTACTCCAGCTTTCCAGAACCGAAGAAGGGAGAGTGAAGCACGGCGACGTCCCCCAGCAGCCGGTCCATGTGAGGAGCTAACCACGCTTTACTTCCAAAGTACTTCAGCTGCATACCAGCCCTTTGGTTTATCCCAGAAAACTCTGGAAGCGCAGTGCTGTACAGCACTGCGCTCCCAGACTCGCCGCCCGGATTGCCCGGAAAAAACTGTGTCAGCGGGGTGGTACACAGCGACGCGCTGACATACTCGCCGCCCGGTTCCCTGCGTCGAATTTGGGAAGTAAAAACAAAGGTATGGGAAAGATCAAGCTTTTCCCCACGCAAAAGCTTACGATCCCGAGTCCGGAGTCATGCAAGTGTGCCAGCCAAAGCGAACACACCTGCACACGTGGCTGGATAGAGTAGAAAGGCCGGTCACTAAGACACAGAGCCTGTGAAAACAACTACATGCAAGGCCGGTCACTAAGACGCATAGCCTGTGAGACAAAATTCTCATGAAAGTCCAAAACGAACGATGGCGATGAAACGCCAAAGTCAGTTGTGTTTCGTCTTGACTGCTCGCAAATACCCACGCCTGTGGAGCTCCGGGTTGTGGTCGAGATCTTCAGGTTCCGGATTGACTGCTCGGGCTGGCAATTTCAAGATGGTCCCAGTAGCGAGCTTTCCAGGCTGCTTTGCAAAATATTGATGCAATAAATCAATGGTCTCATTCTCAAAAGGAAATTGCGGTCGTGCAACAAAACCGGCGGCATGCCAGAAAAACCCAAATACCTCATTTGTACTCACACGGGATGCAGCTCTGTGCCATGGCACTAGCTGTTGTCCGAGGACAGTTCTAAGTGATTGCAAACTGCTCCGAAAGGCAAAACTTTCGCCCCCAAGTGATTTCTGTTCAACGTTGAAAACTCTGTGAATGCCCGGCGTGAGGTACGTGGTGGGCATCTTCGGATTCGGGACCGGAATGAGAAGGCCGCAGTGCAATCTAAATGAAACAAGGAGTTCGTTCCAGGTAATATGGCGCGTGACGGCATCTTCGGGTGGCCAGCGGAGTTCCTGGAGCCAAAGCATCAGCTTCAGGTTATAGGTCACCCCCCAGGGGGATGCCCTGCGCCATTCGTCCTCATGGTCGGGATGGTAATATCGGAGAGGGAAAATTCCTGTGGTGGTGGTTTCCCTGGCAGGCGGGAGTCGTTCAGGGGCCGCGAATGCAGCCGCCCTGGACACATATGCTCGGATTGCACTTGCAATCGCCTGGTAAAGTGTCGGCAACGTCTGATCTGAGTGCTTGGTCTGCTGGGTCAACGCCTGAAAAATATGCGTGACGCCCGGTATCTGGCATTGGAGTACTGCCTTGGCGGCTCTGTCAGCTGCCTCGTTCCCTGCTGCATGTACAAGTGCTCTCCCTGAAAACGCCGGGATAAAATGGCTCTTCACCTTGGTGAATGTAACATTACGAACATGCAAAGGCCATTTGTGCATTGCCTCAAAAAGGAAATTGATCACATCAAAATTCTGATTTAGGCAATACTGCGATATACCGGTTCCGGAAAAAATGTCCTGGGCGATCTGGAGCGCTGTTTTGCTATCACTGACAATGTGTACGTCGTGGGAAGCGTGGAAGGCGCATGCTATTGCCAGGATCTCCGCCCTCGTGATTGTCTGGCGCCCAGGTACTCTTCCACATTGGAAAACCTGGAATTGGGATACAATTTCCTGGAAGTCACGAGGGGGCACGAAATCGAGTTCACCGAGGGACCGCGAAGTATAAACAACCGCCCACGAAGCTTGAGCACATCCATAAAACTTTGAATCAAAGCAGCTTCCATCTGTAAAGCATACAAGTTGTCCATCATATTCAACAGTGCGATCAACTGAAGGAAATGGAAATCCCTGTATGAGCTTGGCAATGGTAGCTCTTTCGTTGGTATGGATGGCCCACGGGGCCGCAGCTTGAAGTTCACTGAGGGCATCGAGGAGCTCAAATTCCTGTCTCACCTCGGCTGTTGCACTACATCGCTTGATTCGATGAGCTCGGGTGTCCCGAGCTCCGCAGCAAGGGCAATCAGTTTGGATGTTCTTCCAATGATGTGCTTGACAGTTTGTGGGAAAGCCGCCACATAGGTAGGTCCTGACAACCTTGGCGTCTTTGGGCTCAAGCTTCTTCAGGGCTCGGTACGTGAGCTCGGGGCTAACGGTGGCAAGCTCATCTAGTTCATTACGTTCCCGGAGTTCAGCTTGCACCTGTCTGGTCCAGGCAGTGAGAATGATCTCCTCTACAAGCGTGAAGGGCCCATTGACAAAGTCGACAGGGGAGATTCCTTGGAGTGTTAAGTAGCCTCCCGCATGGGGTCTGATCCCAAGGGACTTGAAATAGGCTGCAAGTACACTGACTGGTCCATAAGTACGCAGCGGATCACCTGAGTCATTGACGAGATTGGACCAGAAGTCCTTGAAGACTAACGGCATCGTATGAATGGCTCGTCTGGCAGACCGGGCTGCCCTCAAGATTGCACACATGCGCGGGTCGAGTGTGCCATTGCGGTAAGTGAGGAGCACCGCATTTGGGTTCACGCCTTTGTGCGGCTTGGCTAGGATCCTGGCGATGTGCCTCTGCATGGGCTTCATGGCCTTTTTTCCTATGTATGATACCTCACTCCCGTACAGTGCAACTTGGATAGGACCAGCAGCAACTGCATCAAGTCGTGCTTGTGGCTCACTGGGAAGGGAAGCAATAACTCCCGCCCTCCTGGTTCCTTCCGAAATTCTCGAGGCAAGGGTACCAAGCTTGTTGCATCTCTTGTATCTGGCATAGCTTCCAAGGTTCTGTTTTGCATTGCAGTAAGCGAAGTTGGATTTGATGTCCAAACATTTGGTGGAGACCGTAGACCAAGCCCATGACTTGTCCAAGTCAACCTTGAAATTCCACTGCCTGAAAAATTCCAATGCAACCTCAGTGCCGTCGCAGATGTCATGCGATGACGACGATATCAGCTCAATGTTGTCAATATATATGAGGACCTGTGAATCAGTGTGCCTGGTAACACTGGAATGAAGTGCTGCCCCGATCGCAATTGCCGCGACGACCGCAAAAGGATCTCCCTCAGGCACACCGCAACTGGAAAGTCGAGGTGCACTGGTATCATGTTGAATGACAACACAACGTTTGAGTTGATCCAATAAGCTCAGCCACTGACGAACAAATTTGGCATCAATGCCTAGCTTGACGAGGATCGCCTCGAGGAACCTGCGGGGAATTGTATTGAACAAATTCTGCAGATCTGTCACCGTCCCATGCAACTCCGAACCGGTATTGCAAGCCTGCTCTATGAGGTACTGTGTACTGTACCACAAGGTATCTCCCCGTCGTTTCGGAAGACCTCCAATGATGGACGATGGCAAAACAGCGGTTAATTGCAGGAGAACTTCACGAGTAACAGCTTTAAGTCCAAGGCGATAGAGCAAGGAGAGGATGTTGATGGGCCTGCCATCTGCAATACGCGCAGGGCTCTCACACTTGCCCGGGAGTACGATTTTTGCCCAGCAAAAGACGTCCGGCCATGGCTGTGATCCATTGAGGATGTGATTGAACGCTTGTACCCAAATGGCAAGAGGAACATCTCCCAGCGCCTTGAGCTCGGCTAGACGCCATCCATCCGCACCGGGCGCTGTATTGCTCTTTGTGTGTTGGATAGCCTGGTTGAGGGACTCCAGGGTGAGGACCGGGGTATAATCTAGTATCCATTCGGGACGGATTAAATCCGGGTCAGCGAAAGGTCCACCTGGCGGTTCCTCCGATTCCCAGAATTGGGACCAATATGAAAAAAAATCCTGTTGTAGCCGTGGTGGATCAAGTAACCACTGGGAAAGGGTAACTGTGACATCATTGCCTTGGTGGGGAATGCTGAAAATGCCCTGGTCGAGAGAGATCCATGGTACAAGCTGATTGTTCCAAAAAATCTGCGAATCCTGAGGCGGCGCAAAAGGCAGGCCAAAGATGGGTGGCCCCTTCCCTGTTCGGCGAATACGTGTGCAAAGGTGCTCCGTCTGCTTGTGAACTCTTGCAAGGAAGGGGAAGCCCCTTGTTTTGGAAACCTGATGTGAGACTCGATTGCCATGCGACTTCCATGATGCATTGAGACACTCGATCCAAGCATCCTTTTTCTCTTTGGCAATCTCCTTGGCAATTTGTGCCTCATGCTTTTCGACAAGGCCACAAAGCTCCTGTATGATCTCAATTGATGGGTATCTGGGGAGCTCGTGATTGGCCCACTTGGCAAACCCACCTGGAAATCCCGGGGATTTCTGTACAGCGTTCCAGTCACGCGCAACAGTCTCAACTTCCAGTTCTCCGAATTTTCGGAGCATTCTCCGAATACTCTCAAGGCGACGAAACTGGCGCACAACCTGTTTGTGATTGGTGCCAGCGAGGTGTGTGCTGGGTGCAAAATCTCCACTTCGAGCAAGCTTGGCACCGAACTCAAATTTGAATTGCTTATATCTTGGAGGCTGACCTCGTCCTCGTTGAGAAGCCTTGAGACCCTGGGTCGATTTCAGAAGTAATGTCTTGTGGACGGCTTGCTCAACTGCACGCGACCACCCTTCAAAGGTGCATCCGTCCGGTGATTCAGGGTCGAGGTCACCCCGGTGCAGAAAATCGATGAAAATATCGTGGAATTGTTCATCTCCAAGAAGTTTCAATTGCTCCTCCGAGAAAGGCTTCGGGGAAACCCAGGATGTGAAATGGTCTGTCACTGCATCCAGCTTGCACTCAATCACAATCGGATGGTGGCGCGGGAACTGAAAATCTCGGATGGTACGTATACTGGTCACATATTTCGCAATCTGAGGCGAGAAAAGGATTGAATCAATCTTCGAAGTATCATCGTAAGTGGGCAAAGTAGGCGTGGAAAGCACTTCTTCCGCAAAACCATGTGCTTCTGCCCACCCCATCGATTGCAGGGTACGCCATGCATCAGTCTGCGTGACATCTCCATTGAAATCAGCAGCAATGATGCTGAACCCATGCCAAATCGAAGCCTGAGAAACAGCCTGTTGAAGAAGGGATTCATTGATATCCTTCTTGAAGAGTGAGAAATTTTCTGCTTCCGGGTGCAGGTACAGAACGATGCACAGGATTTGGATATTCGCAACCTGCGTCACGGTCTCAAGATAACGAGTGGAGCAGAAACCATCCCAATGCTTTTGGGCCGGTGGCATGCGTGATCGTTGTGTTGTCAAAGCCCCTACACCTCCAAAAAGCGGGCGATTTTTCCCACAGTTGATCCGGGTACCACATGGAGCTCCAGCAAAGAAAGACAATCGTTTTCTTGCAGCCGCACGTTGAAAATAAGCAATTGCCTTTTCGTCTGCTGAGGTCTCCGCAAGCATCGTAATTCCAGGATACTGCTCGTGCAGGGTCATGACTTCGTCTGAACGCTTCCGGAGTTTGGTAACATTGATGAAATTGAAATGGAAGGGTTGGCTGTCGGTGACAGCTTCACTGGGGCCGGGATTGCTGGCTTCACCAATTCGGCATCCAACCAGTGAATTGAATGATTGGTCATCTGAATATTGTGAATTCACGCCAAAGGATTGTATATATCCTTCATGACCCCGGGAGGGGGCACAATGCAAATACCGAAAAGTGATGATATCGATTTGTGCTCGTCCAAGACCCCATTCATGGAAAGCAAGTGATGTATTCTCTGAGCCAGATCTCCAAACAATACACCTGTAAAGGAGCATCGCAGAGTCCCGGGTCAGCAAAAAATAATGCAGTAAGAGTTCACATGACCCACCAGCAGATTGGGAGCTGGTGGAAAAAGGCCCAAAATGGCAGGTGACGAAGCCGACAGTTGTGAAATTCCCATGACCAGATTCGGTCCTTCCCCCACAAGGGTCAGCATTCGTCCTGCCCGGGACCATTGCGGAGCTAGTCCTCCATGATTTCTTCTGATACCTCCAAGTCCCGTCTTCGGGATTTCGGAGGTCTGGCCGGTTGGTCCTGTCCTTCAGGTCTGAGCATTTCCTTGATGGACAGCATGAGCGATTGCGATTGGTCGGCAAGCGCCTGGCGAAGAGTTTCATCAAAAGCACTTTGAGTCCGGCGCAAATCCGTTCGAAGCTGCTCAGTGGATCGTTCCTGGACATTGGCTTTGGCCTGCAAAGATTGGATTGATTCCTGAATGGCCTGAAAACCGGACTGAAGGGCCTTGACGTCTCGGCATGTCTGCTGCATCTGCTTTGATTGTGGTAGGCTGAGGTCAGCACTGGCGCTTGGGGCAGGGCTCGTCTTCGGTTTCCAAGGGTCATTGGTCTGAAGGATGTCCTCCCCTGGGGCAACTTGTCGCAACGATGGTCGTTGGGTGCATGCAACAATTGGCTGATGAGGAGCAACTTCATCCTGGATTCTCTCAAAAACAACCGGCATGCCATTGAGCGATAAGCAGGTATCTCTGATGTCATGGGCAGTCGCAATGAGCCACACCTGTCCAGTTTTTCTGAGGGGACGGCCTTGGATATTTGCCTTCTGAAGAAAATCCGCAATCTCAGGATGTCGCGCTTGAGATGGAACTCCAAGCAGTCGAAAATGGATCGCGAGGTCAAAACGCTCAGGAAAAGGTTTGTCAGAGCACTCCTTTTTCCAGACTTCACGAAAAGCGGCCTCCTGCAGTCGGATGCCAACACCAGATCTTCCCTTAACAAGGCCATAATGTCCGTGGTGAGCCGCAACAAGAGAAGCTGGTTTGACGTCCTTGCCTGCCCAGAAAACCCGGAGCTCCCTGAGAACCTTCGGGATGTTGTGGGAACTCTGCTGATACTTGCCATTGACATAAAATGGCGGGGTTGAAGTCCCACTCTTCCGAAAAAGCGCAATCGAAGTGTCCTCATTGGTCTTAATCCAAATGCAAAAACTGTTTGCTCGCTCTGGTTTGGCCGGCCGAGATTCGAGGCGCCACGTGCGACCCCAGATCTCATATATTGATTCGGTGTCGACTTGGAGAAGCTCAAGAACATGCTTCGCAGGTTGAGTTGCAAACTCAGTCCAACTCGGGGATTCATGGCCCCATTCATCACGAAAAGTGGTGATGTTGATCGTGGTCGTCGTTGGCAGCTTGATGTCTTGATTGGTGACCTTCGCAGTGGAAACCTTCTTCTGACCACATTGAATGATCCATCCCGCAATGATAATATGTCTGCCTGAAACATCAAGTGCAGGGAAAAACACCTCATTGAACTTGAGATTACATTCCTTCGGAGGTGGATCAAGCGTCAAAATTGACAGTTCCTGGGAGGACAATGTCTTTCCTTCAGCTGCAATCTGATAGAAGTCATCTGGCAATGCAGTGCAAAGGCCTCTCCCTGCCAATTGAAAAACATGCGTGATTGGGGCATCCTCTCCATTCTCGCACACAAAAGTACCTGGGAGGAGGTTGATGTCCTGCAACGTGATCCTCGCTGGAACTTGCTTTGCATGGTTGGTCCTCCGGTCTTTCTGCGGGAAGAAATTCTGCATACCGAGACCATGGTCTTTGACAATGAGTCTTATCTGTTTTCCGAGTTCTCCATCAGATCTTGCTTGAGTCAATTTCTCAATAGCTGGGGGACCCGCCTGAGCAAAAAGCAATTTTGCAGCCTTCTCAGCTTCCTTCCAAGGCAGGGTCTTGCAAGTGAGAAACGTAGTGATCCTGAGCAAATTCGCATCCTCATCACTCTGAGGCCTTGCACCTCCACGGACACGGCTGGTGACTGTGAGGACTTCCTCCGTCTCAATCTGAAAATCCTCAAGAGATTCCTGTGGCAGAATGCATTTGGCCCCACTGTGGATCTTGTGGACTACCGGGTCATATTCTTTGAAAATGCTTTGGACTGCGTATGCAACATTCGCATCATGTGGCACACTGCCACAGCAAGTTCTGCCTGCAGGCGTCCTCACAAAGATATTGATGAACCTGACTGTCCGTTCTGCTGCGGCCTCCCTGATGCAAATACTGTCACATCCACCCGCAAAGGTTCCAATTGGCAAACTGATGTTAGGAACCTCAAGCTGCTGACCCCGTATACCAAGCCATGCATATCTGAGTGCTGAGCAAGGGAGATCTCTCGAGATCTGGATTTGCGCTATCTGCGATTCACCTTGCACAACCCGGAGATCAAATGGGCTGGTGATGTCAGGGCCTGGAACGACAAGCAGTCTGTCCTGTTGACCATCCTCATGGATTGGAAAGAAATGTTGAGTTGGTGAAATTGCTTCCTCAGGTCCTGAGCTAGGCTCATCGCAACGCACATCAAGTACAAGGATGCCTGGGAATTCGACTACCTGATGAATTGGGATAGGTTGTCCATGAAAAAGGCAGTGCATGCCAACTCCACATTGGATCTCCGCAAGGTCAAGGATGTGCGCAACAGTGGATGGGCAAGGAACGGTCAGGGAGCTTCTCGTTCCACTGTGCTGGATCTGTACTGTAATGGAATGGGCAGTTGGAAACCCAGCAGGGGTAGGTTGGTATCCAAAAAATACACAGTCCTCATGCACAGTGAAATTGTGGAGATCAAATCTGAGGGTATGGCTTTTGAAGTACTCGACGATCTGGCTGAAAGATCCGCATTCACCTACCCTGTCAAGCCCAAGAACTTGCAATGCAGCCCAAATCGGTGCCAATGCATGAGCCTGAGCAATGGCATTTCCAACCAATGCACAACCAGATGTGAGATCAAGTGGCAAAGCGAAATTGTGAGTCACCCCAAGGCCTACCAAGATTTCTGTGGCAGTGAAGAAGCGTACCTGCTGACGGTCCCGGCGAAGTCCTCCAAGAATCTTACCTTTCTTCAGGTGCTGGATCGGAAGGTTGTGCTGATTGGAATAGCAGTGCATGACAACTGAGGCAGGAAGGGAATCACTGTCCGTGACAATGCGATCAGCAAGCACATCCCTTTGATTTCCATTTCGTGGGCCAAACTCAGGGTTGGAGTACAGCGCAATCAACTCAGGTGTTAGGATGGCCTGACTCCTGAGCTGCGGCAGCAGGTCATGGCACCAAGCATTTTTCTGCCCCAGTGTGGTGGGAGATCCGAGAAAACCTTCCGAAATACCTGCAACTGCCAAAGGGTCAATGACATCCGTCCATGCTGTATGCACAAGGGCAGCGACGAAACGTTTCCTGGCAACCGGAACAACATTCTGAAGGGAGAGCACCTGCGCATACACAAATTTATATCCCGCAGTCTGAGCAACCTGCATCATGTGATTTCTCAGGGTTCCTTGTTCCCAAACCGGCGGAACATTCTCGAGGAAAATGCATCCGATGCCTGAACGTGCCGCATTGAAAATGCAGTCCTCGAATACCCAACCTGCTGGGCAGTGCCATCCCTTCTTTGTTCCAGCAACACTGTAAGACTGGCAAGGCCAAGACATGGTCATACCATTGCATCCCAAGAGGGTGACTGCAAACCAGAGTTGAGGGTCTACCGCATCACAACATGCAGTGAATGGCGCAGTAAGATCTTGCACGGTGGGTGGGCCAAAAACAGGTCGTGTCCCATGAGTCTTTGCATATGCACTCACTGCAGCTCTGTCGAAGTCAGCTGAGGCAGAGACCTTGATTGGGTATCCCAACGATTGGAGCATCCGGATAGCCGAAGTCCAACCTCCGACACCTCCACAAAAAGGCGAGAATACATTGATACCTCCTTCGAACTTGTTGATCAAGAGTGGTCGAGACTCCAGAGTCAGGAGGTAAGCAGTCTGCACAATATCCTCGTGCATGATCTGGATACTCCGAATATTGCCCGTCAAACTGACACCGAGGTTCTTGGCGACCGCATTGTGCATGATGCAAAGCTGAAAATCCAGGTTCAAGGGTACCAAAATGAAATCGCAGGTCAGGAAATCTCCATGGCATGAAAATACCGCAAATTCCGAATCTGCACCAAGAAAACGAGAAACACGGAAAATGCCGGCATCAGCCGGAATGAAACTCATCTCAATGTCCAACTTCCTTCTCTTCCCGTCAGGCCGAGCTTTTGGATCCAGAGGGGTTCCCGAATAAACATGGTAGAAAGCCTTGAAAAAAGGCTCCAATTCCGGCTTGCTGCAAAGCGTACCGGGCTCGGCATCGAGAAATCGCTTGGCCAGATGCTTGAGCCAAAATGGCTACGGAGCAGCTTTTCCCCACGCCAGAATACAGCAGCAAACAGCCCTCGGACCCCGTGGTGCCCCTGGTCCCGTGTACGGGCATCTTCCTCGGCCCCAGCAAGTCCGGCAAAACCGTGGCTCTGATCAGCCTGATTCTGGAGCAGTACAGGGGCGTGTTTGAGAGAATCTACATCTTCAGTCCGAGCATAAACGTCGATGACGGCTGGATTCCCGTCAAGAAGTATATCGAGGAGGACTTGGGGGTGAACGTGGAGAAAGACCAGGCCTACTGGAGGATTGGGACGAGGCGGCACTGCGGCGCATCATCCAGCAGCAGCGCAAGATCACGGAGACGTCTAAGAAGTTGGAGATGAAGAAACTGTATCAGGTGCTGATTATCCTGGACGACCTAGCGGATGTGCCTCAGCTCCACACTTGGGGCACGGAAGCAGGCAACGTAGAAAACCGAGTAAACCAAAGCCAAAAGTAAAAACGTATGGTGGCTCCGGCTCTCCCGGCCCTCGGTCCCTCCCGTTGTTTTGCTGTTTTTTTTTGGCTGCTACTCGTTGGTTTGTTTTCTTGTTTTGGGCTCCGCGGCGGGCGCCACGGCTAGCTTCGCGCCCAAAGCCGCCGGTTGAGACGGCGCCGGCGGAGGCACCGGCAGAGGCACCGGCTGAGGCACCGGCTGAACCGGAGGCGCCTCAGCTCACAAGAGAGCAGCAGCGCGCCCTGCGCATGCTGGAGAGGCAGTCCGCTTGTGACCGGCTGACCACAGGTGCAAGCGTACTAGTGTAAAAGCATGATGTCGATTGAGCCCCGCAACGAGCCGCGGATGCTCCGGTGGTTCCGCAGGACGTACCCCAGTTACAACTTGCAGCCTCTGCTGCTGAAGCGCTACCGAGAACTGGAGGAGGCGCGGGCCTTCAACAACTGGCTAGGCGAGCGCAGGCAGGCGCAGGAGGGGCAGCGGCACCTGGACGACGTGAGCCGGCTGACGGAGGCCGTGCACCGCCAGGTACCCCAGCTGCGCTACGCGCGGGCCGAGCGCCGGGGCGTGGGCTGCGGGTCTTTTGAAAGTTCGAGAATGTAAGCTGGTGGAAGACTGTTGTGATGTAAGTCCACAGCCAGGCTGATGATGTGCTAGCCTCCAGAAAGTTCCGCATGACCTTACACACACTTTGGAGGAGTTTTGCACTACCGCTGTCCAACGAAGGCTGTCCAACGAAGGCTGAAAATAAAAACGCCATTGGTTTACCACAAAAGTGAGCAACGCGCGCAATCCAGCTACTACTTACTTGACCTTGTGTGCATGTGCAAATTCGGAGTGCACACAGTGAAAGCTTGTGGCTAGAACTTGAAACGTGCTTTGTTGCCTGGCAAATATGCCGCGCTTTGCAAACAATCTTGCCGACGTGCCGTGTTGCAATCTGTTGTCACAAGCATTGTTTACAGCAGTTCGAGTTGGCAGTTTATTGTCCTTGTACTGTCTGGCTCAGTGTCATGCTTGTTGGTTGAGTCAGTGAAAAGTGAAAGGGTGCTACGCATGTATCAAGGCCAACTCAGTGGCAGACTTGTCTGCTGCTGTTTTGTTTTGAACCTCCCTTTTTGGCTCGCGTGTTTTCACTCCATTTTTTCTTTTGTTTTGAGATGAAGTTGCGTCAATGTAGTCCCCGGAGCGCGGCAGGTAGTGATTTGAGTCCCGGTCCTCGGACAATGAGCTGACACGGAGGCCCCTGCTAATTACGCATGACGGGTGAATTGCGCGCAAATCTGATGTGACTCATGCGTCGCGAACATGAAGATTAGTGGCAGTTTGTTTTGAGTCGCACCGTTTGCAAAACACCGTGCTGAGCTACATGTAATCCCAGGTGTGGTGCAAACAACTCCCCCCTTGAGTGCGCCGCTAACGCTTCAAATTGTCATGTAAGATGACCGCAGAAGCGACATGTGCATACATAACTTGACACTACTAGAGTTGCTCGGGTTGAAACAGCTTGCGCAAAATCGGCAGTTTCTTGTTAACTCACTATGCTGGTGCAAGATAATGCGATTGCATTGATTGCTAGTTCATCGGCATCTGTTGCAAGCATGATGCGAACCTCCGCAGTGTTGTGGTCCACTGCGAGGGAGAGGCCGACGGCATGAAATCATTTTATTTCTCGCGACTTTCACAGGAAGGGTGAGAACGAGCCAGGCAACATCCTTAGCATCACCAGCACCACCAGATTGTGACAAACAGTTTTGGGTCAACCATCAGTCCACTGTTCAAATAATGGGTCCAAATGATGTTGGTGATGCTGGGGATGTTGCTCCAAAGGCTTGGCTTGGAATGCAGGTGAAGGCTGGAACTCAGGACCAGATACTGGAAAGTGCAAGAAAACACTTCGTTGGACTTTTGTGAGCCAAATCAGCAGCCTCTGTTGGTTGCTGCGGGAACCGCTGAGCAAGTTGGCTATGTGCTTCGTATTTTTTGCATGTGGGCAACAGAGTGATGTAGCAAACGCTCTGCCAGGTAGTTGGTTGAGCTACATCCATGACTGCGTGAGAAGTTGAATTTGGCCAAGTGTGGTTCAATTAGAGTACGCAACGCACCTGCACGCTTCTATTGAAGCTTTGTGCGGGTGTTTTTCGTAGAACATTAGCTTGCAAGTCAAAGCATATTGTTGATTCAACATTGCAAGATTCAACATTGAGCGTGGCACAGCATCCAGCTCCAGCAATTTCTCCCAGGTGGCTGCGGTAGCAAGAAGGTACAAGCAGCCCACACTTAGCATAGGCAGATTTTCCGGTCGATGGCCGACTCATGTGGCAATCTCGAAGGATGGTTGCGCAAGAAGAGCCGAGGGCCAAGTTTGATGGAGGAACGGAGACTGAAAGTCTTGGCGCGGCGCACCAGGCCATCACATCGGGCTCTGGAAGCCTCGCTTCTTTCGCTTTGACGGGCGCGTGCTCCGTGCGCGACTTACAGCTCTTTCGACAGGGATTGCAGGGCCTAAAGCTTGTTTGCCGAGCCATGGGCAAATGGGAGCCTAAGGCCTAAGGCCATTGTTTAGATTGCAAGCAAGGAGGGAAAGAGAGAGAGAGAGAGAGTGTGTGAGATGGTCTTGGAATGATTACTTCTTGCTAGAAGATAGTACCACAAAACAGCCAACTGTGCTTTGTGGATGACAGCGACGTGTTTTGTCCGCCTTGGGACCTCTGGACTGCGCAGCTCTTCTCTTTGCTCTGAGGTTACTGGAAGCATCAGCGCCTCGCGGAGGAGAAACAGGAGCCTCGCGGCGAGATCAGCTTGACAGGTTGCCATGCTGGGGCCTTCAGCGAGGTCAGAGGGTGCTAGACCTGCAGGCATATACATGACCCGAAGCTGCAAACTTGCCCAACAACTCGTTGCACTGCTCCTGGAAACATTCATGCCTCGTTGAGCACCCGCCTTTTCCTGAAGCGGATGCCGTCAGCCGAAGGTCAGAAGCAAATTTGGAGCTTACATCGCAAGGCCACAAGTCTGAAGGACCTTTCATTGCACAAGCCTTCCTCAAGTCCAAATCTCTCTTTGTGTCGCCACTGTTCACCAGGAGTTTGGTCAATTTGGCGAGTCGACACAGACTTGATGTGTAGTGAGGTGGCGACGGGCTGCGGCGACAGACGATTTGTTCTCAGAGTGTCTTGCTCAGTTCATCATGTGCTTGCCTTCAAGGGAACAGGGTGGCCAGCTACGTTCCCACCCGGGTTGCCCGTGAGGCACCTCTGGCTTCATATGACGAGGAGCGTGTTGTGCTGCGAGCGGCTGGGTTGAGTGGGAAGGTGACGCTTCTAAGGCGTGATCCGTTTATCCCGCATTCTTTTGCACCTTTCTTTGTTGCAACACACCCAACGATTAATGGGCTTCGAGCTGGAATGTTGCTGCAAGCCAGCCCCGTGTCTGCAGCAGGAGCTGGAAGCTGAGACTTGCGAGCAGAGGCATCTGTGGGTTTGCAGTCAGCGACTCAGCGCGTGAGTTTGAAGTGCAAGAGCCAAGTCAGTTGCTCTGGGATTCTCATCATTGCCTACATAGATGGGTGTTTTGTCAAAATGGGTGACCTCTGAAATAGCTTCCTTTTGGCATCCCTTTGAAATCATCCAAAAGGGGGTGCATATTTTTAAGAAGCGGCCATGAGCTTGGGACAGTACCGCAATCCATGTTTGTTGGGAGTCTCAGCGTCTTCGCCGGTGAGCCAGTCCCGAAGGCGAAACGAAACGTATGGGTTTGTCTCTAAATGGGGGAGCCCCAAAATGGGAGGTTTGCCCTCGGCTTCCCGGAACGCATGCCCGCGGCCCAGGTTTGAATGCAGCCGCTCTGCAGCAGAGGCTCGACTCCAGCGCCTACCAGGCCTGAGCAAAGGGACGCTTCCTTTGTGTTTCAAGACTGAATTCCATCACTGGATCCAAATCTGGAGTGGGCTTGATTTTATGAAGTTTTGAGGTGATAGAATGAGGATCGGGTTCAATTTTGCAAGGTCGCAACAGGCAGAGCTGGTGCAATTCTTCTGGATATCGCCGCGCGTTTGACGTTTGGAGCTTAGGTCACACCCCAGCGCCTGCTGCACGCCAAAGGCATGTGGCATGTGCTGCAGGAGGCGGTGAGTGTCCGGGCCTCGATGGCGGACGGGGATTTCAGGGTTTCCCTTCCCCAAATGACGAGCGGCTTGGAGCTGTTGATTTCACCAACCAGTGGGCTCGCGTTTTTTTTCTCTTCTTCTTTTTTTCACCCTCGTCGTTTTTTGGAAGAGGGGTAGACAGCCAAGGCGCATGCAGAGCTTGCGGAGGTCCTGGATGAGGAGCGCGCCGGGGGGGTTTTTGGGAGATGTCACGGTCAAGAGGCCTGGCTAATCGAGCAAAATGGAGTTTGTCATACAGCCTCGCTTCCAGGAGGCCATGTCGGTAGAGAAGAGAGCGCTGCGCTACATCCGCCGAAGACCCGGCTGCACCGCATTGCAGTGCCCAACCCCTCCGGGCAATGTTGGGAAGGGATTGAGCCCTGAGAAATGCCCTTTTCTGGACGTTGTCTATCCTTCTCTTTGTATTGCAGCAAGGCCTCCGTCAGCCTCATTGTCTGTAGGAAGGGCTTTGTAGAGCCAAAAGTCAATGTAGGTTTTGGGCGCTGAATTGACACGTAAGCTCCAGGTTGTGGGGGAGCCTTGCTCCAACATTCCGGAGAAGTACAAGAGCCACGCCAGGAGGGCTTTCCCTTGCTTCACTGAGCACGGGCCCATTCAAGTGGTGGCATTTTGGGTCTCAACATTCCTTGAAGAGGTTGATTCCCTTTCAATCACCTTTGGACTCAGCAGCTTTGGGGCTCAAAAGCTTGTCCGGCTCAACAGCTTGTCCACACCTTTGGGCTCTTTGCTTTGCGTCATGTTGAGTTGTCCTCGCCAGGGTCGCCTGGTGGTGGTGGGCCGAAGGGTACGTGACAGCCTGTTGCGAAGCTGGGGCCCCGGAGAGCTGGTGTTGCAGCTGGTCCAAACACTCGTGTGTCTTTTTTTGATGATGCCACCGTTTTGGCGGCCTTAGCGGAAAGAAAGGCAACATGGAAACCACCAGCTTGAGGGGGTCCCCTTAACAAAAAGGGATGCACCCACATGTTTAAGCTTCAAGCAGCAGTTGCTTAAACCTCCTTTTGGTTTCCCTTCAAACAGAACCAGCTTGCTAACAGATGCCAGGCCGGGAGGAAGGCCGCCTGGCGTATAGCGCCGGAGCCGGGGGCCTGGAGCGGGCGATGTCTGAATTTTCTTGGCCTCCTTTGGTTTTTGGGTTCTCCTTTGGGTTCCGTGTTTGTTTGGGGCAACACACAACCTCTATTTGATTCTCGGTGTGGATTCCCCTATTACAATTTTTTTGGGAGTCCCGGACCTTCCTGGGATGGTTCGCTGGGATGGTTCGCTGTGATGGTTCGCTAGGCGGGAGAGGAACTTTGGCTGCTGCTGCTGAGCTCCAGGCTCGATCTCAGACAAGAAACGCTTCACAAAATTAGGGGCCCTTGGTATGATTGTAGCGGGCAACCGAAAGGATACCGACGTGGAGGGCTTCCACATACTGGGCATGCCTTTGTGCAGCAGATATGTGCCGAGCCGGGAGCTCCCCGCCAGGGTCATCTCCGAGCCGGGGGAGTGTCGGGTGCTGAAATCTGTGCGGGGCTTGGTCTCGCAACAAGACAGGGGGAGTCGCGGGGCAGACCATCGCGGGTGGGCTTGCATTTTTTGAGAGAACTCTTTTCAGGTTGAAAGGGACACCAAAAGGAAGCCCACTTTTTTTTGCAGGGTCTGATGCCCTATTTTGACACAGACCATTTCTTCGGTTTCGCGAGCTCAGGCTGCTTTGCTGGAGCCACCCAGAGATAGTAACCTCAACTTCGAGGCGTGGATGGCTGGTGCTTTTTTTCCTCCTCATGGGTGACACCAGTGATATTTGACGTCCGTCGCTTTGGCAAACTTTGCGCCAGGTCTTGTATGCCTTCAAAGATCCTCTGGATGACTCGGAGCCGGTTGCCTGTCTTCCGCTACTTCAGTGTCAGGCTCCAACTGAACAGAACCTCTCCATGGGGATGTTGTCGTCTTGCAGTCTTTTTGCAGGTTGGCGATGTCACGGAATGCAAATACGGGAGCGGCTGGTCTCTCAACATCTTCGAGGCGAGCCATTGCCTCGGCCTTTCGAACCGGCCTTCCGCTTTCGCCCTTTATGCATAGGAAAGAGCTGAAAAGGCCTGGGATGAAGGGCACCACAGGTTTACAGCCATCGGCATTTTACCAAACAACTCACGGCCGCGATGTGCCCCGGATGAAGCGCCCGCAAAGGGTTTGCCCGATTTTTCCGTGTGTATTGATGTGCCTTGGGTGGAGCCTTCAATGAAAGGACCTGGACAAATCTGCGGTTCGCATGAGCCAGGCCCGTTCGAGTCCAGCGCCTGTCAGGCTGATGAGCAGACTGGCATGCCAGCTGGAGCGTCCTGGCTCATCACACTGGAAACTCGCCACAGCCTTGGTGCGAAGGCGCTCGGGGACGGGAAGTCTAGCTGACTTTCCGAGGCTTTTCAACCTGAAAAACCATGACCGTGACCCATATTGCACAATTTTCAGTATTGTTGGCCCTACCTCCAGATTCTCTGAGAGATAGGAGGAGGAAAGGAAAGGAATAAGACATGTCATGCCTTTTGCCCAACCAGTTATCCCTTATCTCCCTACCTCCTCTTCGAGGCAATGGAAAGGTTGAGAAGAATAGAGGCATGAACAGATAGAATGGTGGAAGAGCATGAATTCTTCTTCCGAACTTCCTCATCATATCCTTCCACCTGTATCATCTTCCCTTCCTACGTCTGGAGATGATTGGTGGTGATATGATGGTCGTCTCTCTATCTCTCTATCTCCCCATCCTCATCCCTCAACCTCTCTCGCGAGTCAGTGATAAATAGGCAAGAATCAGGGATGATGAAGGGATGAGAGATAGATAGAGAGATAAGGAAAGGAGCAGATGATTGATGGTGATGAGATGCCATGAGATTTCTACTCAAAGCGTCTCCCTTCATCACCATCCTATCATCTCCCTATCTCTCTCTCTCTCTCTCTCTCTGTCTCTCTCTCTCTCTCTCTCTCTCCCCTTTTCATTTGGCATTTGTGAGTTTTGACGGGTAAGATGTCGGTGCTTCTCCGAGTTTCGGGCCGAGGAGAGGAATGCGAGCTCTGGCGGAAGGCGGCCAAGGCGGCGCGCTGGGCGGCGCGGGCCTCAGAAAATCGCCTTTCCACCCGTGGCGTTCATCTATCAGCGGTGCGTCGCAGTTGTTCTGCGGCTTGTGTTCAAAAAGCGCACCCTTTCATTGAAGGGAACCTCTTTGTTGAAGGGAATCTTTGGATAGCCCCCCATGGAAGCCGCCTTTGGGTTCTCCTTGGCGAGCCCCGCCAAACCTGAGGCTCGGGCCCAAGCCACGGGCAAGAAGCGAGCGGCGGAGGAGGCGCTGGGAGAGGCCTGTGAGCGGGCGACCGGCGATGTCTGAAGGCGCTGGTCTCCTACGACTGCAACCCCTCTGAATGGTACCAGGTGGCGCTTTTGGTGTTTTTTTCTTCTTTTCTCCATAGATAGAACATGGGTTGCATTGTTTTCAGAGAAAATGGTTTGCATGGCTTTCTCTTTGTCGCAAGGCTTGCTCGCGACGGCTGAAGCAAGTCGCGGAGTTCGCCCCGCTTGGACCTCAGAGATGCCACGCCCACACACGTTGCAACCCATCTCTGCGGATTTGTTGGACCGTTCAGCGAGGCCACCGCCAACCTTGTCAGCTGCAAGCCGGCTTAGACAGTGGGCTTCGCCAAGGAGAACCACAACCTCGTGAAGCTGGACGCACCTTGCAATGGCTTCCCCCACGCTCTGTGCAGGACCGGGCGTCTGCAGCTGAACCTGGATGGTCCGGCAGGCGGGCAAGACCGAGCCATGCGATCGAAAAAGAAACTGATACGTGCGACCAGGAGCGGGCTCGATTGTGGCTGCCTCAGCTCGGAGTCGATTTCGGGTCAGAATGCATCGAGACAGCTCTCCAGGTCTCCACAGCCTCCTCGGTACAGGCGCGATACCCGCGGCTTTGGCTGTCCACACCTGGCAAAACTCATCATTTTTTTTTGAGGACACTAAGCGTACAACCCAAACTTACCACAACAAAGGGGGGGCATGACCTGATGTTACCGTGTGGCTATGCAGTTTACCCGGTAGCCCTCTCAACAGGCGGTTGCTGGAGTGCAGTCTCATTTTGAATGATGGTGCCAGGCCTCGCAGATCTCATGGGTCCCGACCCCCAGCAACGTGGATGCGGCCACGGAGGCGGTGAAGCGTGTGCTGGCGGCCTGCGAGGCAGATTCGGCGTGGTCTCAGCGGGAGTTGGTCTACTGCTGCTACTACTACTACTACTACTACTACCACTACTACTACTACTACTACTACTACTACTACTACTACTACTACTACTACTACTACTAGATTTCTTAAATTGTTTAGGAGGGTACACTTTTTGGGTTGGATCAAAGGAAAACCCAGCTGAGAAGGTAACCTGGTTTCGAGACCCTTAGGCTTTACATGATGGTTTTCCCTAATTTCCTACTAACGTGGGGGAGGGATTAGTGAAGGCCCCCTCACACTTTTTTTTTTTTTTTTTGGGGGGGGGGCCGGGGCTCACTAGAGAGAAACGTCAAAAATACCATGGTGGTCAGACTGGGGCCTGCCTAAGTAGTCTTACAGTAAGTGCTGCTTAGTGTTGGTTTAGTATTGGTTTAGTATTATTGTGCACTGGCTGAGTAGTGTGTGTTTTGGTCTAGTATTGGAGTATCATTCCTTTAGACTTGGTTAGTATTGGTTTGGTATTGGCATAGTATTGATTTAGCCTTCTTGTGTACTGGCTCAGCACTGTTTAGAATTGGTTTTATCGCTGCTGGAAAAATCACAATGTGTATTAACTCTCCTTTTATTGATCCCAACAAGGCTAGCTCCTATCACAAGACGGCCCAAGACGGGATGCTTGAATGCACAGCCGAGCCCATGACCTGCACAGGAAGTGTGTGGAGAAGCTGAAGGACGGAGCTTTGGCTGTTCTTTGGTTTGACCTTTTGTTTTTTTGATAACCTTTCGCTTTTGGGGAAAATGACGCTTTCCCCTCTTGGAAAGTTGTTATTTTTGCAGCGGGCCCAGTTTGGCCAAGATGGGAGAATCAGAGTCCACCATGCGCACGCGCAGGACTGCTGGAAGCGGCCTTGGCAAAGCGGCCCATGCGCCAGGCCGGTCTTTTCCTTTTTGTGAAGCCTGAAGTTTGGCCTTTCAAGCCCTTCTGTGCTTCTGCAGGATGCTGCCGGGGCAGTCCGGTGCCTGGTATTGTTGGCAGTCCTTTCCCTTAATCACCTTGACCCAAACGAGCGGTGTATGTATGTTTTTCCTCCCTTTGCCGCCAGTTGGGTGTCTGTTTCTCAAAAGGAACCCTAGACGAAACCCATCATGGAGGCGTCCTTGGCAAACGATCAATGAATGTTTGCTTAACCGTCGTGGGGATTAAATGTGGCCGAATTTCCCGTTTGAATTGTTCTTTCACACCAGGTGGTGTTGGCGCATCCCCGCGGCTTCAGCCTTCACGCTGCCGGGCCAAGCTGTGCCCGAGGCCCTGCGGGGAGCTTTGATCCCGGCGCTGAGCACTGTGGGCCGCTGCGCGGGGCCGAGATCTGCAGAGATCTCCCGGGCGTGCGGTTTGCTTTTTGGAGAGGGGGGAAGGATATTTAAATTGCGAGTCTTTTTTTGGCAAATCTCGAGAGCTAGGCCGCGGAAGCGCCGCAGAAGGGTTGGTGGATTGTTGAAGAATTTCATATGAACTGGAAAGGAACAACGAAACACCATCCAATTGTGGTGGTTTTGGTACCTCAGCCTTTTGGGCAACTTTGGACAGCCCCTCCAACCATAGGATCGGAGGGCTCGCATGTATCTTCGGCGAGGCTGGACCAGGTGGAACTCGGACCTTCCCCACGCCGAAGCGCGCCGCATTCTTCGATTCCTGGAGGCCAGGTCTTGTTTTTGTTTATGCCCACTGCAGAGTTGGAGTTCTATGTCTTCAAGGAGGTTGAATTATTCTAAGATTCAGTTTCAGTCAAAGTTTGACCCACGAGCCTGCCAGGCAAGAAGGCAATCGGCATGCAGCCTCGGTTTCGTGGCGCTGCCTTGGCTTGGGGATGGGCTTCGAGTACTTGCCGCGGTGTGCCTGTTGATCCTTTGAAATCCCGATGGACTTGGATCTTCGTGAAGATGCAGTTGCGTTCCTTCGCTTGTGTTCGTGTCTCGAAAATAGCCACAAAGAGGCGCCCCTGGCATGTGCCTTATCCAACACCTCTGCCGGGCCAGGTGTGTGCCCCCTTGAAGAAGGCCGTCTCCGGGCTCTCTGCGGAGTTGAGCCTCCGCGTAGGCCGGCACGATCCACTGCAGCCGAATCCAAGTTGCAAACGTGGGGCCAGAAGCATCCCAAGCACACCAAGCTTGAGTTGGCATGGGTCCTCTCACAGGCTTGACACATGAGGCGCACTGGAGAGGAGCAAGAAACCGCCTCACCCACCAGGCGCTCATTTGCGACGCTTCGCTGCGTCCTTGCTCACCTCGGAGCTTGGTGAGCCCGGCCCTCCGAATGGGTCCGACAGCAAAGCCCGGTCAAAACAGCCCCAAGAAGGGTTTGTAACAGGGATCTCTACATGGGGAAATCCCTGAAATGAGTTGTCTTCCTTTGGTTTTCTTCAAAACAAGCCCAGGAAAGATTGTGGCGAGGCCAAGCAGCGCGCAGCATCGTCATTGGCAGTTTATTGCCACTTGCCCATGCTGCAGGTGATAGGTGGTGGAGGATAGGCAGCATTTATTCGGACAGCAGTCCTGCTTTGGCTGCAAGCCTTGTAACGTGGCGTTCTTTTCAGAAAAAAATGGAGTGCCTCTGTACAATCAGGAACTTCTTCGGAGTTGTCTGAATTTGTGAGGCTTTGCTATATTTGAAGCCCTCAACTCACCTAAAGTGGGCTCTTGACATATTAGCAAGGCCAAGCTGAAGATCCTGCCCATCGTTCCAGAAGCGGGAAATTGCAAGTCCGAGGAGTTGACAAATGCTGCACATTGCAAAGCTGCTCCAGAAAGTAGTCACTGGGCCAATGCTGATGTGCTCCGGAAACCACACATTGTCCAGCCGCGAGTAGGACGCTGCCAACACAAGTAATTTCCGCATTTTGTCGCAGTGGGACACTTTCCATAGTGTATGGAAGATATGTTCCCTGTTTCCCAGCCAAGAGTAAGTGGGCAGAGTTTTTTGCAAGAACGGAGACATTTCAACACAAGCACGCGAACATCGCTGCTGACGCTGATGTGCTGATGATGCTGGTCATGCTGCTGGTAAGGTTGGGACTCTTGTCTTTCTGTCAACGCCTGCAAGGCCCATAGTGCCGGTGTTGCTGCTGGTAATATTGCCACAAAGGATCACATAAATTGTTGACCTTTCCCGAATATGAAGGCAGGCTCCGCAGTTTGCTTCTTTCTGTTTCTTGGACAAGCATCCGAAGAACCTGCCTGGGACACTTGCATGGCTGTTGCGTGTCGGCGCCGAGGCGATTACGGGGCCCAAGCGCTCGGGCGTCCTTTGCGCCGGGCGCCCCAAGTGCCTTCCTTGCGGCGGTCGAAGCTTCCAGGCCCGCCGGAGGTCCTGCCCAGTTGAATGGGGCTATGTCGGTCTGACCAAGTTGATGGGTTGGGTGCGGTTCCCTTGGTTTGCAAGGCCAACTGGCGAGACGCGTGCGTGGCGGGCCCAGTTGCAGGTCGAAGAGCCAAGCCCGGCGGTGTGTTAGAATCGCGACCACTTTTGGGGTTTGTAAGAAACCCAGAAGAAGGATCCCTCCTTTGACCCGTATTGTCCACAGCTCGGGGCACTAGCTCGGTGGGATGTGCTTCATATTGTTGAAGTCGGTATCGAGCTTGCGTTGGCAGACCGGCGCAAAGCAGCCGTGCTGTCAGTACTCTGCTCCGGCCTCAGACAAATGAGTGTTCGTTGTGTAGCACAGTTTGTGGCGCGCACTTTCCGCCAACTGGGCCAGGCCTGTGGACTTCTTCACCTTTGTCAATTCCTGTTTGCTGGACTCTTTGATGCAACTAGCCTTATTCGGATAGATCTATTTTTCTTGGGAAACCCTGGTCTGCCTTGCTTTGCTTCGAAGGAGAAAGATCAAGATCTGCCAGCGTGGCGACTTTGTTGCCTGCGTGCTCCCCTCGGCCTGCTCGCCTTTGGTTTCCCATCAACAGAGCACTGCAGACAAAAACGACGCACCATGTCCGCTGGCCCAGGTGTGGCGAAGTTTGTGATCAAGGAGGTTCAGGCGCGCTCGTGTGCGATGGTGGCCAAAGCTGCCTGTAAGGTGGGCTTGTGAAGCAAAGGCTTCAGACACACATTGTGACAATGTCATACTGCACATTTTCGTTGCAGATGCGCATTGTTCTGCGCATGGGCATCTGACTTGTGCTGGACTGGCAACTTTTGCCAGCCTGCAGGATTGCTTGCGTGGCTGGCTCTGGGCCACTCTGCCTGAGGCATGTTTGCGAGAGGTACTTTCCAGTGCAGGTCAGGAGTGAGAAATGTTCATTCCCCGCAAGCTCGGAATTTTGAGGGCATGCCTTGTCAAGTTCTGCAAAACACCACGGCTTTCGCACATTTGCTTTGGGGCCACCCTGCCTAAGGAAAACTCACAGTGACAAGTGTTCACAGGTGCCACGTGAGTGGTCATCACGTCAAGGGGACGGACTGCCAACTTTGCTGCGAAGATGGTGCCTGTCTTGGCGGACGAGGGGGGGATCCACTGAGATGTGATTTTTGAATGCCTGCCGCTTCCTGCCCCAAATGGGCCTCTGTTAACACGCAGAGCACGAGTTGTCCGAGCTCAGGTTTTGGGGTGTCACCATGCTGGCCAACGCAGTGGGTCTCTCAGGGTCCAAGCTGTGCAGCTCCAACTCGTTTCCTCTGCCCAGATGCCGGCCTTTCAGACGCAATGCCAAGAGCTGACAGCGGAAGCCTGAGAGTTTGTAGAGTGATGGGGTTGCATTGGTCAGGCTTAGCCACGCTTGCTTGCCACGAAGCACCAGGCGGCCCATTCTTTCAAAGCACGGAAGGCCGGAGACGAAGATACGGAGGCGGGGCAGCGTTCTTGCGCGACGGCCAGACTGGGCACCCGTAGAGTATTGACAGGCCGGAGCGGAGGATTCTGGGCACATCGCGCCAGCGGCAAAGCATTTGGAGATGGGTCAAAATTGAACCACCAGGGGACCGCAGGTTTTTGGTCCATGTTTCCACTTCCTAGGGTTCCATTTGTACCTATCTTTGACCCACAGCCATTTGGAGATGGACCTTTCAGTCATGAGAATAAGTCATTGATGCATAAATTTCCGCCATCTCCGTAGCGCTTTGCCGGGCCGAGCGCCTGTCAGCCGAGGCCCTTTCCCGAGCTTGACTGCGGATCGCATCCCGTGCCGCGGGAGTCGGCGGCTCAGCGGCAACAGGCAGCGTGGCGTGTGTCCCGGGTGCGCTCCTGTAAGTTTCAGCGGGTCCCGAGAATATTTCCCTTGGAAGGATCAAGCTTTTGTCAGTTCCATGGCCATTTGAAGGATATTCCTGGTGAAATGTTGCTCCTGCTTCAGGTGGCGCTTCGATCGGGAGGCTGCAGATTTCGAATCCATCTTGGAGGCGAGGCATGGTGCGCTCATCCAGCGTTGGGAAAAGATGGAATCAACAGATTTCAAATGCTCCGGAGGATATTGAAGCAACATATGCTGGGTGGAAACTTGTCCGTTGCAAAGGGGCCAAGGGGCAAATCTCCCCTAAGAGCCTCACCACCAAAGTGCAGGCTTTTCTCTGGGCAGCGTGTGACGTGGCGCTGGGCCGTTGGTACCAGCCTCAAAGAGCCCGTGCCATCAATTGGTAGCCTTGAAATGAGACTGGCATCCATGGCCGAGCTGTGAAATGCAATGGTTGTGTGACTGCCAGCCTTCAAAAGATACCGGTCAGAGATTCGAGTGACCATTCCGAAGCGAAGCATGAGGCGTCGAAAGATGTTGAACCCGGCTGGGCAAGACAGGAACGATGGACAAGGCAGCTTTTTGTGAACTGGCTAGCTACAGCGTTTGCAGCCTCCTTCGTCCAGGTTCACTGGTGCCATCGCTTAACCAGCTCTTGAGCCCGAATCTTCAAGTGCTTCGTTCGTGGCTGGTTCCCCTGGCACGTTTGTACGAGGGATGCAGTGCTTCGAGCAAAGCCGAGCGCCCGAGTTGTGGTGCGCCAGGACCCGTCATTGTTTGAGCAGCTGTTGATCAAGACGTTCTTGGTCCCTGCCTTGCCGCACTGCGGGATTCGTTTGTGCCATTTTAGAAAGTCGCTCTCTCTGGGCATTGTATCAAACATGCGTACGGATGACAAGACAAGGCCTGTAGTCTACTGTTGGTGGGGAGGACATGTGGGCACAACCCGAAATTCCCACAACAATTGGGGGACAGCCCAATCTTCCCCTCTGCTCTTTGGGAAGCAAGTAGTTTTGTTGGGGGCTATGGTGTGAGAGCATCCGTCCCACCTCGGTCAAGGTGTGCATGGGGTGCTACATTGTGAAGCTCTCCTATGGAACCTGGCTTCAGGCAGGGGCTGATGGATCTCCGGCGCTTGGCTTTTTTCCGTTGTTTGTCCAGGCTATCCGTGGCAGAGAGCAGCAGCAGAATGAAGCGCTCTCTCAGGCGCTATGTTGGAGCTCGGAGCTGTTCAGTCTTGCGGTTCCGTTTTTTCGGCCAGGAGGCGGTTGCTTTGTGCAACTATTTTGCCAGCATGTCCAAGAAGCCCCGCTGGTCGCTCAGATGAGCCAGAGGCACTTCATTAGCAATCTACAGTTGGTGTGGCAAGGATATTAGGGCCCCACTCGAACTCCCCACAACAAAAGGCTAGGGGGATAAACAAGTAAGTTGGTCAGCACTCAGATGGGGGGATTCTCACAATAGGGAACCCCATAATGGGTAGGTTACCAGCTTCCTTTTGGTTTCTCCTTGAAGGCCACCCAAGACTCTCGCTCAGGCGGCGCATCCGATGATTGCTGCCTTTGGGAGCCTGGCAGGGCGCGGTCCCAAGTCGTGGGGGTCGTCCAAATTGGGGATCTAGGGCTCACCGGTGCAGAAGCCGCTGTTAAAAAAGGGATACCCAAAAAAGGGGCCACCAACTTTGACAACCACTTCGCGTGTTGAGTGTTGCCTTTGAACTTTTTGCAGACAGCCGAAACGAGGTGATAAATGTCCTGCATTTGGTGCTTCAACCAGGAGCTCAGCCGAGGCTGGATGAGTGGTTCGTATGGACCACACACTGTGCACGAGTTTTAGTCTCGCTGTGTTGGTCATGAAATGCTTCATTTATATTTTTGCTCCTTGCAGGGATTCTCACCATGTCGCCCTGTGTATTGTTGTATCAATCGACAAACCAAGCAACGAAATCACGGGCAGGATTAGCCCTTCGTCCATCTTTGATTTGCGTTGCAGGGACAACTAGATTGGCTTTGGGCACATTGCAAGCTGTATCTGGCCACTGGAAGCTTGGTGCCTTGGTTTAGGGCCGACCCACTTTGTTGCTGCCTTGGGAGATGAGTCCTTTTCGCTGAGCTCGTCTTTTTCTCAGGATTCAGAGTGGCAGTCATCCAGAGCGTAAACCACAAAGGCGAAACTTGCTTGCGTATGCAACTAGTCCCCCAAGAACAGAAGCGGAGCCAACCAAGCGGAATTTGCTAGCAGCGCCAGCCTTGTTACTCCAACGAATACGGACTTTAAGCTTTACAAGGGATCCAACAAGGGCGCAGTAAGGCCAGCTTTTCACCAACCACAGGGTGCAGAGGGGAGAGCCCCCTTGAGGCAAACGCAGGTCCAAGGTGGGGTCCTCTCAACGTCCAGGTCGACACACCGAAGGCCCAGCGAGATCCAGCGAGGAGCGCCTGTGGGCTCAGGCATCAGGTAGACCGAAGCTTGGGAGAGTCGTAGGAGCGTCTTTCAAAGAGACCCCTCTGGTGTCCCAGTGTACCTTGCGCTCAACAAATGGAATGCTCTGGGAAGTTTAGAAAGTCGACATGGGTTTTCCCCTTCCGACTTTCTGCACATCCTGTGACCTTGTTGGAGGTTAGGAAGTCAACTCGCTGGAGGATATCCTTCCAACTCACAACTTTTCTGGAGCAGTGGACTTGAAGGCGCTCCGCCCAGAAAACCCAACGTTGGCAGGCGGAAAATCAGTGCAATGAGAGGTTCCCAAAAGGGACCGAGCCAACGTCACTTGAGTCCAAGTTGCTTATCCAGCAGATCTGGCAGAGGAAGAGGCTTCCTTCCAGGAACTGAATCGGGTATGTGTCGAAATAGGGGGACCCCACAAAAGTGTTTCTTTTCTCCTTTGGGTTTCCCTTGCAACCACTGTGAAAAGGCAAACTGGAGAGGCTGCGAATTGAGGCCGCTCCCAGCTGAATGGAAGGGTCCCTTGGGCCGGGCGCTCATTTGCATGCTGCTCCCACGACCTGTGTGTTTGTCTCACAGATATGCAAACATGACATGGGATATGCAGCCCCCACCACGACCAACTGGACTCCCCTCCAAAATCCATATGGACCCCCAAAAATGATTGGCTTTCTTTCAGTTTTCCTGAGGCTTTGAGGACGCCCTCAGCAAATTGGTCTCTGCTGGGGCCCCAGCTGGATGGACCGGGATGGGATGGTCCGCAAAAAGTTTGCGGCGAGTTGGGAAGTGCGGGGAAAGTTTAGTTGGCTGCGGCTGGGGCTCCAGGTCTTGTCTGAGGGCCCACTACCCCTTGATGACGCCGGGCGCTCGCTTGTGCTGATGTACAGGGGTCGCGTTGTGGTAGCCCCTCAAACGCAAATCCAGGGGCCCTGTTTGGGTGGGTTGAGGTGCAACCGAAGAGTAAAACCCGGATCACTTCACGACTGCGGGATTGCACCCGGCCCGAAGGTCTTGACTTGGTTCACAAGTACAGGCTTGCCCGGTTCCAAGCCATTCCAGGACCCGAATTTCAGGGATGCTCCCGCTCCTTCGCCCGGTTTCTGCCTCCGCGAGGAGCTGCCACGGCCGGTGCCCACTGGCTGCCTGTACATTGTGGCGGCTGATGACGAAAGCAGGCCAGGGACCCTGAGACGCACCGTTTACGCGGCGTTCACGCTTGTCTTTTTGGGCCTGCAAATTGACAAAACCTCCCCCCCAAAAAAAACACACACACAAAATAAACAAAACAAAAAGAAAGGAAAAAGATAGCTAGGGTTTTTGGGGTTCTACGTGGGGAACCAAGAGGCCAGCCAATATTTTGGGCAGTCAGGCGGCGAAGCAGCAGCCGGTCATCATCCATGCTGAGCTTTGCGGGCTCTAGATCCAATACTCGCAGACTCTCTGGGTCGGCGCCTTGGAGCGAGAGCTCAGGCAACCTGAGCTTTGCTATGACTCACGAAGCAATGCACTAGTGAAGAAACAACCAGCAAGCAGGTAAAGGACCTGCAGTATTGGAGATGCTTTGGTGCAAACTCTTTGGAAGGCAATCTTTGGCAGCAATAGGCGAAGACCTAGGTGTGAAAGGTTTGCAAAACACAAGCATTAGGAACCCCGCTGAAATGAATGAGAGGTGAAGCCAAGTGCAGGAACTAGACATCTCCTTCATTTCAGGATGGCCGTTGGCTGCTTAGGAAACCTTGAAACGCTTCATCACAAGCGCCCTTCATCCGGCCTAGAACATGCTGCGTTGAAGTTTGCGGCTATCATATTGGAGGTGGCGATCAGGGAAGCACAGGTCAGGGCATGTTCCTGATGGCGGGTACAGATTTTGTCATAGAAAGCTCGCACTTGCTCTCACCACGATTGGGCCCTGCGCGCTTTGGCCTGGACTCTGGCTTCAGTTTTTGTCACTCGCCAAGGGCGAGCTGCCCTGGCGAGGAAGATCACTCCCCAGGCGCGTTCCATGCGGCGCGTTCCATGCGGCTGAGACATCTATCTGCTCTGTCTGCCTCCCTGGCAGGGTTCGATGCTCGCGTGCCAGGAGCTCAGAAATGTGGTGACGTGGGCACGTGGATGTGGCTGTCATTGAGAGTTGCCTTTGTGGAACCCGGGGGTTTTGGGTCCTCTTGGCTACCGGGCTTGCGGTATCCGGCACCACGCACTCACCAGGCCCGGCGGCTTCAACCTCTTTGGCCAGGCCAAAGTCTTTGGTTCTTTTGTGGGGTTCCATTTCAGCGCCCAAAACAGAAGTGAGGCCTGTACAGACCGTTATTTCCATCTTAATGAAGCCAAGTCAGTGGGTTTTGAGCGCTGCTCATTTGTTGATTCCCAAGGTAGACTGAATCCCAGAGGTGGTTGACTGTCTGGTTGGTTGACTTCAGCACATATCCTGGTTCCCTATGTTTCAGTCTAGCTTGGGGATGAACCAATGCAAGCAACCCTGGGTGTTGGACAATCTTGGAGGCAGCCAGGCGGGAGTCAAAGGATAGCGCCTCGCTGTGAGAATCTCAGTGCAGGCAAAGTAGGCTGCAAGTCGGCAGCAATGCGTGCCATGGTCGAAGGACATCTTGATGTCAGGGATGGTCATCATCATTCTGAATAGACCAGAGGATACCAGCAAGAAACAGAAAGACCTCGAAACACATCAGACCACAACAGAAGATCTGACAACTATGGGCCAGAAGTCTGTGACACTTCCTGGTTTTTCAGTTGTTTTCCACAATTTTCTGATTCTCGAGACTTTTCTGCAGGTTTTTCTGGTTTCTGTCGAAGCTTCTGCTTGGGGTGCAACCTAGCTCACTTGAGGTTCAGTCGAAATGTCTGTGGTCAATGTCGGAGTGACAAGTTGCCGGCAAAAGCCAGGGAATCAAGATGTCTCTTTACAGGGACCGCATATATGTCGACCGTGGCTCATTTGACCCCCATGAGCTTTGTGCAGCAAGCAGTGTGTCAAACCCATTTGAAGTTTCGGAAGGAACCGAACTCCTTTGGACGCAGCTGGAGTCTGAGGTTGATGAGCAGCGCAGAGGCACTGGGAATTCGCTGCCGTTTCGATGTCTGGGGCGCCAGCCAAGGCTGCTGCCTTCGCGGCCACTGGCAGCCAGGCCGTAGGTCTGGCGTCGGAAGGCTGGGGGTCACAGCTTTGGGAGGTGTCCGAGTCTCCGAGTCTCCGGGTCTGGTCGGATTGTTGGATGCCAGGTTCGGTATGCGAGCTACGGATTGAACAGGCAGGGGACCCTGGCGCACAATGCCAGCCAGAAATGGGCCTGTTTATTCCTTATATGGTTTTGGGTAGATCATGTTGATACCAGGTAAGTATGACTCACCTGGGCTGAGTGAACTACAAGATCGAGCTGAGGACGGCGCGTATGGAGCCTTCTGCGAAGTCTCCGCGAGCCTGGAGGCTGATTGGCGCTGGAGACGGGGCAGAAGTTTCGAAAGGTGGCCAATGGGATGAAAGGTTGGAGCGGAGTCCGAGTGAAATCAAGCCTGGCTGTACACATCTCCATCGCCGCTTGCGACAAGTAGGCGCGGCTGAATTGTCAGGACGCTGCGTCGCCAGGACTCAGGCAAGCAGCGAGGGGCAGGTCGAATGCCTCGTGGGTGCGGGCTAAAGCTAGGGACCCTGTCACATGGTTTGTCTCCGGTTGGTATCTTTTTGACAGTTTCTCTAAGGGGCCATTGTCTTGACATGAATACCAACGGGCTCAACTGGCAATGTCATGGAAAGTTGTGCTTGCAGTTGGGAAGGACAGTGGGGCCCTCATGATTTTCCCGCGAAAATCAGAGGTTTATCAAATTCCACGCCTTCCCAGAAAGTGATGTCACCTTAGGCTGTGCGCATCGTGCACTTTTTTGGGACCCCTGTTTGAGGTGGTACAAGATAAGCTCCATGACAGGTGGGAGTCCGGATCTTCCCGACTACGCTGGGTGCAGCTGATCAAGGCACGTCGATCCGTGGTAAGGATGTCGAAGCCTTCGACCGCCAGGCAAGCCCGCATGGAGCCCCTCGCTTCGAGGTGACGGAATTTCAGCCGCACGCGCTGCAGGCGCCGGATCGTTGCAATATTTTGTCTCAACGGTTTCTACCTATCTAGTGCGCTTCCCTTCCCTTGATGTGCCCGTCCACCAGCTCTTCCCACGTAGGCTGAGTCCGGCGCTATCTCACTGCCCCTTGCGCAGCTCGACGAGGCCGGGCTGACAAGCCACAAATTGGAGTCCCTGGTTCCAAAGCTCACTTTGACAGAGAAGTGGCAGACATGTGAGCCCGCAGAGCCTCCCGAGGTTCAGATGACAACGGCCACCTCCATGTCTCTGGCCTTTCTGCGCGAGGAAGAGGGCCAGGGCCCAAGGACCAAGGCCTTTTGTTTCAGCATGAGCTATGCTCTGGGCGCTGAATGGCGCATGCGTTTATCCTGACTCTAACGGAAATTACCAGGGCTTTGACCATATTCTTTGTTTTCGGACCTCTAGCTGAACTATTTGCCACCCAGATGCATTCTGCATGATGCCTTAAGAGCGTGTGCCTTCTCAGGCCGACCAGTGTCTTTCCGGTGCCCCAGTGATGAGAAGCACCATGTATGTTGGGTCTCTTGGCACATGCTTATGGCAACACTCTTAACTATTTGATTTCACATCTGTTCTCAGTTGTTCACGGAAACAAATCAAAGGAATCCTGAAAAAAAAGCAAAAGCAATGCAACAGCAAAAGCGGGAGAGTGATGTCAGGCCGGTTTCCACTTTGAGGGGTGTGTCCCAGGTACTTGCTCCATTTCGAGTGCCCCTCCCATGTCTTTCGCTTCCGCTTGGCCGGCGGCTCAGCTCTCGAGTTTGAGTTTGCTGCGGGTTTCCTTTCGCACAACAGTGTCCGAGCGGACGAGGGGCCTTTTTCAAGAGAACCATAGTCTTCCAAAATCCTCTTGCAGATGTTTGCCGGCCCAGGCCTACCTTTTTCATTGGGTCGACTTGTTTCGGTTCTTTCGGTTCTTTCGGTTCTTTCAGCATGTCCAATGACCATTGACTGCAAACACAACCCCGGTTTGGGTTGGACAAATTGAGTCTCGGTGTAGCACACATTCTATCTTCCATGGCAAGTGGTCAGTGACAACCCTAAGACGTAACAGCTAGCAACCAGCTGGCCCCTTCTTGGGGACCCCTGTTTCTGTTTGTGGGAGAGTTCCATTGAAGCCTCCTCACCAAGAGGGGTATGGGAATGTGTCAAACTTAGGAACCAGCCGCTTTGAGCCATTTCTTGGAAGGACACCAACCCGAAGCCAGCCGTTTCTGAAGGGCGCTGTGCTTTGCCAAGAGGCCGTTTGTCGGTTTCCCGTGAGGTCTCCGGAGGTATTGATGGCCCGTGGTAGCGGGCTGAACCTGAGGTCCTGCAGAGCTGGTGGGCCGCGGAGCCGATTCGAGCCACAGCCCCAGGGATGGCCCCAGATCGGATCCGAGGGCTCACTCTCGGGGTTGGTCATGGCCATGTGGGCACTCGCGAGGAAACCCATCCGGTGGTGGCGTACATTGCTGGCATGGGTGGAGCTGATGCATCAGGAGGACACAGACGCGCCAGGCAGCGCCTTTGTTCTCTGCCGGGGGGACTGAGGACCGCCCTTGCCTGACGAGCTGGAGGAAGATGGCCGGGCATACAGCTTGATCCGCCTGAGCGGGTTTTGCCGGAGTAGTGGGAATCGCACACTTCTTTGATACCAATGAAAGGCCTTTCCAAATGATAATACGAAACGGGGGGAACCCTGGATCACAGAAGTGGCAACCAACGCTGCGAGCCAGGCTGGCGCAGCCTTTCCCCACCGCTGACTTGGCAGGTGCGCATGGTTTCAGATTCAGGGCCTGTGGAAGAGTTGGAACACCTTCAAAAGTGTTTTTCGGACATCAAGTCTCATCTAAATGATATCCAACATGGAGCCCCTAATTCGTTTTCTTCGCCATATTTCCACGCTGACGCGACGCACCCCCCCCCCCCCCCCGGCTACCCTGCCCTTCCCTTCGCTTTCTTCCGACCTTCATTGTCCTTTTATCTCCCTTCATATGTGCAGTCCTTTCTCTTAATCACTTAATCCCCTCAAGTTCCCAAGAGTTCGACGACGACGATGATGATGATGATGGGCCTGTTTTTGGGTTGGTGTTGGGTCTGCAGGCTTGTGCTGTGAGTCTGCGGGTTTGCCCGGGTGAGGCGGGTGATGGGGAGCTTGCAACAAGCGCCTCGCCGTTGGGGCTTTGCCCTTCAAACACTGAAAAAACGCAGGGTTTTTCCGCTAAAGACTGGAAAAACGCATGGTTTTCCAAGCTGCTTTGTGTGGCAGCTGCTGCTGCTGTTGTTGCGACTTGCGGATCAATTTCTTGCATCGGGCTTGCTTGCAGAGGTGCTGCCTGCTTGGCAAACTTTTAAGGAGCAAGAGCCAGCAGATATAAAGCTTGGCGTCCTGGACAGCATCCCCAGCATTGCAAGCATCATACCAAATGATGCTGGTGATGCAGGGCATCCTGGCGATGCAAAATCTACTTCCAGTTCATTTCCCATAATTTTCCAGAGTTTCCCTTTGTTTCCTTCTGTTTCTTCTCATTTCCCTGCAGTTCCCTTCATGTCCTTTCATTCCCTTCATTTTAGTAATTTCTGTGTTTTTGTTCGAACTGAAGGGGGAAGGGACATGATCGGCAATGAAATGAAAGGAAATGAAGGGAAAATGAAGGGGGCTGGAAAGACATGAAGGGGTGAAGGGAAATGAGGGGAGGAAACTGAAGGAATGAAGGGAAATGCAGGAAACTGACGTGAAAGTGGTTGTCGTCGTCGTCGTCGTCGCCTTGTTTATCTTTTTGATACACGTTTCAAGTGTCTCATTAGACCCGACTTGGAACATCATCCCTGCTGGTGAAGACTGAAACGATGAGCATGAGCACCATGATGATGATGAATCATCTGTACGCGTCCCCAAAATCACCAACAGGAATGATGACAATTATGACTACTTGTCCTGACGCCTAGTGATGATTCATCATCATCATCATCATCAATTGTCGTCGTCGTCCTTGTCTTTGTGATACACGTTTCAAGTGTCTCGTTAGACCCATCAGTGTGCATCCGCACGCCCAGCGTCACCAGGGCTCCCTAACTTGAAAGAACGGTGGTGGTGGTGGTGGTGGTGGTGATGATGATGATGATGATGATGATGATGATGATGATGATGATGATGATGATGATGATGATGATGATGATGATGATGCTGACGGTGCCTACCGTGAGATCTAAAACTTTGCAGCGTCACCAACACGTATATCAGAAAGATACGGACCTACTGGCAGTATTAGCTAGCTTGATCACGATTATGATGATCACGAGGATGACGATGATGACGACGATGATGATGCTGCTGCTGATGATGATGATGATGATGAAAATGATGATGATGCTGCTGATGATGATGCTGCTGCTGCTGATGACGATGAACCTTCAGTTGTGCTCACGTGCCAGCCACCCTTCCTGCGCGCCTCCCTTCCTCTTTGGAGTGTTATCGTCAGTCTACAGGTGGTTTGGGAAGGACAAAAGTATTTACAAGAGCCATGGGTGTAGACCATCCGACTTTCCGCGTCCCGAAGCCGTCCGTGAGGTGATGGAACAGCGTCTAGGCGGCCTTTGGCGAGAGGTGCGCAAGCGCCTTGAGGTGCCTGTCTCAGGGGAAGAGTTTGCAACGGTCGCGGTGGGCTTTCCAAAGCTGGTTCTGCGGAAGGCATCTTGATCGACTGGAAAGCAACCGAAGGTCTGGCGCCGAGACGTCACCCAGTTTTTCCAACATCCTCCAGTGGAAACAAGGCATTTTTTCCGGGAGGGGTGCATGAATCGGAAGTGCTGCACGACAATCGCATGGATTGGGCGCCAGCTGAGGGCGTGCTTTCCTGGATACCAATTCGGAGGTGTGGCCTTTGTGGGGCCAACAGACTCACCTTATGCATTAGGAACTCTTCCGCAATGCTTGCCCTCACTGCGAAAATGGCAAGCTGGGGCGTTAAAGCATGATTCTTGGTCATGTTACTGCGCACCGTGCCCTGAAAAGATCTAGCTAAAATGTCTCACGCTCGGTGCGCAGGTTATTGCAATTTTTGCCACGCCGCAAGCCCCGCGTGCAGAATTTCACAGCACGCAGCCCTGCGCGCACAGGAACAGTGACTGAAAAGTGTCTATTGGCGGCTCCTTGCTGGTAGAGGCCCACTTGTAAGTCATTTCATAGCACAAAAAACATTTCATGCCGAGGGATACAGGATATGCTATGATCCAGTGCGTAGTCGGGATCATCAAGCCATGATTCAAGGCTGGCCATGGCGAGCCCTCCAAATTGAAACGGATTTTCAGCCACAAACCAGAACGCCATGCTTTCAGCGGATGCGCTGTGCACTTGAGGCCCCAGCTGCTAGCGTAGTCTTTGCCGTCGCAAGGAGTTCTTAGACCCGTTTCCGACAGCCCAAATGGTTTGACGCTCAGCGAGAGCTTGAGGTCTCAGATACGAGCCAAGACACAACGCAGCCATGGCGATAGTGGCGCAAGCTCCATTGCTGGCACCTCTGCAGGCCGCCGAGTCGAAGCACCTCCAAAGGGTTTCCTGTCAAACTCGCCATTGGGTATGGGGGGTTGCCGACTCAATTCCCACGTCAGGTGGGGGTTTGAGGGCATCCTTTCAGACTAGCTCAAAGGGAAATCAAAAAGAAACTCCCCCTATTTTGTCACATACCATTCGGATTGTGGCTCAGATGAGCTTCCCTTGCCACCAGAAGATCTTGGGCTGGCTCATTTTACGAGAGCAGGCTCAAAGCCGGCCAATGTTTCAAGTTTCAATTGGCAAGGAAGAACGCAAAGTTGCATTTCAAAGACGTGGGCAAATCAATGTACAGGTATACTTGTTTTTTGCATCTGCAGGGAGATTCCATGCCAAGCTTCCGCATGAAGTGTCCTGATAGGTGAAGCCATGGACGCCGCTGCCGTCTTTGCCGCGGCCTGCGCCCAAATCGCAGCTGCGAGGCGCGGGTTTCGACTTCAAATGGGATCATGGGATGGGAAAATGGTGGCAATCGGTTTTAGCGAACGCAAAGCGCGGCGTTGAGAATCTCACATGGCGTTTCCCTTTTGGGGTTCAAGCGGCATCTTTTGGCCGATTCGAAGGGAGACTTGGCGCGGAGACACCCAAACTGCTGGAAAGTGAAATCTGAGTGCCCAAAACTCCTATACGCCGCTTGGTAGGTGGCTCTACTACCTTGTTTTACAGGTGGTATAGTAGGGGCTATACATACACAAAATGACGAAATTAGTGATGTTGAGACAATAATTGAAAAACATCGAATCCAAGCAGAATGACATTGCAGTGAAGAAACTGCCTCAATTTGAAAACGATGCAGCTACAAAAGACAACACATTCAGCGGAACAGAGAGTAGCATAATTGATGACGGTAGTTTCAATCGTACACGTGATGATATCAAATCTAAAGCAACAGCACAACCGAGAGTCACTGGTTTTGATCGCTCATCTGACATTTGATGTTCTACGTGTTGTCCCACAGATAAAATCAAAAAAAGGCTGTGCACAGCGCGGCAGGCCATCTCTCTACTTGGACTCCTTTTGTGGTCCTTATGGCCATGCGGAGCCAGGGTCTCAGCTCTCTCGCGAACTGGGGACTCCAGTCGAAGACATCCGTTTCGCGAGGTTCCAGCGGGAGGGGGTTCCGGGGTTCCCCCATTTTGAGACCTTCGTCTGGAACCGCCACGGGGCGATCCACATTGACAAGCTTCAGAGAGTCGCGCTTGCGGCTCCGTGCAACTTCGGATGCCGAGGTTCTGCCAGGAAGGGCCGGCGGTTTACGTTGGCATTTGGCCTCAGATTGAGAGACAAAGCGCATGTCATGCAGTATTGAGAGGTGAGGGTTTGGGGACATCGCAAAGAAGCTGGTCTTAAAGACGCAGGTTTTGGGTTTTGGTGAGGCCAGGAGATCCCTTCTTGTATTGTGTCATGTTTGGGCCCTTCTGTGTAGACGTTGAAGGTTGTTGGTGGATTTGCAGGCAAGGAAAGGCTTTCCCACTAAAGGTGCGGACATTGGGGGGGCCAATTTGGAACCTGAGGTCCGCAAAGTCTCGGAGTTGTCCGTGGAGGCCGGAGTGTGGGGGTACTTTGGTCTCCGATCGGTGTCCTGACCAAGGAAGCCGTTGACTTTTCGGGGAACGTTTTCCGGGGCCAACGTGAGCCACGCAACTCGAAGGCTGTGGCTCAGGACTACAACCTCCCTGTTTGTGAGCTTTAGCTTGGTAGGGGGCTGTCTAGGTGCAGATCTGGTTTGGGGAGACTCCTCTTGACTCGTGGATTGGATATTGAACACCAGAAAGAGTTCACTTGACCGGTTGGGCATTTGGCCGCCATTTGCGGGAAGTCTCCTCACGGCTCGCCTGGAGTGGTTGGCGGACTGAGGAGATCCAGGACACAGTGGACACGTCGCAGTTGTCCAAGGGGACGCCCGTGAAGGCGGGGCCGCGACCTGGCCCACCCTATCATGGACCTTCAAGAGGGGGCTATGGAAGGCTATGGAAAAGCCAAGTATCCGAAGTCTCTGGGGCTTACCCTTGGCTTATCTTTGGCAGGGATAGCCCCTCCCCATAGACCCCAAGAGGGGGTCTCCGAATTTGTAGGTGGTGGTACACCTTCTTTGTGCTCCGTGTGCTTCAGAGTGCATCATTGAATCCGGTTTAGAAGGGCACTCAACGGAAATGGACGTCTCGGCGAAGTCCTTTGGTTTCATGAAAGAGAGAGAGAGAGAGAGATAGAGAAAGAGAAAGAGTCCCGACTCAACTGAGCACACTATGCTGGATGGGAGGCCAATGGAGCTTCTTCTGGTTTGGTGGTAGGTTACGCCTTCAGTGGGCTAGGTTCAGACAACAGATTTCATGGGTTTGCATCGCGGCTTGATGTGCGCAACTGACCTCGTGCTTTTGCCAGTATTTAGGCTCAACACCATGAGTAAGCAAAGGTGCCAGGTGTTCAGACAACCAGATCAGAAGTAGGCAACTTCAGCAAGCATGCCCTGCATGCGCGAGAAATCAGCAGACCACTCCAAGAGGCATGACAATTCAACAATGCTATTCCCAGAAGCAAATTCCGTCGCGTGTACAAGCCGCACCTGCATGGTCCATCCACCAGTGCTGAGCCCGGGACTTGTCGTTTCTTGATTTCTGGCAGAGCTGTCTAAGCCAGGAGGAACCAGTTGTCAATGTAAAAGCGAAGGCCCCATGGGACATCGCCAACTTGACTCTAAAGGAAGGCAGCCCTATTTGAGAGGGAAGCGCATTGTGAGGCTCTTGTTTGCCGTGGTTCGTTTTAAGGGACACTAGGAAGCCAATCATTTTGGGGGGACCCCTGTGTTTTATCCTGTGCGAGCAGATGTCTGATCACGACAGTCAAGTACGTCTGATTTGGCAAGACGGCCAGCAATCCTTTCAAAAGAGATTGTAGACAACGAGAAAGCAAGACGCACTTTTCAGATTATAATCAACAGACAATTCTAAAATGTCTTCCGGGAGGAACATGGCCGCAGGGGTGGAGGGGCTGTCACTGGATTCAATTTCCCACTGCAAAGGGGAGCTTTCTCTGATTGCACTATTGGTAGGTGATGGCGTCCATTGTTCATATGAGGCCAGAAGAGGGAGCCACATTAGGGCAATTTCTCCTATGATTTTCGAGTCACAACCATACTGAAGGAATTGCCTTCGAAAATGACATGGCATGTGCCTGAAGCCTGGGAAGGACCATGTTTATATTGACCGAAGCTCACATGAGGCCTGGCCAGCTTGCGGCTTGAGTGATGCTTGGCGCTCAGGAGAGATAAGGGATTCGGCGGGGCTACAATCTACTCCTTGATTTGCAGGAGTTTTTGTATTCTAAGGTGCGTTTTGTGGATATGTTCTCCCTGGCACCCTGCTTCTGCATTCACGCCTTCTTGTGGCTCATGCAGTCGTTTTTGCCTGTCAACATCTGCCCATGCCCTGCCCATGCTAGCATGGCCGCCAATGCCTGCTCGTGTTTGCCTATGCGACTTTGACTTCTGATGGATGCTCAGAATTGGCATTCACGATGCATGCCTGTGTTGGCCTTTGATGCACCACCTACACAGCACTGCTGCTGGAGCCTCCTAATACGTTTGCCGACGTTGCTCATTTTGCCTGCTCAATTGATTATGGCCAGACCACATTCTTGCCCGCGCGTGCGGATGCCCAAGTATGCCAGCCCTTGTTTCCTTTGGCTTGCTAGTATACTCTGCTTGCAGCCCTTTCTCGTTTTATTGCCAGGGTTTAGACGTATGGTGCAAGATGCGACTAGCATTGCCAGATTCCTATTGCAGAGAAAAGCGCAAGGTCGGCGTTCTTTGACTTTGTCTGGAAACCGAAGACAGTCGAAGACAGCATCGATGCTGGAGTTCATCCCGTGATTGCCGAGCTGCGAAGAAAGGAGGCCGACAAGCAGAGGACAGTGAATGACACCCGGCTGGGCTGGTGAATCGGTTCCCTTTCGGGAGTCTGGGGTGGATATCTGAATCAGACGTGGGCAGGTAACTGACAGGATTATGAGCTTTGAAAGAGCTGCAACCGAGGATGCCATTGTGGGAAAGAGATGGCACGGACAGTCGCGAGCTGCTCCAGATGTCGACGTGAACAAGCTGAGCACAATGGACCCCACCTTCGATCCA
>CAUJNA010000217.1:218692-236192 GCA_963377175.1 Effrenium voratum | reverse complement strand
AATGCATCTTCACTTCATGGGGCTCCGAGTAGTTTGAGTAGCAGTTGGATGACAGGCTGAGAGAAGAGCGGCTAAAGAAGCTGCTGCAAAAGCAGAGCGGCAACGCATGGTCCCAATGAGGCAGTGACTGAAGGAGGCTTTGTGATGTTTCGATTCTGGGAGTGCAGGCCCGAGGAAGGACACGCTATGGCCAGGCCAGAAGGGAAAGGGCAGTGAGTTGACACAGCACGAAGGGAAGGCTTGACTTGGCGCGAGGCAGCTCGAGCAGCAGTACTTCTCGCAGTTCAAGGCTCGGCTTCTTTGCGAGGCTTTGAATGGGGTAAAACAGAAACATTTGGCAAGGCTGCCCTGGGGCTGTGTTGCCATTGGCCAAAAAGGCCTTGCCTGCTTGAGGTGCTGGGTGGCAAGCAGATGGCAGAGCCAACCTAGAGCATTCCGCCCCAGAGCCGAGCTCTTGAGCTGAGAGCTTTCCGTGTGAGCTGAGAGCCGAGCTCCGCGAGTCGCAAAAAGGGTGCGCTGAAGCCTTCGGTGTGTGTCAAGCGGGGACCCGGACGTGGCGGGTTTTCGTTTGCTCTACCTTTTTGCCACAAAAAGCACACCCACAGCAGCGCCCTGGTGGAATGATCCAAGGGGTGTGGCCTTGAAAGGGAGAGTGGTGGGGGCAGCAATTGACGCGTGTGCAGGTGGTGGGCGAAGACATTGCGTTCTGGCACGTTCCCGGGTCGAAAGGGTTCGAGCCTGAGCCCGCACACGTGCTTACCTGAGGCTTGTTCCACTGCGGATGTCGCTAGGTTTTTTTGTGTGACCAGTTGCTTTGCTGCTTCAAGAGAATTACTGCAAAGAAAGCCAGGGGTCAAAATTGGGACTTGTCCTTTCATTTTGAACCCTTTGCTGCCGAGGAAGCCTTTCAACCCGTATGGCCTGGAGGGGGAGGTGGTGCCTCGTCCGCAGTTTGAGGGTCGCGGAGTGTTCAGGATGGAGGATCTGGTTCTGCTTATCGATCACGTACATGCCTTTCAGCCAACATGCAGAACCCCTTGGCACGGATTCAAGCATCCTTTTCGTGCGGGAACGTTGAGCCATTGCATCAACTCCAAGGTCTCTGTCATCGAAGATGAACACCTCACCGCAAATCGCCCCGTCCTGGTCAAACTCACCAAGGCAGATAGATGTCATGTTTCATCCCAGAGAGCCGAGCTGAGCCACGCCTGATTCAGGCGCCAGGAAAGTCTGATGGCTTCAAGGCCGCTGTGCTTTGCTTTGACCAAGCAGGTAGCACTTCAATTACTCGGCTGGGTTCTAGTCATTTGCACGTACCATCAACACTTTGAATAAATGCACTGGGTAAGCTGGCCATGCACGTCGAGATTCACTTTCCGATCCTCCTCCATTGCTTCTTGCAGCCATTTGATGCTCTCAGAGTTCTACAATTGAAAAGGGACCTGGCTTTGGAACCAGGACAGGGTTTACTAGTCCTCACCTTTCTTGAGTCAAAACTAGTGGCGGTTGCAGAGTGACAAAATCAACATCAAGGTGGCGTGCCCGGCAGTCTGCGCAAAGCCCGGTTTGGACACCTGTAACTATACATGTCCCCTTGCTGCTCATGGTATCTAAACCATCCCCAACCATCCAAACTGCACAGCTTCAACATTTCAACGCTGTGCCAGCGGTTCCTAGCAAGTCTCACCTGAGGGGCCAATGTTGCGCTTGCGATCCCAAATGCATGTTGTACCAAAACCAAGCTATCTGGCTCCAGCATGCTCCAGCTTGCCAAATCTGGCAAATTTGTGGGAGGGCACTGTTTCAAAACGCCAAAGGGAATTGCCTCCGTGGGGTTCGGGGAGAACCCTCGGAGGCCTTTCCCGCCCACTTCTCTGGCGACGAGATTGAAATTCTGGCGCTGGAGGACGAGAAGGCTGGGACCGAGCTCCGCCGTGGGAGGTGACTGGCAAGATGAGTTCTTGAGAGCTGGAGACTGGGAGAAGGCAGAAACACAGAAAGAAGGAAAGAAAGAAAGAAAGAAAGAAAGAAAGAAAGAAAGAAAGAAAGAAAGAAAGAAAGAAAGAAAGAAAGAAAGAAAGAAAGAAAGAAAGAGAGAGAGAAAGAAAGAAAGAAAGAAAGAAAGAAAGAAAGAAAGAAAGAAAGAAAGAAAGAAAGAAAGAAAGAAAGAAAGAAAGAAAGAAAGAAAGAAAGAGAAAGAAAGAAAGAAAGAAAGAAAGAAAGAAAGAAAGAAAGAAAGAAAGAAAGAAAGAAAGAAAGAAAGAAAGAAAGAAAGAAAGAAACAAATTAAGAAGGAAATGCATGGATAATTGTCTAGCTAACGAACCATATAAGCAAACAAAAACACAATAGACAAGGAAGGAAGGAAGGAAGGAAGGAAGGAAGGAAGGAAGGAAGGAAGGAAGGAAGGAAGGAAGGAAGGAAGGAAGGAAGGAAGGAAGGAAGGAAGGAAGGAAGGAAGGAAGGAAGGAAGGAAGGAAGGAAGGAAGGAAGGAAGGAAGGAAGGAAGGAAGGAAGGAAGGAAGGAAGGAAGGAAGGAAGGAAGGAAGGAAGGAAGGAAGGAAGGAAGGAAGGAAGGAAGGAAGGAAGGAAGGAAGGAAGGAAGGAAGGAAGGAAGGAAGGAAGGAAGGAAGGAAGGAAGGAAGGAAGGGGAGAAATAATGTGGAGAAGGAAGGGGAGAACGAAGGGGAGAAGGAAGGGGAGAAGCAAGGAGAGCAAGAAAGATCAAGAGAACCACCGAGGGACGAACCGTAGTCACCCTGGAAGCTCGGAAGTCAGCAACACCAATCATGTTCTAGTTTGGGTGTGTGTCAAAACCAGGCCCTTTGTTATTGGTCTCATGTTTGGAGGGAAGCGGATGTGGTACGGATGGGCCAACTGGCTCCGGGCGTGGGTCCGCAGTACCCACGTTTTTTTTTGCAGGCGGAGGGAACTGGCGTGCAAAGTCCATGGCTCGGCCTGTGACAGACGGCTTTGCTGAAATGTGAAAGAATGAGTATGGAACATTCCTCAAACAAAAAGTATTTTTATCTTTGATTTTATTTGTATTTCTTTTAAAAGCAACATCTGCCGGAGAGATGTCTTTCACATCTCTTTTTTCTCATCTCGCTATCGCCTCCGCTTCGAGGCGGAGCTCGTGCTCCAGACAATGATGGCAAGTCCTTGATGCACCTCGAGGCACGCGAAGCCGGGCTCCGCGGGCAGCCGACGTTTTTCTCAGGATGACAGATGGGCGATCAATCTCCTGTACGACGGCGATTGCCCATCCTGCATGAAACAGGCTGGGCATTGGTTGCATTGGTTGCAGTGGTCCCCAACACGGCCGTGTCTCAATGGTAGGGCCCCCCAAAAGAAGACAGCAGTTTCCCATGTTGTTTCTCTTTGAAACAACCCAAATAATTGGGCTGGTCGTTAAGTTGGAAGCATAAGACACCCATCCCTTTGCCCAAACCTGGCGCTTGCTACTTGTAGGTGGAGTTTTTGCAGAAGAGGATGGACGAGAATCCTCAGTACCAAGGGCTTGTGGTTTTCACCAATTTGCACGATCCAGGCGGGCACAGAAACCACGCAACCAGGCAACATGCTGGCCTTGATGAATTAGTGAATCAGGGGCCTAGTGGGTTCGAACAAACGTGTTTAGCTTATACCAAAGGACAATCATGTGCGTAGAATAGTAGAACCCAATGATTTGGGGTGACCCAAGTATTGCTGCAAGGACTAGTCTTGATTAGAATCGGGGACTCACTTCACTGGACATCCTTGAATCCACGCTCGCTTCAACAAAGTTCATCGTAACACGAGTTGTTAGCAGAACTTCCCGTTTTGTTTTGGGTGTTTCTCAAACCAGGGAGACCCCGAAAAGGTTGGTTTCCTTTCTGGTTCCCCTTCAAAAGACATCCGAAAGGGTTCCGCATTGTTTAAACAAACCACCGTTTGTTTTGCCTCAGCTGGACGCAACTCGCAGACTACAATCCCGAGCTTTGCGGCGGCGTGGTGTTCGAGGAGAGCTGCAAAGCGCATCTGGAGGTAGGCATCCACTTGGGTGTGTGTTTTCGAGGCCCTTTGTACTTTGGATTAAAGGGGAACCACAAGGAACACCGAAATCCATTTTGGGGTCCCTCCCCCATTTTGACACATACCCACGACAGGTGAGCCGTTGGCCATGAGTCATGGGAGTCGCTGTGAAGAGGGAATCTTGTGAAGTCGCATCCCTGATCCAATCCGACAGACACTCCAAGCACAATCATCATCATCTTCATCATCATGATGATGATCATCATCATCATCACCATCATCATCATCACCATCATCATCATCATCATAATCTCATCATCATCATCATGATGATCATCCTCATCATCACCATCATCATCATCACCATCATCATCATCATCATAATCTCATCATCATCATCATGATGATCATCCTCATCATCACCATCATCATCATCACCATCATCATCATCATATCTCATCATCATCATCATCATCATCATCATCATCATCATGATGATCATCATAGTCCATCATCATCATCCATCATCATCATCATCATCATCATCATCATCATCATCATCATCATCATCATCACCATCATCATCATCATCATCACATCATCATCATCATCATCATCATCATCATCATCCTCATCATCACCATCATCATCACCATCATCATCATCATCATCATCACCATCATCATCATGATGATCATCATCATCATCATCATCACCATCATCATCATCATCACCATCATCATTGTCATGATGATCATCAAAATATCATCATCATCATCATCATCATCATCATCATCATCATCATCATAATCTCATCATCATCATCATGATGATCATCCTCATCATCACCATCATCATCATCACCATCATCATCATCATCATCATCATAATCTCATCACCATCATCATCATGATGATCATCATAGTCTCATCATCATCATCATCACCATCATCATCATCATCACCATCATCATTGTCATGATGATCATCAAAATATCATCATCATCATCACCATCATCATCATCACCATCATCATCATCATCATAATCTCATCATCATCATCATGATGATCATCCTCATCATCACCATCATCATCATCACCATCATCATCATCATCATCATAATCTCATCACCATCATCATCATGATGATCATCATAGTCTCATCATCATCATCATCACCATCATCATCATCATCACATCATCATTGTCATGATGATCATCAAAATATCATCATCATCATCACCATCATCATCATCACCATCATCATCATCATCATAATCTCATCATCATCATCATGATGATCATCATCATCATCACCATCATCATGATGATCATCATCATCATCATCATCATCATCATCATCATCATCATTGTCATGATGATCATCAAAATATCATCATCATCATCACCATCATCATCATCACCATCATCATCATCATCAGAATCTCATCATCATCATCATCATGATGATCATCTTCATCTTCATCATCATCATCATGATGATCATCTTCATCATCATCATCATCCTCATCATCACCATCATCATCATCACCATCATCATCATCATCATCATAATCTCATCACCATCATCATCATGATGATCATCATAATATCATCATCATCATCATCATCATCATATTCATTATCATCATCATCACCATCATCATCATCACCATCATCATCATCATCATCATAATCTCATCATCATCATCATGATGATCGTCCTCATCATCACCATCATCATCATCACCATCATCATCATCATCATCATCATAATCTCATCACCATCATCATCATGATGATCATCATAATCTCATCATCATCATCATCACCATCATCATCATCATCACCATCATCATTGTCATGATGATCATCATAATATCATCATCATCATCACCATCATCATCATCACCATCATCATCATCATCATCAGAATCTCATCATCATCATCATCATGATGATCATCTTCATCTTCATCATCATCATGATGATCATCTTCAGCATCATCATCATCATCACCATCATCATCATCATCATAATCTCATCATCATCATCATCAGCATCATCATCATCATCATCATCATCATAATGATCATCATCATCATCATCGGAGGACGGCATGCGGCACATCCACGCGGTCACGCGTGACGGGGAGGCGGGTTTGGCCGAGTGTCCGCCACCTACCTGATCACTGGGGCCATTTACCCCGGCTGGTCACCTTTTGTCTCATCCCTGGCAATAGAAAGGCAGGACATGGTGGCAAATCGCACAAAAGCAGTAGCTTCTGTTTTGGGGATTCCCCTTTCATGACAGAAGCAGCACACAAACTCTTTGCCTTTCTCTGGAGGAAACTATGGTCTCCTCTTAGCGCTACTGCTCTGTTCGCCAGACATGAAGCCATGTACTTACATGTTCTCTGGAACTTTCTCCATTGTGTGCAAAGGCTTTGCAAATCGGCAGGTCATCGCGGGCATGGATGTGTTCCGCAGAATCTACAGCATCGTTGGCATGCAGTGGGCACGCCCCATCCATGTTCAGGGTGGCTGGGGTCCAGCATGCTTTGGATTTGTTTGCTCGAGTACTTGACTGATGAGACTTGGCCTGTGCTTGTGACTTGCCTGCAGAGCATCACCTAGGAGTTTCTCGCGAGGGTGGCCCACTTTGATTGTCAAGGTAAACCAGAAGGAAAGCCCCTTTTGTGTTGGTAAACCAAAAGGACCCCCCCTTTTGTTTTTAAAGGTACACGATAAGGAAACTCACTTGTTTGGGGGTCCTACTGTTGAGACAAGCACTCATCACCGCGCAATTCATTGGCTCGTGCGTGTTGGCTCGAAGTACATTGAGTCTGCCGCTTGATGCGTCACTGACTGAGCCTGAGCTCTGCGCTTGTGTCATGCAACATGCGTGGGAATCTGGGACCCTTCAGGGTTGCCACGTGTTTTCAACCACGGGACGAGTCCTTAAAAAAAACGCCAGCACGGGAATTGGCAAGTGAATGCGAACGTCTCTCGCGTGATTTGCGTCTGGGAGTTCTCCTGCGCCCAGATCAGCATGGCGGACTATGACAAGGAACCTGACTTGTCGCTGGTTGAGGCTGGCTCGTTCGAGCCTGCCAACAGGGGTTCCTGGAGCAAAGCAGCTGGCTCTCCTAGTTTGGCACACGGAGGATCTGATGTCATCGACGTCAATACCATTGAAGACTCCAGTGGATGACCAGGAGGACTCTCCTCACTGCAGGTTTTATTTCCGAAGAACGGACTATATCGCTGGTAGTGCATGTTTCATTTTATGACGGCATTTGGGGACTCCCAGTTGCCCAGTTGGGACCCAAATGAGCAACTAGTGTAGCTTTCTCACGTGCATCGTGCGGAAACGTGAGGCAAAGCGTCATGCTTGCCAGTTCCGCATCTCATTGCTGAACAGGAGGAAGAGATGCGCGCCACACAGCGCGTGCGCATCAGGTGAATTGGGTTTTGTCCATGCAAGTTGTGAAAGTATACCAAGGTGCCGTTTTGGGTACTTGTTTTTGAGCCACAAGTGGGTTCCCTTTCAGAAACCCTTCCCCGAGCTCTCTGACACAACTTGGACCCTGCCACGGCTTTTGAGTCCGTCTGGGGCCGTCTCAGGCCGACCGGACGCACAGACAGCCGCGGACCGAGCCGGACGTCTTCGGCAGTCGAAAATGGCCGCGGCTTTTGGATAGAGCGAGGCAGGCCAATGGCCAGATAGGAAACAAATAGGGGCTTACAGCTGAAGCGCCCCGGTGAAGGCCGAAGCCGGCTGCCAAGTTTGTGGACCAAGAAACCAACAGGTTGGGGAGTTGGGGACAGGTGATGGGCAGGACTCCCTTTTCCGGAGGGAATGCACCGAGGCTCTGCTTCCGCTAGCCGATCCATGAAGCCGCCCAGCTCGCTCGCCTCAAAGACCAGTCCCCGCGCCCTTGTGCGTTGCGCGCGGTTCGTAGGGGTTTTCAGGGCTCCCTCTTTTCCCTTCGTCGGATTTCACAAAAGTTTCACGGCAAACCACAAGTCATCCGCCAGCGGAGACGTCCAAGATGCCACGAAGTGCAGGAAATGGGACCATGAACCTATGATCTAAATGAGCGAGATGCCAATTGGCTGGCCTTACCGAGCGTGTCCCCTTCAACCGTACACTTGCTGGGGGCAGGCTGTTGTGTCTTTCCCGAATGGGGGTGCCAGTTCCTCTGAAATTGGGGTATGGTTTCCGTAAACAACTTTGTTTCCTCCTTTTTCTGTGTCGCTTGTGAAAGTCAAGCAAGGGCAACCCAACCTTTGTGGGCGATCCTCCCAATTTTTGCAAACACACAACAACAACCGGCTCATAGGGGAATGCCCTGGAATGAGATTCACAACAACAGTACATCGCGTAAAAGCGAGGGGGCCCTACACGTAGTCGGTGCCACGTTGGCTCCAACTCGTTTTCTCACAGACATTTGGCCTCTGATTTGAACCAAAGGTTTTGGGGTATTTGAACACTTGTGGAGGGTACTTTCTCTTCCTGCCAGGGTTTGGTTTTGACTTTGATTCATTCCCAAATGGCTCAACGGTTTCAATCTAGGCTCAGCTTGCGCAGGAAGGACGTGCCAAGGAAACCGGCGGTGGCCTCGAGTTACAATTCGAGAATCCAGCGGATTGGGTATGTCTTTTTAGCGCATTCGTTTTCGTGACCCTAAGTACCATCTAGCACTTTGAGTGTCAGCCCGTTTCAGACAACCCTATGGAGGTTTATTTTCATGTCCATGCACTTGACAGGGAAACCTAAGCGAACCGATCCTCAGCCACCTTTATCTGATGCCAAGGCCTACCGTTCGTATGATTACGAGGACGATTACCCGCCGGACGAGCCGTTCAGGCGACCGGACAGCTCGGTGCAGCTTGATTTGCTTGGCGCAAGCGCAGCGCGAAGCGCCAGGTGGTCAGATGCTTGGGGGCCGGTGCCTGAGATTCGTGTCTCAAGATGGACTTTTGGCTTGGTTTCCTGTTGGGGTTTCCGACCAAAAATACGAAAAGTGGGTTCAAAATGTGAGACTTAGCCATATTCATGGTCCCGTTTTGGCTGCTGCAGTCCTCGTTTTGGGGCCCAGGAGTGACACGTCAAATAGCCAGGCTGATTTGTGGACTTATTCTTCTGGTCTTCATCGTTTGTGTCTTGACTTGGGCCGGGCCCTCATCTCCGGCCATCTCAGGCGAATAATTATGCAACTCAGCGCGTGATCCAGAGCCCAACTACGGGGGAAGAGAACAAGTGATACATGGGGCTGCCAACTGTTTGGTGGCTGGTTCTGGCTGCCGAGATTTTTCACTGTCTGATGGTCAATTCATTAGCACGGGCAGTTGCAGCTGCCAGAGAGACCATATCCTCTGGGAGTGGCGTTAAACTGCCCATTCTTCAGCTTCGCATAGCCGTACCACTCTTGAAGAGTGGGTTCCGCTGACTGGCAAATCGCACTCAACGAACGCAAGGTTGCAAAGCAAATAGAGAAGCCAAATCACATCAGCAACACACAACACGACACAGAAGCCAAGGGAAACAGGTCTTCACCATAGCTTCGTTGCGCCCGGTAGGTATGGTGAGCCAAACGCCCCTGCATCTTGTTAGACAAGGTCAGATGTATTAGCATGCGTGATCCAGCACGGCACACACACACACACCCACACCTCTACATCCGAGCTACATCAAATCCCTTGCCTTATTTCTCAAGATCATGCAGAGGATTGATATTTATTTGACAAGTAGAGTCAGTAGAGCTGCGCAGACCAACGTCCCAACAAGCCACTCCAACATAGACACACAAAACGATGCGTATTGAGGTTCGCGATATCAGGACGCAAACAAGCGGAAACGGGGACGCCTCAAAGCGCTTAGTTGAGCAAGGGTTTGCAAGCCCACCGCGCAGGGGGCTATGATGCATTGCAAGACCAAGCCAGCCAATGTTTGGCTCGTCCGCGTTGCATAGGTATCACCCGTGTACCAAACGTGAAGCGCATTCTTTCGCCGTACCCAGGCCCCACAGATTTCACTGTCAGAACTGGGGACCTTGTCCACATGCTTGGCTTGCCAAACGCAGGCAACCCGCGCGGTGATATGGGTCCAATTCCGAAAGAAGGCGTGATAAAGGGTGGGGGAATCATTGCTGTTCAGGTTCCGTTTTTCTTTTTTGTTTAGTGGTCTTTCGCACTTGTAGTGCAAGGCAAGCCGCTTGGAAGTCAATTGTTCTCTCAGAAGGATCCTGTGTCAGGCTCTATGTTGGTCGAAGACCTGGTTTCGCCGCCAACGCATCGTGCGAACAGCGCCAACACCGATTCCTATTCGTAGGTGGTTCCTTTTCTACCACGCGCTTGTGCATGGACAACATCCACTTCGCACCAGTTGGTAGCTGGTTTAAGCTGCTTTATCCCACTCTTTGTGGGGCTTTCCCATAGGGTTTCCTCCCGAAGTGGTGCGAAGCCGTACCGGGCCTCACTTGAGGCGTACCTGGAGGATCTCCGGGAGGCCCGTGAGCTGGAGGAGGCCCCCACGCAGTCTCCTTGACGGTCGGCTGAAACGGGTGCAACGACCCAAGCCGTTTGTTTCAACAAGCTGTGAGGTCTTTGCTCAGATGGGCTCCGGAATGGGTTTTCGGATTTCCGGATGGGGATACAGATGTTGTTTTTCGCTTTTCCTTGATTGAGATGGTAAGTGAGGCGTGGCTTGGCCAATGCTTGAGTTATTTGGCATGCTGCAATGCGCCATTGTTATGCAGTGTGCTGCCGTTTCTTTTTCCCCCGGCTAGGGTGGGAGGAGTATTTTGGGGAGAGGAAACCATGCAACCATGGCAAGACGCCGCCGTGGTCTTTCGTCGTGAGGTGACGGGCATCATTGGAAGAACAGTGGCCGGTGTTGGCACTGTCGGCTACGTGTCAGGTCACTAAGACGCCAAACATGGGCAATCCACGCCTGACGGACAAGTCATCACATGCCACGTGCTTGTCCACAGGCGAGAGCCAGGGGCGTGGAGCTCTGACGGCCAATGGACGTCTCACCAGTTTGGTTTGGCACCGATTATGGTCAGTTGGCTTGCGTTTTTTGAAACAGAAGTTATGAAGGCTTACAAACCCACAAAACTGACATTGGACACCCCAAGCCACATGGTTACCGTTAGCTTCCTTTTGGGGCTGCATGCTGGGTTCCGGGTTGCTGGAATCTCCAGTAGACCGGGCTGGAGATCCAAAAAGGACCTTCACCCCGTGCACAAGGCCAGTGGTGATGCACTTAATTCATACGGTCGGCCACAAAATGGCAGGCGCCAGGGGCCTTTTTTTGTCTGTTCTTTGGAAGGTCTTTAAATAGGGGAACCTCAAAATAGATCGTTTCGCTTGGTTTAACCCAAAAAGTAGCACCTTCACAACAAGGCGCACAATCACAGGCGATGATGTCGCTTTCTCTTGGGTTGGCCTGCCTTGCGGAAAGTTGGCCGCGTGGTCGCCGTTGAGAGACGCGGACGCTGGATTGGCGCAAAGCCAAAAGTTGCACGAAGAATCTCCGACAGGGGCGCGGCGAACGTCATCCTTCTTGGGGCCTCAGGCATTGTTGGGGTTTGGAAGAAACAAACTGCCTCATTTTGGGAGTTGGATCCCTATCCTATAGACATCGCTAGGCGGCCATGGTGCCAGGTCTACGAGATCACGACCCTGCCGCTGGTGGGCGCATTCTTTGACTGGCCAGCGCCCAAGTCGCCGATTTGGGCCAATCAATCACCCAGCAACCCACCCGTTCTACAACTGCAATCCCACCCTAAAGCAACCCAACTCTCATCCTACACCCACAAGCGGCCCCTAAAGTAAAATCGGAAGTTCTCTGAGGTTGTACGACTGGTTCTCTGAGTACCGCCTACGGGCTGCAGGCCGCGAGGACATCCTGGAGAAGGCCGGCCGACAGGATATCGGGGCTGCCTGTACATGCCCGTTCTGACAGAAGGGTCATTTTTGCAGGCGATCTGCTTGTGCATACTGAAATGCCTTTGTGAAACAGGTCATAAGAGGGGAACCCGAACCTTGCGCGTGGCAGGTGCATAACCACCAGGCAAAGATCCAGGACCCGACGTGTGCTGTATTCAGAAGAAATGAGGGTTTTATTTGAGCGCCTACTAGAAATACGATGGTTTGAGGGAATGGTGGAAATACAATATTTTCATCTCCTCACAGCCAATCTTCCCATGTCCTCTTGTCCGTGGGTTTACATGCAGGAGCTGTCTGAAGCTGAATGCGAAGTCGAATGCGAGGCGCGAGAGCAGTTGGTGCTTGGGCAAATGCGGGAGCCCGCTTTCTTTCCGATGTGCGCCCTGCAAACTCGCAAGAGAGGATCTGAATGGCTCTCAATGGACGTTACTGAGCCATTTGCGCAAATTTTGTTTGGAAATGCGTGGTTTCCTCGCAGGAGCAGAGAGAGAGAGAGAGAGTTTCACCAAGGCTTCTGTTGTAGGCGTGTCTTAGTGCGCATGGGACGTGTGCGTTTCGACCTTAGGTGGACTGGGATCACCTGGACAGGGGCCCGAAGGTTGCTCCCAGCCACTCGGATGAAGGTTGCACAACCGGGGGTTTGGCAATTTGGCCTCTGTGCTGAGGTCGACCAATTTGAGACACATCGCAGGTCCGTTCCGAACACCTTCACTGCCTTTCCCACTTGCACATGTTTCAGCGGTGAAGCCAACAAAAAAGGAGCGGCCTGCCAGGTCATTCTTCTTGTCGTTCTTTGTTCCTCCTGCTTTGCCTGCTTGTTAACTTACCGTATCTTCTTTGCTTGTTTAGTTTGATCCGATTGTTCCAGGATTCCACTCACTGTTCCCCGTCCTATCTAGTACTTCCACTCTTTTCTGTTTGCCTTTGGCAAGGGATTTGTTGCACGGCTTGCGCTGGGCTTTGCAGATGAGGGCAAGGCAAATTGCGGCAATCGCCGCGCGTATCAGAGCAAAAGGCTCAAGCAGGGTTTTTCTGCGATGGACACGCTTGGACAGCTGCCGGAACACGAGGCCCGTTGGCACACCTAAACGCGTTTTCCATGGGTGGCCTGATTTCTTGGCCAGAGACGCTGGGATTCACCCAAGACCTGGATGTTTGAGTTTGCCGGCTGACCAGGTTTGCATTGTCAACACGTTCCTGGAGGTCAAGGCGCCTTGGGCCTTTTTCCACTATTTGGCTGTGTGTGCATGTGTTTGCAATTGTGGATGACGGGGCCCCTTTCTCTTAGTGGCGTCCGAACAGGTTTTCCTATGTCACGCGGATCTCAGGCAAACGCACATCCCCAAACTTCGTCTCCACACCCCCTCGGTTTGTCTGCGGCTTCTGGGAAGCCGCTCAGGAGAAGAGGCGCCCAAATCTGGGGCGCGCAGGCACAGCGCCGGCCCGCGCTTTGGATCCCGAATTCGTCGATGGCTTCGACCCGGAGTTCCGGATCGAGCCTCCGAGTGAGGAGCGGCGCCGTTTTTTGGAACAAGCGGTTTTTGCCCCCCGGAAGCATGCAAAGCGTTCTTCTCAAAACCGGCTGCAAGCTTCACCTGCCAACTGCCAGCTTTTGGAGTGTTACTTCATTGTTCTAAAAACACAAGCTAACATCAGTATCCAAAATACACACGCTAAACATCTAGGTAACTTTGCTGTTGTTAGTTCACTATCCTAAAAACTAAAACACAAGTTAACTTCTTTTGCATCCTCTCTTCTCGAGGTTTAGTTCTTCTTCTTTTGCTGCGGGTAGGCTGGACGGGAGCTATCAAAACACACCCCTTTGCGGAGATTGCACGTGTCAAAGCGCTCCCGCAGTTGCGTCTAGGTTTCGGCGAGCCCTCTGTGGAGATCGTGCGCATCGAAGCGCTCTTGCCGTGGCGCCGTGCGTGTCGAAGGCGTTCTTGCTGTAGCACCGTGCAAACTTGCAAAGTGCTCGACGAACCCTCTGGGGATCATGCGTGCTGAAAGCGCGATTTTTGCAAAGGGGCTCCGGCTCGAGAATCCCAACTCTTCACGCGCAAAAGCTGGAAGCCAGGTAAGCTTGTCCAGCCACGGCTCAAAAATCGCAACTTTCAAGCACGAAAACGACGACAGTGCGCGGAGCAAGCTCGAAGATCGCAACTTAAGTATGAAAGTAGGACGCGAAGTGTGAAGAGTGCTTTTCCAGCCGCGGTTGGAAATTCGCAACTTCTTTTCAGTGACAGCGAGGTGCTGCTCCCGCACGAGGATTTTGGAAAGCGTAGCTTGTAAGCACGAAAACAGTACGCCTTCGCAGCTGCAACTCGAATGTCGAACTTGGAAATTGCGGCCAGCTTTTCGCTGCAAAAGTAGAACTCGACGTCTGCTCCCACGCAGCTCCAGCTCGCAAATCACAATATTTTAGTATAAGAGTAGGATGTGAAGTACGCTCCGCCAGCTCCTTCTCCGACATGGCAACTTTGGAGTATAGAAACCAATCACGCAATCTCTAGTTAGATGCGCAGCACTCGACCAACTCACGCAAAACTACATTTTTGTTGCTGTGAGCAAAGGCACTGGTCGTAATTATTGTGTTCTATGCTTCCGTCTAGTTGCTGTATTCTTGTTAGTGCCAGGGCAAACGAGAGAATTCAGAGATCCAGGTGGTCCCCTTGTTGACGGTCGGTCTGGGGCTGAGTGATGCGTCAGGACAGCGCGGCGAAGAAATTGGTTTATGGCAAAAAGCGTCCCAGCGCCTCGGCAGCATAGCAATCTCTTCGTGCTCGTGTCTTTTTCAAAACCGTTTTGCGACCCCTTGGAAAAGGAAGGCTTGAGGTACCGGTCCGAATTTGGGAGCCTGTTTTTTTCACCACGCCTCGGCGCCTTCAGGTTTGCACAGATTCGATACTCCGGACCTTTGGGAGCAGCAGATGATGCTGGAAGCAGACGCAGATTTCAAGGAAACCGCTGTGCCGAAAGTGCAAACGACACCAGAGGCAGTCGCACAAGCGATACAGGCAGCGCAAGTTTCGCATGGCACACATGCCGTTGCGACACCAGCACTTGAGGCGCCTTTGCTTGCAAGAGGTGTGGTGACATAGTTAAAGTAGTCACCTGACGTTGCCAGTAGGCTCATGTAATGCTGGCATTCACTGAACCCCATGGCATTTGTGAGACGCACATTGATGCATGGCTCATGCAGGTGCATCATCCATGGGAATTTGGTGAGCTGCGTTGACAGGGCCAAAAGAGATGCAACAAGCATCTCGAAACCGTAGCACCCCAGAAAAAGACTTCAGATCCCTTGGTCAGGGTTCCCTTTGAGTGGTTTTGGTTTTAATTGTTACCTTCTAGTCGCCTTTGAAGAGTTTCCTTTGGCCGGAGTGTTGTTTCATGGGAAGATGCCAAGAGTTGTCATTTGACACGGGCATGGGCGGGCCCATGCTAGCACTCAATGGATTCCCTTCCAAAGCTGTTTTTTTTTTTAAATTATCTCTCTCTCTCTCTCTTTTTGGTTCCTTGAGCCTTCAGGAAGCCCCACCCCCCTTTCGTAAAGCAGCTTTCGTTGGCGTTTTCGGGTAAAACACGACCCCGGCGACTGCGGAGCTTCCGTTCCGTGACCCTTCCGAGGGCGAGAGCCGTGCGGCTCCGGAGCTCAAGGAGGCCGGAGGCTCTGGTCGGAGTGCGGCACCCAAAGGTCCCCGGCAGAAAGGACGCGATGGACCCGATGGGATTTGTGAATCAGTGAAGGAATGTCCGGAAGAAAGAGGAGTCCACAGGTCAGGGGAGTCTTTTTGTTTGGGATGGGCGCTTGAGATTCTGGAGCCGGGGAGGATGAGCCTTTTGAGAGAGGGGGAGGGGCATAAAAAGAGCTGAATTGGCTCCGAAAAGAATGGTTTGGTTTGATTCGGGATTTCGGGTTGGGATGCAGAGTGGGAAAGACACCGGAAAAGGATGATTTTGAAGGCCCGTTCAGGACGTGGGTGGAGTTGTTTGCTTGCAGAAACGAAGGGATGGGGCGAGCGGGCTCACTCTATGCGGCTATGCCTTTCAATTCTTTGATTGTTTCCTTGGACTGTATTTTGACAAAGGCCCTCGAAGAGGCAAGTCTAGTTCATCCTTGTTTCTCCTGGGGATTGAGGGAGGGTTGAATTGTAGGGTACGGGGGGTATTGCGGACTTTGGGCAGTTTCAACAATTGGTTGCTTGGGGGAGTAGCCGCAGGATGAGGATTCAACATTTGCGAAGGATCAGTTTCATTGGTCTGGCGGGACAGCAATGAGCCAGCTGAGGATTAGGATGATTGGAACAGGTCCAAGTGCGTCCCAGTGGGGAAGTATGTGGGCCCCACGACTAGTTGCTTCCCTTCTGTTTCTGTTCAAAGATATGTAAATTTGTTTCAGGAAGGAAGCATGTATGAATGCAGACAAAAGTCTCCCTCGCGGGAGGCTTTGGCTCTACCCGCTCAGTCGGCTGCGCCGATGAATTTTGGCCAAGCACGCTGGCAGCACGCAAGCCACCAAACAGAACGTCGGGGAGGCTTGTTTGAGACGGGCGCATCAACTCTGCAATAGGGTTCTGAGGTTGAGTGGACAAACCGTCAGGATGCCACGGCGGCATTTGCCACGTGACAGCCCAGCGACACCGTCAGTTCAGCTACAACAGAACCAGCCAGTAGCGAAACCTTCCCTTCTCACAAAAAGAATAGGGCGAGGCTGCTTTCAGGCCTTTTGATTCTTCACATAGTTTCGGGAAGCGACTCCTTTACCAGGTTCTGATTCCTCAGATGGGTTCTCCGAGCAAGAACGTGGCTCGCTGGCCATAGCCGAGGTGGCCATGCTCCTCGTTGCTCCAGTGGTATGCCCCCCACTGCAAGTGTCGCCCGTGTCATCGCCCTCCGCACCGAGCCGTGGACCGCCACAGGACCTTTCCTTTCTCTCCCGGAACCCTGGGGTGGTCGTTTTGAAAGCGCGCCTTCCGGTTTGAGGTTGCTTTGTGTGTGTCATTTGTTGCGGGAACCCTTTTTGGGTTGGATCAAATTTGAAAGGACGCCAACCATTCTGTGGGCTCCCCAGTTTTGAGTGAAGCCACCCATGTTTTGGGTTCAGTTTTTTGTTACAAGATGCATCCGTCTTCAGGACGTTCCCGATCAGCCTCGGTTGCTGGGGAGAGTAGCCTCACCTCGCCCGGAGGGCGCTGAGAAGCCGTCGCTGGGCATGAACCTTCACCCGTGTGGGTGTGTGTTCTTTTCGAGGGTACCCATTTGGTTGTTTTGAAGGGATACCAAAGGTGTCCCCCCCCCCCCCCCGCATCTCCTTGGGCGCCCCTCATTCAGAGCGAAGCTTGAGCAAGCTTGGAGCGGGCACTGCTCAGGCGCGGCGTGGTGGAGGCTGACCAAACACTCGTGTCGGGCACCCAGTCGTCGGCGTCCATTGGTTTGAGTTTGCCATGTGGCCATACTATGCTTTTATTTTTCCCATGTCCCACCTACTTTGATGTTCATCAGGGGTACAGGGTTTGGTCCCACAG
>CAUJNA010000217.1:168692-208692 GCA_963377175.1 Effrenium voratum | reverse complement strand
GTCTCGGTCGGCTCTCACACATATCTCGTCTATCTTGCAGGTCTTGTATATCACATGTCTTGCACGTCAATGAATGCTGGCAGTTTACAGGTTGCCAACATCTGCTTCGCACAAACGCCCACTTGCCACCGTGGCCAGGTGTGGATGAGTCTGGTGCAAAAGTGACCGTGCCAATCTCAGGAGGTGCGGTTGGGTCAATCCAACAGCTTGCCGTGCAGAAACGAGGGCTTGCAACTTGGTGTGTCATTTGTTGAAGGTACCCTTTTTGGGGTGGCTTTAATGGAACAAAAGGAAGACCACCAACTGTGAAGGCCCCTATTGTGAGACAAACTCGCATGTTCCAAGCTGAGGCGCAAAGGTTAGGAGCTGTGGGCCCGGCATGGACGCGGGGCGAGATTGAGAAGCCCGCCGGCTCGAAGAACATGGGGACCTGGACGGCGAAAGCCGGGGACTTGGCGAAAGCTCGGCGAAAGCGCGTCAAAGGCGCCACCCAAGGTGTACACAGATGAGCAGCAAGCTCGCTTAGGCATGTCCGGGATTTTTTCTTTGGCGGTTGCACACCTGTTCGCGCAGGTGTGGACGAGATGGGGCAAAAAGTGCAGGCTGGGGTCTGAATGGTCGCTGCATGGTTGGCGCATGACAGAATGTGCACGTTTCTTGAGGCTTGGTTCACAAGGAAAGTACAAGCGTTCCCCCTCACCAAGCGGGAACTCCAAAAATGTTTGAACAGTTCAGGGCTCATTTTTCGGGCTTCCCCTTCACCTCCCCCCGGCCGAGGCCGAGGCTGAGCGGCCTGCGAAGGCGGCCGCAGCGCCAGCGCCGGCGCCGGCGCCCGAGGCGCCAAACGCTGCGCTGACCTGCCAGCTTTTTTTATGCGAGCAGCGTTCAACATACCCAGTGGCCAGTGAAAAAGGGGGCTCGCCACCTGGTTTAAGGACGAAGCTCTGACGTCTATACTAGAGCTTTTATAATCATAGTAGAAGCGGGCGTCAACAGGTATTGGGGAGGGGAGGCGCTGCTCATGTGTTGGTTTGACGGCTTGAGTTCGATGGGTTGAGTTTTATGATTGTATGAATGGTATTGATGGTGTGGGTCCCAATTTTGTGAGCATTATATTGAATGGTATTGATGGTTGGACTGCAGCCGACCTCCAACGGCTTGACTGCTCCAAGCATGCCTGGAGTTGGGTCTCTGTTTGAAGGGGTTCCTAACCTGAACATGATCCCAACGCTGCAGCTACCTGGTAACGTATGGGCATTCCCCATGCATGGAGTGTGGACCACGGCTCAAATGAGGCCCGCTGCCGCTCCCATCACCCCACAGCAGCTTGTCTGAATTTTGGCATGACCTTGGGGCAGCCTTCGTGCTGTGTGTCGAATGTTGCCATTTGCATGGACCATCCAGGTATGCTGCTGCGCTGTTGCAGTCTGAAAAGCTGCTGGCTGACATGTGCAAGTATTGGACTCGGCAATTGAGCCCATGCTTGCTCCATGCCCCGTTTTTCTTGCCCAAGCATTGAATGAACCCTACCCTTGATTCACGTAGCACGATCCTCGAGGATGGACAAGAGCTGTTTGGATTTTGAGCTCAGGAAATACTTTCGAAAGTATGATGCAGACAAGGATGGTTGCCTGGAGTCGGTGGCATAGCACACTGTCATTGTGCATCAGATTTCATGCGAGCAGCGCGCAAAAACCCGTTGGCCGTTTTCAGTAGGTGGTTCTACGACCTGGTTTCATAGGGGTTATGGCAAGGCCTACGGGAACCTTTACAACCATCTTAGCAGAATCAAACGTCAATAGGTTTTGGTGCTGCACACATTGCCGTGGGAGGTCGACCTATGGGTCGGGTCGCACATGAGATATTCTGACTTTCTCTCTACAGGCTTGAGGAGATCAAGACTCTTTGCGGGGATCTGCACTTCAGCCGCTGCCTTATTTGGGTCCAATTTGAACAAGCATGGCAAGAAGCGGCAGGGTTTCTGGAGCCGTGAGAGCCTGAAGATGCCAGGAGCTCTTTTGGACAGTGGCTTTCCTTTATTTCCTCGTGAACTTTTTGAGGGTACCCTCTTTGAGAAATCAACAGGGGCACAAGTTTTGGGGGTACCCTTATTTCGAGAACATGGAGCGTGCCATCACCGGTGGTCTTTCAGCAGGTGGCCACGCTCGCTTATTGTCAAGACAGCAAAATGATCTCTAGATTTGTGGCGCCAAGTGCTGAAGCAGCTGTGGTGGGATTTGAAGCCCACTGGAATTTCAGTCGACCTAAACGCCCCATTGATGTCAACTGCCAAAGGCCTCGGCATCGAGCTGGCTGATGTGGCCGCCGTGGGCTCAACCTGGGGTGTAGCTCCCGAAGATGGGGGTGACTTTTCGGTGCAGCAAAGCCCATGAAGTGACAGTGACATCTTTGAAGTGCAAGACTCTGCCTGACACCAGATTGGTGACATTGAAACCAGTCATTCTGTGGTTTCTCCTTCAGACCTCAAACATGTGTCCTCTACCAACACCTGAAGCTGCGTCAAACCTTCTTGTGTTCTCGTCGCGTTGCATTGATAGTCGGTCCCAGCATTGAAGTTTCACGCACTGAGGCTCATGGCTTCGAGGTCTACGACAAGGCCTGGCAATCTCACGCCCCTGCGCTTTCACTCAGGATGCAAAATCACTTGGGACAAAAGCGGGATCAGGCTTCGCAACTAATGTTGCGCAGAGTTGTCACGCCACGGTTTTCGGGTTTTTCCTTTGAACAAAGGTGCAAAGGGCACCCTCGAACACCCACCTAAATGAGGGAACCCGCAACATGGTGGCGTATTCAAAAACTACGTACTTATTAATTATTCAATCTCCGCTACTCCAATCGCAGTTGCAATGTGGTTAAATGAAGTGACCACCACTGCGTATGAGAAGCGTAATGAGTATCGGGTGAAACCTCCCACGTCACAGTTCATGCCACTACTTGCTTGGAACAAACCAAACACTCCTTGCTCAATCTATCGCTTTGCTTAGCCAGTCACACATGTTGGCTACTTGCAATCCGTCTGCCCCCGTTGTGACAAGCAGACCCCTTTGAGCTCAGAAGCGCGGGTCAAGAACACCCTTGGTAGTCGCGGGGCCGCTGCTTCAATATCGTGGATGCATGTCACGCCTTCTATTTTGACACACCCAGGTTGATCACAGGCTGTTCCTCCGCAGGCGCTGGAGGACTCTGTGAAGCCCTACTCAGAAAGCACAGGCGGGAGTTCCATGAGTTGGAGTCTGATCTTCGCTGATAGCGTATGTGCCAAAATCGGGAGCCTACAAAACGGGAGGTGTTCCTTTTGATGCCAGCAACTGTGCATGTGTTTCTGGTCAACTGTGGACCAAAAACACATCAAGTGGCCACGCCCTTTGTGCCGATACAAGAACCAGACCATGCGCTTTAGATGTTGCAGTGGGCATTGGAATGTGAGCTGCGCAAAGTTCAGACGGGGTCAGGAAGACAAGCAGACACAGAAGGCTCCAAGCGGCATTTTGTTCCACTGTTCTCAATCCGGGGGAAATCAAGGAAATCCAACGGATATGCAGGTCCAAACGAAGCGCATGGCGCAGAGCCGAAGATGGGGCAATTTGAAGGCCATGTCGCTCGCCAACCGGAACTGGAAGCGGCCTTGCGCTTTTGTGCCTTCCGTGATTCCGGGAAACCTGAAAAGAGTAGCCAAATCAACCTAAAGGACACCCGTCTCTGAAATGGAAGCCAAACGAACCTCACTGGGGGTTTGTCTTGCACCCGCCAGGTGAAGCCAAGCTCTCTGAGGAGGAGCGAAGTTTGCTTGGGACCATGTGACTTGACGCATGCCCCGGGGTTTCTTTCTCCGGCGACCCGCCATGGCCTGGTTTGCTCAAAATAGCGCGAAGTCTATGCTTAGCCAGGGTTCCACTTTTTGACTACCCCAGGGTAGACTTGAACCCAGGGTGGCCCAGTACCCCAAAAGGGGCACCCCGGAGTTTAAATCTATCTTGGGGTCATAAAGTGAACCCGCTTAGCGACACTAAATTTCCCCCCCAAAGTCACGGGATCAAGTGTTCGCATGTCCGGTACGGGGCGTATTTTGACCGTGGCTCATGCTGCAGGACTTCCCGAAGTGGTTCTCGAAGGTGCTGGAGGACAGAAGCTCACTTTCCCCCCAGCCCCCTTGGAATCGCTTATGTCGAATCCTCCAAAGGTCCCTCTGGTTTGGCACAGATTTCCATGCGAGCAACTTTTGATGCCCACCAATTAATTTGTGGTGACTGCTAGAGCTCATCAGGCGGTGATTGTGTCTGCGATGAACAAACTTCGCAGCGTTGCCACTGAAAGGGCGGTGCATTGCTCACGAACTCTGCTTGTGCACCGTCTTTTTGATGAAGTAAGGCCCCCACGGCAGATGTTGCCAGAGTCTTTCCTGATTTCCACTTCGTCTGGCTTGGCGAAGGCAACTGCGCCATCCACATCGTCCTGTCCTTGTGCTTCTTGGCCAGCTTCCACTCCTTCGGAGGAACGGCCCTTCTTTGCGCGTGCAGGCGCTGCTCTTTTGCTTGTCTTGGCAAGCATTCTGGCCGCTGGTTTTCAAGCCAGCATGCTCGGCTGCACCATATTCCGGCCCAGGCTCTTACGGAAGACTGCCTTGTCCACCTCGCACTGGTCGCCGCAGTTCTGTATGCCCTCTTGCCCGCGTAGCACCACGCCAGCAATGGCCTTTTCGCTCATGCTGATAGTTGCGCGGACAAACCTTCATAGGCTTTGTCCAGGCTGCGTGAAACGTCAGCTTTGCTTGCGCCGCGCGACCGCACACAAGGAGAGGCTGCTCCGTGAGAGGGTGGCAGTAGCAGTTGCAAGCCTGGCGCTCGTAGTGGCGCACCGGAGCCTTGGTTTTTGAGCGCGTCGGGCAGCTTCTCCCTGATCACATCAAGAGCTCTCCTTGCACTTCAGGCTTGTCTTTCAAGTCAAGTGCCCAGTTCCCTGCAAGTGCTTGGTCAAGTCCCTTGCAGATACCTGAGCCAGTTGAGCACCGGCAACACTGAGATAGGTGCGGGTACCCTTCTCTATGTGCTTGCGTCTGCCATGCACACCTCGGCTTCGTGCAGCCGCCCGCTTCCGCGGTGCCATGGCCACATGGGCATGGCCTACGACCTGCGAGCCAACATATCAAATGAGTGCTATGGCCAGCACTTCAATCACGCACCAAGCAACCTTTTGGGCACGGCCAGTCGCTGCTCCCTCATCTTGATAGGGAGCAGTCGAAGCTATGCCATCGGAAATGGCTTCTGAACAAAGCATCTTTTTGACTCGTGCTCTTTAAACCTAATTATACGCGGGAACAGAATAGAACTAAGGATCCCTTCCGCCCTCCCCTTGTGACGATCCATGGCCGAAATTGGCACCCGTGCTTTTGGCAGCGCCCCCCAAGAAGGCTGACGTAGCACGCTCTTTGCCTCTTCTCATCCGACACTGCCGCTGCGCGAGCGCAGCGGTAACTGCAAAGCCCTTGGCGGAGCGTCAGCAACTGGGATGTTATCCAGATGCGGAGTCCTATCTCGCTTGCTCTTGCCACTCCAGATTAACTCGGTTGCCAAATGTCGAAGCAGATGCATGCAAATCATCATCTTCAATCTTACCAGCTACTGTACTGACAGGGGCTGCGTGGGTATAACCATCTTGGTGGTGTATGTTCCCCGCGGAGCGTGGTGTGGATATACCCACTTGGGTGGCCGGGGTTTGCCAGGAGCGTGGACTCACTAAGATGGTATATCCTTGAACGCGATATAGCCGTTTTGATGGTGTCCTAAAAATGGCTGTGGGCCCTGAAGTGACGGCGAGCATGAACATCACCCTGGCGAGGCAGGCAAACGCTCTCCTATGGCTCCTGGACAAGCCAATGCACATACACAACATTCGCTGTCCGCAATCCCTTGCCTCCGGTTTATGCAGCCGCCGAACGGACAAAGGTGAAACAGGCACTCTCATACATTCAAAATAAGAACCTGATTTTGCTTAGTTCTCGTTTCGGAGCCATAGGCCGGGAGAAGATTGCTTGCGGACTCCGGGGCGCTTCATGAACGTGGCTACACCAATGAACTTGTTTCAAAGCCTGGACGCAAGGCTTCAGCTCAGCTTACGAAGCGCAAGCTTGCCATTGCTTCTTGATGGCTCGTGCAAAACCAGCTGACAACTTTGCAAACAGTGACTGCCGGGAGCTAGTTTCTGTGTTGCTGTGCGCGCAAGCGCGGCAACGGGGCCGAAACCGGGAACAAACACGTGGGACGATACCGATACCGGCATATGCATATAGATGGAAAGATAGATAGATAGATAGATAGATAGATAGATAGATAGATAGATACATAGATAGACAGACAGGCAGACAGACAGATAGACAGACAGACAGACAGACAGACAAATACACAGACAGACGAATACACAGACAGACAAATAGGCAGATAGACAGATAGATCGATCGATAGATAGATAGATAGATAAACAGATACATAGAAAGATAGATAGCTAGCTAGATAGATAGTTGGCTAGATAGATAGATAAGATAAGATACGATACCATACGAGAAGCTAGGATAAGATAAGACAAGATAAGAAAGATAGACCGATAGACAGATAGACAGATAGATAGATAGAGAGATGGACAGATACACAGATAGATAGATGGATGGATGGATGGATAGATAGATAGATAGATAGATAGCAAGACATCGATAGATCGATAGCTAGACATCGATAGATAGATAGTTTGATCGATAGATAGATAGATGGATAGATACATAGATAGATAGATAGATAGATAGATAGATAGATAGATAGATAGATAGATATATAGATATATAGATATATAGATATATAGATATATAGATTGATAGATGGATATATATATATATATATATATATAGACATATATATATATATATATTGATGGACAGATAGATAGATCGACAGACAGACAGACAGACAGACAGACAGACAGATAGATAGATAGATAGATGTATTGCTCGCGGACATTTCATGTATGTATGTATATATATATATATATATGCATAAGTGCCATGCAGGACAACGTTAAGGCGCAGCTGGCAAAGGAGCAGCCAAAGCAGGAGCCGGCGGCTCAGAGGCTCGCAGATGCCCATCATAAAGTCCTCGGAATGTTCAATTCCCGGTCGGCATGGCCAGACGTTGGTTTTGGCTGCCCACAGCTGCGGCTTGCGGGTTCTAGATTTCAAGCATAGAGGGAATCTTGTTTGTGCAGTGATTGAGTCCTAGGTCCGAGATCCTGCTGCTCAAGGCTGGACACGGCTCAAGCACCGACTCGACCGATCATGAACCAGTTCAATGTGGCATAGCCGTATTTCTTGGCAACAACTTGTGCGATGCAGTACAAAAGGCTGAAGGCAACATATTGCCATTGAGATTTGATTCATATTTGCAACGAGCATTCGTTGACACAGCCAATGGGAGTGTCCTGCTTGAAATGCAGCATGGCAAAAGATTCTGTGCTTCCTGAAATGAGCCAGCATTGTTTGTCTTTTTTCAAGTCTCGGAAAGCAGGGGGAGGGACCATTGCAAAAGGACAGTACTGTCAACTGGCAACATGTTGGCCATCCAAGAAGTAACGTCTATGAGCATCTGCAGCAAAGGGTGCGCTTGCCCGCGTGAATTTGCCCTGGTGTTCTTATCTCGCTTACGCTCAAAAGGAGTGTTTGGTGCGGCAGTGGTTGTATGCACACAGACAGCTTCCTGAGCTTGACAGATTTCTGTCCCACCAAGCCAGGATGACGGGAGCATGTGGAGCACGAACTGAGCACACTCCTCTACACATACATGTCCAAGGTTTTTACGCCGCTATTGCAAGACCCAAACACCTGGTGGGTGGCATTTTGGAGAAAGCCATTTTAAGGATTCATAAACAAGTTGCTTCCATCTTGGGCAACCATGCAGTTGAGTACCTCAAACAGGCACACACACACACACACATCCCGTTGATCAGGTGAAGGCTGTCAGCGGGGCTAGCACGACCGTGGAGGCGATCGGTCGTTTGTTGCGGTGAGGGAATCTGCCAACCAGCATTTGCTTACGTATGCCGAACTTGGTTGTTTGATTCTTAACTCCAAGGGCTTCCCCGGTCAGGTTGGGTGCGGGTTTGGATGTGATTTAGTCTGCAACTGGCGGAACCCTCCATGTGCTGGTTTGCTTTGGTGTCCCTTTCACTCCAAACAGCAAACAGGTTGTCCGAATTGGTCTCTCCCTCTGCGGCAGCTTGGGGGGTCCAAGCAAAAAGAACGGCCATCTTTTGGACGCAGACTCCCATGCGGCATTGTGTCCCAAAATCGAAGCCGGCCGCTTCTTTGGGCCCCTCCCGTGTTTCGGAGGTCCCCGCCTCCGCCACGGTGGCGGACTTCGCGGAGATGGCCTCGGCGGCGTTGGACCTGCCCTCGGCCAAGACGAAGATCACCACCGGGGGCGAGGCGCGGATCCGAGCCGCGGATCCGGCGCTTTCGCGGAGTGGGCGGATGGGATCGGAGCAGACAATTCGTGGCGCGTTTCTTTTTTTTTGTGCGGTTTAACCGGGGGAGACCGGATGGAGCTGGACTTGAAGGTCTTCTGGGGGAAATGGCAAAATACCAAACCACTTGGCGGGAGGGTCATCATGGAACCATGGTTGTGGGGGCAATGATTCCGTGTTTCACGGGTTTTGGACACTTCAGCTGCTTGGGAGGGAATGGCAGTGAAATTGCTTTTTAGCGTTTCCAGTTTCTGTGATACCAATGGAATCCCTTCAAAGCGACAAAGTGGAATTGACCCATATTGGTATCACAGACGGCGCGAACCGAAAAAGAAGCCGCATCGAGCATCCAACCACCATGTTAGCTGTTTGTGCACCAATGGCGCGGCCGGACACCCACGTCATTTGTCGGACGCCGCCAGGTCCTGTCAGACTCCCTGAAGCTGGCAGACGCCAAGCTGGATTCTGGCTCAGAGCTGACCGCCGTGGTGATGAACACCATCAAGGCGGGGGTCACATGAGCTTCGGCGAGCATTCTCTGGTTCGGTTGGGAGGAAGACGGGGGACTCGCTACATTTCCCACATAAACCGGGGACTCACTACACTTGCCATGTCCTCTTGGCTCAAATCGACTAGACCGGGAGCAGGTCAAGCGGCACGTGTACAATGCGCAAGTGGCTTAGACTGCTGCACGTGTGATATGCAGTGTGTGCGAATGCAGGCATGCCGGTGTGTCGCGGGCACACTTGTGTTGGGCCACGCTCACTGTCTCCTGCGTTTTGGTCATTGGCGGCATGATTGGCAAGGGGCCCTCTCAATACTTTGCGAACTGCAACAGGTGAGGTTGGCTTCCGCAGCTGCATGGGAACACGGGGGTTGGCTTTCCGTGCCTGGCTCCATCGTCTCGTCCCCTCCAGTGCCACACCCCACAAGGATTTTGATCCTGGATCATGTGCGATGCCTCACAACGGCTCAGGCGGGGGGGCGCTCCACCGTACAGAGGCTACAACTTGGTGGCTTCCGACGAGGCGAAGCTTGGGACGACGAATTTTGTTTGGCGGGACACGCGCTTGGTGCACTTGTGGGACGAAATCGGAGGAACCTGGCCCTTCATTCGGCCGGATTTGAGCTCCTGACAGTCTCCGAAACAGGTGGCTCTTGAGAGAAAAGTGACTGCAGATCCATTTGGTTCAAAACGAGGGACTCGGACCCCTGTCAGCTGGGCGGGGCAAACACCAAAAGGGACACTTTGGCCCTTATCACATCCGGTTGCAGGGCCACCAAGCAAGCAGCAGGGCCTTCTGCTTGCTGCTTTTGGAACATACACACACAGACACACAGAGAGACAGAGACACAGAGAAGGCAAAGAGAAGGCACAGGGAAGGCACAGAGAAGGCACAGAGAAGGCACAGAGAAGGCACAGAGAAGACACAGAGACGGCACAGGGAAGGCACAGGGAAGGCACAGGGAAGGCACAGGGGAAGGCACAGAGAAGGCACAGAGAAGGCACAGAAAAGGCACAGGGAAGGCACAGAGAAGGCACAGGGGCTGCACGCCCACGCGCACACGCATGCACGTACGCGCATGCACACGTGCATGCACATGCACAAAACCAAACACAGGTCACACACACACACATACCTACAGCTGCAGGTAGAGCTCCTGGCGGCTTCGCCTCTGAAAGACGAGTGGGACAAACTGGCAAGCCCCTGGCTTCGCCTGGTTTTCGCATATTCGCTTCCTTTTTCCGCCATTGGGCACCGGTATTGGAGCCAACCGAGTGGCGGGGTTCCAACTCCAAAGTGTTTCGGACACAAGGCGGCATGGCGAGTGCATGTCTGCCGCGCAAGCATCTTGGGATTGACTGTATCATGACATGGCCCACAAGTGAGGATCCGGGGATGTGTCAAGAATTTGGCCCAAAAAAAGACGCCAACATCAACCATTCTGAGAGGTCCCTACTCTCGCCACATTCTGCGTTGGAGGTACCTGGCGACGGATACCCTGGCGAAGCAACAAAGTTTTCTCCGACGGTGCTGGCCGGCTCCTCAGGTTACAAGTCCGCTTTTAACTGCACAGATCACGACACACCCAATTGTCGGCTGTTTGGTTTTTGGCCGCACACAAGCGCTGCAGGCCTTCCAAGCCACGCCAAGCGCACAAGTGCCACGAAAATGGGAAGGTGGCATGAACGAGGCCCAGGGTTGAGAGCTGAAGCCAATATGTTTGGCGCTTTTGCAATTCCGTTGAGTGAGGGAGCCTTGTGAGCCCCAGGCCTCTGTTCATTGGGAGGCAACCGGCGCATTGCTGAGACATGCGGGCAGGTCCCTGTCAGCGAGACTAGCACGGCGGAGGAAACCTTTGGTACAGATGGTGAAGCTCGGAGCCCGGCATTCCTTCATTTGCAAGTGGAATCAGAGGCCCGGGCAACAAAATCTGAGGTCGAGCTTGCCATTCTCATACCGATGCGGGGCTTTGACTGAGGCAGGTCGTGTTCGTTACATTATTTGCCGCGACCACACGGCACAGCTCTCCGCGCAAAAATGCGCGCAGCAACGCCAAGCACACAGTGCCAGACTTCATTTGCCAGAAGCATGGAGGGATCTGACCACGTTGCCTGAATGGGACACATACCTTTATTGGCCATGGCGCCATGTGCAATCTTCTGGCGGTTTTCGCTTTTTTTTTAGGCGCAAGTCGGCCTTTTGGGTTCAGGGCCAAGCCACGAAAACGGCCGTCTCCGGAGCGAGGGTCGTGCTGCCGGAACGCCCGCCATGTGGGCCGTGGCGCGGGTCTACTCGGGGATGTCCGCGCGGGCATCCCGCAGCTTCGCCACCAAGGAGCTGCTCTCTGTGTCGGATGTGCGGAAGGGCATGATCCTCAGGATGGAGGACAAGTACTGCCAGGTGGGACACGGAGGTTGCACTTTGGCCTCCACAATATAAACCTGGAAAACGGGGGGTCCCTTCAAGTTTCACATGCTGAAGATGGCTCATGGCTGGTGAAAGGAGGTCTGTTCACCAAGTCAGTTTCTGAAGCTTCAAGGGGTGGTGAGATGTCATAAAGCTAGGCTCTCAACATTTCCTTTCCGGGGTGGTTTTCGTTTTTTGGGTAGGCTGAACTGCCAGGTGAAAGACTGGCAGCAGCACAAGCAGGGCCGCGGAGCTGCGTCCTTCCACCTGACGTGGGATGAGCTGGAGACGGGCAAGGAGCAGATGCGGAAGTTCGGCGCCGGCGTGCGCTTCACCAAGGTGGAGCCTGACCGGCAGTCCTTGCAGGCGATGGCCGAGATGGGCGCTCCATCCAGAGAATGAAGGGGTAGATGTGGGGTAAAAGTGATCCCACAGTTCTTTTTGGGCGAGGTCTAGGGCCTTCATTGTTTTTGGGGTGGGTGGGGGGGGGGGGGTTGTGACCCCAACTTTTTGAATGCGGTTTTTCAGCAGGTGATGTACGTGAAGGGCTCTGGTTCAGAGGAGAAGATTGTGGTCCTTGCCGATGAGGACTACAACGAGCTTGAGATCCCGTTGGCGAGATTTCATGGCTCGAAGATTGACGAGGGTGCAACGGTGACCCTTTGGAAGGACGACGAGGAGATCGTAAAGGTGACCGTGAAGCACTGAAGCAGTGGCCCAACGGTCGTCTGTTTCGTTTTGCTGAGCAATTTTCACGCGCACGGTGCTGTCGGATAGCTTTGCCAATGTACAGGCGTCCGAGACAGGAGTTGGACGGAAACAGAAGTGCACGAAGCACACAACTGTTTTTTTTTGAATTGCCGATGTTTTCTTCGGTGCTTTTGTGCTTCTCGCTCATTCTCTGCACTCTTCGGCTCGTTGGCTGCTTGTTTTCCGAGAGAAGTCACATTGAACATGCTAAGCCAGACACCTGCCGCTTCACTCGGATTTGCTCTCGTGAGCAGTGAATCGGCTGCTGATGTTGTGAGTTAGCACTGGTGACTCGCTCCCAGCCCCGGGCACATCATGGCGGAACCCACGGCACCTGACCCGCTGCTGGCAGGCGAGGGCGCGAGATCTGCCGTGCCGGTGGCGCTTGGGGAATTATTTCACAGCCCCCAGGAAAGATCCACGCGCTCTTCCTGCAGATCGACCAGGGGGACAAGGCTCGTGTGAAGTGTGATGCTGGGCCCTGTGCGGGGTAAAGGGAAACCGCTTCGAAACTTCAAGCGCCCACAGCTGACATACCCGCTTCCGGAACTCAGGATGGGGCATTTGTCATCCAGCCTTCCCTTTCCTCAAGCTTCAGGCATCAGAGTCACAGTCAAATCCAACGGCCACCTTTGTCTTCTTTGAATACAGGTATTCAACACATGCCCGCAGCACTATTTGGTGGCTTCTAAATGGAAGCAACATGAAACCAGCAAAATGGAGAGCTTCCGTACTTTGCTTCTTGCGAGGCAACCTGTGCAGGATCATACAGGTGGGAGGGCCGTTGAAATAGCCCTGCTCAAGCCATTTGGTTCAAGGTGACGATCGCTCCAGTACTTCGGATTGTCGTTAGTCCCCAACGACATGAAGCTCTTCGCCCTTGTGCTGGCTGTGGCTTTTGCCATGGTTAGTGGTGACGAGGTGCAGCATCTCCGCGGAGAGTCAAAGAGTGCCACGAAGGATGAGGAGTCTCCGGCAGTGGGAGCTGTGGTGGCAGAGCCGAAAGAGCCGAAAGAGCCGCAGAGCACCATGGACCAAGTGCCGAAGCCTGCAGGAGATGTGGACAAGGAGGAGTCCAAGGGTGCAGTAGGGCCGAAAGCTGGAAAGCTGGATAGCCCGAAAGAGACAGAGCCTGACGTTGGAGTGGTTTTCGAGGAAGTGGAGGGCACTGAGGAGGAAGCTGAGGACGAGACATCCGAGAAGGAGAAAGCGGCACACCGCCCTGGCAGGAGACGACCCTGGGGCCCGAGCCGTCGGCGCCCGCATGGTGCTGGCTGCAGGCGTTGGGTCAACTGCCGCAACGGCTGGTACGGAGGCGTCCGTTGCAGTGGCGGTCGTCATTGCACAGCCTGGCGTTGAGTGAGGTGAGCGCAGCTGGAGTGGGTCATTTCGAATTTAGCTTAGTGCACGACCGTGCACGACCTCGTGTTGCGACATGAAGCGGCACATCTTGTAAAGGCCAACTGTTATGAATCTGGTGGCACAATGCCACTGGAATTCACGGTATGCGAAGACCTTAGTATATACGGGCGGGCCTGGGGAGAGCCCTGGTTCCCTATACAGATCAAGCCTCGCCAGCGCCCACGCGATGCAAGCTGAAGGTCGAAGGTTTCGTTATGGAAAGAAGTATTTTCAGCCACCCTGCAGCCATGACTTTGCGGCAGCCCTTTTCTTTTGTTGTTTCATGACATTGAGAAGCGCGGTGTTTAAATATCTCGTATGGTGAATGAAGGGCCCTCAGAATCTGCTTGTGTCCCGAAAGATTATATTTTGATATTCCCACCTAGTGTCCCAATCTTTTCAATGGAAACAAACATGAAACCAGCAAATTGGAAGGCTTCCATACTTTGCTTCTTGCGAGGCAACCTGTGCAGGATCATACAGATGGGAGGGCCGTTGAAATAGCCCTGCTCACGCCATTTGGTTCAAGGTGACGATCGCTCCAGTACTTCGGATTGTCGCTAGTCCCCAACGACATGAAGCTCTTCGCCCTTGTGCTGGCTGTGGCTTTTGCCATGGTTAGTGGTGACGAGGTGCAGCATCTCCGCGGAGAGTCAAAGAGTGCCACGAAGGATGAGGAGTCTCCGGCAGTGGGAGCTGTGGTGGCAGAGCCGAAAGAGCCGAAAGAGCCGCAGAGCACCATGGACCAAGTGCCGAAGCCTGCAGGAGATGTGGACAAGGAGGAGTCCAAGGGTGCAGTAGGGCCGAAAGCTGGAAAGCTGGATAGCCCGAAAGAGACAGAGCCTGACGTTGGAGTGGTTTTCGAGGAAGTGGAGGGCACTGAGGAGGAAGCTGAGGACGAGACATCCGAGAAGGAGAAAGCGGCGCACCGCCCTGGCAGGAGACGACCCTGGGGCCCGAGCCGTCGGCGCCCGCATGGTGCTGGCTGCAGGCGTTGGGTCAACTGCCGCAACGGCTGGTACGGAGGCGTCCGTTGCAGTGGCGGTCGTCATTGCACAGCCTGGCGTTGAGTGAGGTGAGCGCAGCTGGAGTGGGTCACTTCGAATTTAGCTTAGTGCACGACCGTGCACGACTTCGTGTTGCGACATGAAGCGGCACATCTTGTAAAGGCCAACTGTTATGAATCTGGTGGCACAATGCCACTGGAATTCACGGTATGCGAAGACCTTAGTATATCCGGGCGGGCCTGGGGAGAGCCCTGGTTCCCTATACAGATCAAGCCTCGCCAGCGCCCACGCGATGCAAGCTGAAGGTCGAAGGTTTCGTTATGGAAAGAAGAAATTCAGCCACCCTGCAGCCATGACTTTGCGGCAGCCCTTTTCTTTTGTTGTTTCGCGACATTGAGCAGCGCGGTGTTTAAATATCTTGGAATGATGGATGAAGGGCCCCAAGTCCCGCCCGAAAGATGATATTTCGATATTCCCACCAAGTGTCCCAACATGAGGAACAGTATTTGGTGGCCTCTCAACGGAAACAAACATGAAACCAGCAAATTGGAGGGCTTCCGTATTTTGCTTCTTGCGAGGCAACCTGTGCAGGATCATACGGGTGGGCGGGCCGTTGAAATAGCCCTGCTCACGCCATTTGGTTCAAGGTGACGATCGCTCCAGTACTTCGGATTGTCGTTAGTCCCCAACGACATGAAGCTTTTCGCCCTTGTGCTGGCTGTGGCTATTGCCATGGTTAGTGGTGACGAGGTGCAGCATCTCCGCGGAGAGTCAAAGAGTGCCACGAAGGATGAGGAGTCTCCGGCAGTGGGAGCTGTGGTGGCAGAGCCGAAAGAGCCGAAAGAGCCGCAGAGCACCATGGACCAAGTGCCGAAGCCTGCAGGAGATGTGGACAAGGAGGAGTCCAAGGGTGCAGTAGGGCCGAAAGCTGGAAAGCTGGATAGCCCGAAAGAGACAGAGCCTGACGTTGGAGTGGTTTTCGAGGAAGTGGAGGGCACTGAGGAGGAAGCTGAGGACGAGACATCCGAGAAGGAGAAAGCGGCGCACCGCCCTGGCAGGAGACGACCCTGGGGCCCGAGCCGTCGGCGCCCGCATGGTGCTGGCTGCAGGCGTTGGGTCAACTGCCGCAACGGCTGGTACGGAGGCGTCCGTTGCAGTGGCGGTCGTCATTGCACAGCCTGGCGTTGAGTGAGGTGAGCGCAGCTGGAGTGGGTCACTTCGAATTTAGCTTAGTGCACGACCGTGCACGACTTCGTGTTGCGACATGAAGCGGCGCATCTTGTAAAGGCCAACTGTTATGAATCTGGTGGCACAATGCCACTGGAATTCACGGTATGCGAAGACCTTAGTATATCCGGGCGGGCCTGGGGAGAGCCCTGGTTCCCTATACAGATCAAGCCTCGCCAGCGCCCACGCGATGCAAGCTGAAGGTCGAAGGTTTCGTTATTGAAAGAATAAATTCAGCCACCCTGCAGCCATGACTTTGCGGCAGCCCTTTTCTTTTGTTGTTTCGCGACATTGAGCAGCGCGGTGTTTAAATATCTTGGAATGATGGATGAAGGGCCCCAAGAATCTGCTTGTGTCCCGCCCGAAAGATGATATTCCGATATTCCCACCAAGTGTCCCAACATGAGGAACAGTATTTGGTGGCCTCTCAACGGAAACAAGCATGAAACCAGAGAGCTTCCGTACTTTGCTTCTTGCGAGGCAACCTGTGCAGGATCATACAGGTGGGAGGCCCGTTGAAATAGCCCTGCTCACGCCATTTGGTTCAAGGTGACGATCGCTCCAGTACTTCGGATTGTCGCTAGTCCCCAACGACATGAAGCTCTTCGCCCTTGTGCTGGCTGTGGCTTTTGCCATGGTTAGTGGTGATGAGGTGCAGCATCTCCGCGGAGAGTCAAAGAGTGCCGCGAAGGATGAGGAGTCTCCGGCAGTGGGAGCTGTGGTGGCAGAGCCGAAAGAGCCGAAAGAGCCGCAGAGCACCATGGACCAAGTGCCGAAGCCTGCAGGAGATGTGGACAAGGAGGAGTCCAAGGGTGCAGTAGGGCCGAAAGCTGGAAAGCTGGATAGCCCGAAAGAGACAGAGCCTGACGTTGGAGTGGTTTTCGAGGAAGTGGAGGGCACTGAGGAGGAAGCTGAGGACGAGACATCCGAGAAGGAGAAAGCGGCACACCGCCCTGGCAGGAGACGACCCTGGGGCCCGAGCCGTCGGCGCCCGCATGGTGCTGGCTGCAGGCGTTGGGTCAACTGCCGCAACGGCTGGTACGGAGGCGTCCGTTGCAGTGGCGGTCGTCATTGCACAGCCTGGCGTTGAGTGAGGTGAGCGCAGCTGGAGTGGGTCACTTCGAATTTAGCTTAGTGCACGACAGTGCACGACTTCGTGTTGCGACATGAAGCGGCACATCTTGTAAAGGCCAACTGTGATGAATCTGGTGGCACAATGCCACTTGAATTCACGGTATGCGAAGACCTTAGTATATCCGGGCGGGCCTGGGGAGAGCCCTGGTTCCCTATACAGATCAAGCCTCGCCAGCGCCCACACGATGCAAGCTGAAGGTCGAAGGTTTCGTTACGGAAAGAAGCATTTTCAGCCACCCTGCAGCCATGACTTTGCGGCAGCCCTTTTCTTTGTTGTTTCGTGACATTGAGCAGCGCGGTGTTTAAATATCTTGGAATGATGGATGAAGGGCCCCAAGAATCTGCTTGTGTCCCGAAAGATGATATTCCGATATTCCCACCAAGTGTCCCAACATGAGGAACAGTATTTGGTGGCTTCTCAACGGAAACAAACATGAAACCAGCAAATTGGAGAGCTTCCGTACTTTGCTTCTTGCGAGGCAACCTGTGCAGGATCATACGGGTGGGAGGGCCGTTGAAATAGCCCTGCTCACGCCATTTGGTTCAAGGTGACGATCGCTCCAGTACTTCGGATTGTCGTTAGTCCCCAACGACATGAAGCTTTTCGCCCTTGTGCTGGCTGTGGCTATTGCCATGGTTAGTGGTGATGAGGTGCAGCATCTCCGCGGAGAGTCAAAGAGTGCCACGAAGGATGAGGAGTCTCCGGCAGTGGGAGCTGTGGTGGCAGAGCCGAAAGAGCCGAAAGAGCCGCAGAGCACCATGGACCAAGTGCCGAAGCCTGCAGGAGATGTGGACAAGGAGGAGTCCAAGGGTGCAGTAGGGCCGAAAGCTGGAAAGCTGGATAGCCCGAAAGAGACAGAGCCTGACGTTGGAGTGGTTTTCGAGGAAGTGGAGGGCACTGAGGAGGAAGCTGAGGACGAGACATCCGAGAAGGAGAAAGCGGCACACCGCCCTGGCAGGAGACGACCCTGGGGCCCGAGCCGTCGGCGCCCGCATGGTGCTGGCTGCAGGCGTTGGGTCAACTGCCGCAACGGCTGGTACGGAGGCGTCCGTTGCAGTGGCGGTCGTCATTGCACAGCCTGGCGTTGAGTGAGGTGAGCGCAGCTGGAGTGGGTCATTTTGAATTTAGCTTAGTGCACGACAGTGCGCGACTTCGTGTTGCCACATGAAGCGGCACATCTTGTAAAGGCCAACTGTTATGAATCTGGTGGCACAATGCCACTTGAATTCACGGTATGCGAAGACCTTAGTATACACGGGCGGGCCTGGGGAGAGCCCTGGTTCCCTATACAGATCAAGCCTCGCCAGCGCCCACATGACGCAAGCTGAAGGTCGAAGGTTTCGTTACGGAAAGAAGCATTCTCAGCCACCCTGCAGCCATGACTTTGCGGCAGCCCTTTTCTTTGTTGTTTCGTGACATTGAGCAGCGCGGTGTTTAAATATCTTGGAATGATGGATGAAGGGCCCCAAGAATCTGCTTGTGTCCCGAAAGATGATATTCCGATATTCCCACCAAGTGTCCCAACATGAGGAACAGTATTTGGTGGCTTCTCAACGGAAACAAACATGAAACCAGCAAATTGGAGGGCTTCCGTACTTTGCTTCTTGCGAGGCAACCTGTGCAGGATCATACAGGTGGGAGGGCCGTTGAAATAGCCCTGCTCACGCCATTTGGTTCAAGGTGACGATCGCTCCAGTACTTCGGATTGTCGCTAGTCCCCAACGACATGAAGCTCTTCGCCCTTGTGCTGGCTGTGGCTTTTGCCATGGTTAGTGGTGATGAGGTGCAGCATCTCCGCGGAGAGTCAAAGAGTGCCGCGAAGGATGAGGAGTCTCCGGCAGTGGGAGCTGTGGTGGCAGAGCCGAAAGAGCCGAAAGAGCCGCAGAGCACCATGGACCAAGTGCCGAAGCCTGCAGGAGATGTGGACAAGGAGGAGTCCAAGGGTGCAGTAGGGCCGAAAGCTGGAAAGCTGGATAGCCCGAAAGAGACAGAGCCTGACGTTGGAGTGGTTTTCGAGGAAGTGGAGGGCACTGAGGAGGAAGCTGAGGACGAGACATCCGAGAAGGAGAAAGCGGCACACCGCCCTGGCAGGAGACGACCCTGGGGCCCGAGCCGTCGGCGCCCGCATGGTGCTGGCTGCAGGCGTTGGGTCAACTGCCGCAACGGCTGGTACGGAGGCGTCCGTTGCAGTGGCGGTCGTCATTGCACAGCCTGGCGTTGAGTGAGGTGAGCGCAGCTGGAGTGGGTCACTTCGAATTTAGCTTAGTGCACGACAGTGCACGACTTCGTGTTGCGACATGAAGCGGCACATCTTGTAAAGGCCAACTGTTATGAATCTGGTGGCACAATGCCACTTGAATTCACGGTATGCGAAGACCTTAGTATCTACGGGCGGGCTTGGGGAGAGCCCTGGTTCCCTATACAGATCAAGCCTCGCCAGCGCCCACGCGATGCAAGCTGAAGGTCGAAGCTTTCGCTACAAAAAGAAGAAGCATTTTCAGCCACCCTGCAGCCATGACTTTGCGGCAGGCCTTTTCTTTGTTGTTTCGTGACATTGAGCAGCGCGGTGTTTAACCCTCCACATATCCTTTTGTTAAACACATTTTGGCAACCCCCCCCCCCCATGTTATGCGTCCAGCTGCACTTGGGACACAGTGGGACTCGCAATTTTTTGGAACAGCCAGACCACCCAATTTTCCAACTTTCTTGAAAAGGGATAAGGGCCAACAAACCAGGTTCTAGAGCACCCAGTATTCCCATTTTTACAGGGAAGAACGAAGCCACATCCTCCCAAACCCCAGGTTTTCTAGACCCATGCTGTTTCATTCCTTGGTTGGAGTTGCCACCAAGCCCGAACGGAGGCCGCCGTGGTCGAGTCCTTGGAGCGGGACTTCGACGGGGACACCGAGCTGGCGGATGAGCGGGGCACCACTCCGCTGCTCCTGGCCTCGGCGCTGGGCAAGGCGGAGATCGTGGAGGCCTTGATGGAGAGGAGCGGAGGGGTGGAGTTTGGTCTGTTGTCAAGACCAATGGGATCCCATTGTCGGGGTCTTCGGTGCACCCGCTTTAGCCTATTTAATGGTGCCATTTTGGTTGGTAGGTGAATTCACCACCCATTTTGGATCCTATTTTAGTGGTTGAATGTGGGATGTTCTCTGGGGGTATGGGAGTTTGACCCATGGCCGTACTCGCGATGAGTGGTGCTTGTTTCGCCATCCATCGGGCAGCGGAGAATCTCGGAATTCGGGCGGGGGGGGAGTGGAATTCATGTTTGGCCCCCTTAGCCGCGCGGAATTCACGTTTTGCCACCACCAATTGGTATTGGACAAATGGATCCCGTAGAAGTGCCGCGGAAAAGGCTTCGGCCAAGAACCCTGAAGGAGGGCGGATCTGATGGCTGGGGATGTGGAGGGCGACAATGCGCTCATGATGGCGGTGGCCCAGAACCACGCCGACATCGTTCCCCGGTCCTCAAGAAAAAGGTGGTGTGCATTTCAACTGAGGAATGAGTGGTGGACATCATGTGGGCGGCGATTCATGTTTAGAATCTTTGGAAGTTGTTCGCTATTGAAATTCATAGCCGAAGATGTGTGCCCTGGCCCAAGATACCCGAAATGGGGCCTTGGACCTACAGACCTTGAATCCTAAGGTCTTGGGGTTCCAGGCTTGTCGTAGCGTTTCTCTTTTTGCTTTGGCACCGGCAAGGTTCGGAAGCTCCTGGATGCATCTAGCAGCCATTCTCTTAGAGTCGCGGTTAGATTCGTTGTGACATGTTGCCGTGGGGGGGGGGGGGGACATGCTGTAGGTGTTGATCCGGACGTGCAAAACAAGATTGGTCAGACGGCGCTGATGAAGGCAGGAGAAGCTATCAAGTGTTGCAAAAAGGGGAAATGGGGCAGACTCACCAAATCTGCCAACTGGGTTGCTCCTCCATTTCGCATATCAGTTGGGAACCTATGCTTTGGTGTATTGTCTGGGATCGTTGCAAGTTGTAGATGTCACCAAACAATTCAGCATTCCACATGGCCGCTCTCCAACAGGCAGCGAGCAAGCGCAACATGGACTGCGCGGCAGCCTCAATTCTCGCTGCCTCGGGCAGTTCCCCTCACATTTCGAGTCTGCTTTTGTTGGCCCTACGGTGGACAAGAGTCACACTGCATGCAAGCAGGCCGTTTTCTCCCACTCACGCGTGCCTTTTGCCCCAAGGTGAGAATGCTTCTTGATGCCGGAGCAAATCTGAATACCAAGCCTTGCGCTGAGTAAGGCCGACGTGGGTGACGCTACTGATCAGCTCAGTCGCCCAGAGCAGAAGGGAAAAGTCCACGGCTCCTGCTTGGGAAGCTTTTCCCACTCAGGGAATGTTTCTCCACGAGTCTCTCCTATCGACCCTATTTTCACAGCTCCCTTTGCTGGTGGGGGCTCATTCGAAATCAGGTCCCTTGTTGCCCCACCTTTTTTGGTCGCGGGGGGAACCGGGTTTTAACTGGTTTGCACGGGAAGCCAACGGAAGTGAGGTCGAAGGGGGGGAAGACGGCGCTGGTGGAGGCGGCGGAGAAGAACAATTTGGAGGTGGCGCAGGTGCTACTGACCCTTAGCAGCAGGGGAGGGGTAGCAAAGGGGTCAGTTGATGGCACTAAAATGGAGCCAGCCGGGTGTGTCAATGCATTCGGAGCAAGAGTACCATTGGCAAGATGCCGAGTAGCACGATGTTTGTTCGATCCATCAGCTAAGTGTGAAGTGTTTTACAATTCTTCTGCAGTTGCAACGCTTGCTTGTTTCGATGCGCCAAACATGGAGTGCGCCTTGCGAAGCTTTCTGTCACTCGCTCCGAAAAGAGGAAAGCTGGCGCTGATGCCAGTATTGCAGACAGCAATGGAATGACCGCGCTGAGCCTCGGCTGCAGTCTCCGGGCCTGAGCCTAGGCCCCTGAGACTTCCCAAATCCATTTTTCGGTGAGAGATCCTTGCGAGGCTTCCCGTTCGAGTCCCAGAGCTTGCGGGACGGGAGGGGCCTGTGGCAGGTTCCCTGCAGCTTTCCGCTGCGACGAGCCGATGCTGCAGCTGCTCCTCTCCTCAAGGGCTGATGCGGCAGCGAAAGCCGAGCGCATCGGCACGGCCCTGATGATGGTGGGGCCCGGCGCTTGCCGCGCTGCGCGCAAGTGTGAAAGCTTGCGGTGGGTGCGTTGCATCATGCAACCCTTGGCTTGGAGGGGTGGTTGGCTTCAGAAACGTGTGAAAAGATGGAAGTTGGAGCCATCATCGTCACCCTCAGAAAAGGTCACAGGCATCGAATGACACTTACTTGCATGGTGTTTTCGGAAATGGGAATTATTACTCCTGAAAGTGGCTTCAGGTGTGTTCTTGGTTTCCCCAGTACCCGTCGATTCCTGACCGCGGCTCATATCCGTAGAGGTTATTCTAAGCTGGTGTCCACTACCCACACCCAGGAAGAATATATATATATATATATTACATATATATATATATAAATAGGGTACCCCCCCCACAAAAAAAAAACAAAACAAACACGCCCCAAGAGAATTTGACAGTATTTGCAGTACTTTTCTGTGATTTCCACCCCCTTTTCAGGCCCTTCAGTTTTGACTCTTTTAAGGCACTCCAACTTTGATTCCCCAAAATGCTTTAAAGCGCTTTAACGCACTTTTGGATTCAAGATTCAAGATTCCCAGGACTCTAGATCTGGAATCTTGAATCCAGTTTCCCCCCAAAATAAATGCTTTAAAGCTTAAAGCGCTTTAAAGCACCTTTGGATTCAAGATTCAAGATTCCCAGGACTCTAGATCTGGAACCTTGAATCCAGTCTGGGCCCCCAAAATGCTTTAAAGCGCTTTAAAGCACTTTTGGATTCAAGATTCAAGATTCAAGATTCCCAGGACTCTAGATCTGGAATCTTGAATCCAGTCTCGGCCCCCCAAAACGCTTTAAAGCGCTTTTAAAGCGTGTTCATCCAGGTGGCTCGTGGATTCAAGATTTAGATCTAGAGTCCTGAGAATCTTGAATCTTGAATCCCAAAGTGCTTTAAAGCGCTTCAAAGCGTTTGGGGGTCCCAGACTGGATTCAAGATTCCAGATCTAGAGTCCCGAGAATCTTGAATCTTGAATCTTGAATCCAAAAGTGCTTTAAAGCGCTTTAAAGCAGTTTGGGGGGCCCAGGCTGGATTAAAGATTCCAGATCTAGAGTCCTGGGAATCTTGAATATTGAATCCAAAAGTACTTTAAAGTGCTTTGAAGCATCTGCTTTCAGCCATTCCTGTTTGTGTGTGTGCACCTTATGAACTTGTGCACGACAAATACAGTTGATAGTTCATCATATGGACATTGGAGAATTCATTCTTCAAGGAATGACTTCAACAAATCCACACCATCCCTTGGATATTGAAAAACACCGTAAATACCAGTGTTTTGCATACGTCCTAGCAGGTTTTGTGCAGAACAGATTTCATTCAGGGAAATTAGTTGTTTTGGAAGAGTGTGGCACTGGTCAATGCATATTAGATGTGTTTTGGTATTTTGGCCAAGGTTTGCAAGCTGACAAGCGAAGGGGATTTGCAGATGAGTTGAGATGAGGGCTAGAAGATGCGTAGCAGATGATGGATAGATAGATAGATAGATAGATAGATAGGTAGGTAGGTAGATAGATAGATAGATAGACAGACAGACAGATAGATAGATAGATAGATAGATAGATAGATATGTACGTATGATAAATAGATAGATAGATAGATGGAGAGAGATAGATAGGTAGGTAGATAGATAGATAGGAATATGTAGATAGGTAGAAATAAATATGAATAGGTAGAGCAAGAAAGAAAGATAGGTAGGTAGATAGATAGCTAGCTAGCTAGTTAGATAGATTAGATAGATAGATAGGTAGGTAGATAGATAGAAAAAAGATAGATAGATCGATAGATAGATAGGTAGGTAGATAGATAGATAGATAGATAGATAGAGACAAATAAATGCAAATGACAAGCAAGAACAAAGAACGAGAAAAATGAAGACATAAAGAAAGACAGACAGAAATAAAAAAAAATAACGAAATAAAGGAAGAAATGCAGAAACAAATGCAAATAAGAAAGGAATGTAGGAAAGCAAGACGAAGAGAAAAAAGTCAAGAACATAAAGTTAAAGATCACTATATATAGTTCTTATAGTTTTGAAACTTCCGCCCACCGGCTTCGCCGGCTCTACTGGTATGGGTGGCTAAGTCTTAATCAGTAGCATCCATCTAAAATGACCTGACTTCCCTTACAGGATTTGGGGGTTGCCCCGTGTTTCCCCCCCCCCCCCCCCCGAGCTGGCATGGGTCGCCCAGGACCCCCCCCCGGCCCGAGACCAGCCCCCGGATCCTGGCACCTACGGTCCCACCCCCACCCCGACCCCCTGAACTCGCACCTCGACACCCCGGCACCCCCACCCCCAGGACAAGCCAACCCGCAACCAACCATAAACCAAGCCTAAACTAACCCGAAACCAACCCTAGATACACCCCAAAACAAAACCCTAAACCGTAGACCTCTAAACCTAAACCATAAGGCAACCCTAAACTAACCCTAAATAAACCAACCCTAAACTAACCCCAAACACACCCTAAACCAATCCCTAAACAATAAACCCTAAACCTAAACCAACCCTAAACCAACCCTAAACTAACCCTAAACCAACCCTAAACACTCCCTAAACCAAACCCTAAACCAAACCCTAAACCAAACCCGAAACCAAACCTTAAACCAAACCCTAAACCAAACCTTAAACCAAACCCTAAACCGTACACTTCTGAACCTAAACCAACCCTAAACCAACCCTAAATCAACATAAACCAACCCTAAACCAACCCTAAACTAACACTAAATACATCTTAAATGTACCCTAAACCAATTCTAAGCCACAGGACCACAGCCACAGGGGGGGTACTTGTCTGACCCATGACCATTGGGGGGGGACTGGCAGCGCTGTACACATACGTATAAACCTGGTTTCCCTGGTTCTTGGGAGTGGTTTGGCTAGTGGAAGCCACAATGGCTCCCTGGCGAGTGGGCTCTGAAATCGTTGTGGTCCGAAGGTCACTAGATTTGCCACAGACAGGCCATGTCTTGTTGGGGATACCTTGTGAATGGGAGATGGTTTCCCTTCAGTTCCCACAAAAAAAAAGCAAACCAGTGGATGGGCAAAATCCGCTGGGCTCCCGTTTTTTAACCCTCCGAAGTTGTTTTTTTAACCCTTCCTTTTTTTCAACCCCCAAACCCTGCTTGGGAACCGTCTGCGGGAACCTTGTTTCTCCAACCCTGAGAAATATTTTCTTTTCAACTTTTCACCTTGTTGTTTTCGCCCTCTGCCTTGTTTTGTTTACCCTCCGCCTCGTTTTTTTCACCCTCCGCCTTGTTTTTTTCACCTGCGAGCTTGCTTGTTTCACCCCGCAACCTTGTTTTTCTCACCCTAAACCTAAAACAACCCAAGCCCGCCCCGCACCCAACCCGACCCAAACCAACCCTAGGCCCGCCCTAAGCCAAACCTTGCCAACCCTCAAACCAGCCAAACTCTAATTCAATCTCAAACCAGCCAAACACGCCCAAACCCACCCCAACCACTGACCTACTCGAAGCCACCCTAAAGCATACAGAACCCACCCGCAACCAATCCCAAACCGACCCTAAACCAACCCTAAATCAACAAACTAAACCAACCCAGCCAGTCCTGAACCCACCCTAAACCCACCCTACACGAACTCTCAACCCGCCCGAACCTTGATCCAACCGTAATCCCGCCCCACACCTTAAGCTTAGCCTAAGCCAACAATAAACCTACCCTAAACCCAGCTAAACCCCAATCCCACCCTAATCTAGCTTTAACGCAACCCCAAGCCCAACCTAAACCAACCCTGAACAGACCCACCGACCCAAAACCAACCCTCAACCCTAAAACGACCCTAAGCCAATCCTAAACCCACTCTAAACCAATCCCAAACCACCTCGAAAACCAACCTTAAAGTCAAGCCCAGCAAAAACCAACCCTAGACCAACCTTGCCCCCACCCTAAACTCGCCCAAAAGCAACCCACACTAAACTCAAAAACCAACCTGGGCCAGCCCTACACTTAAACCAACCATAAGCCCACCCTGTACCAACCATGAATCCACCCTGATCCAACTCTAAGCGCGCCCTGAGACTCTAAGCTGAGCTTGACCCAACCCTAAATCCAGTGAAGCCAACCCTAGGCCAACCGCAAAACCAATCCACATCCAAGCCGAAACCAACCGCAAACCCCACCCTAAACCATCCCAGACCAACCCTGAACCAACCTACATCCAACCCAAAACAAACGAACAACGTACCCTTAAAAACCCTAAGCCCGCCTGAAACCAAGCCACCCCAAATCAACCCTAAGCCACCCTTGAGCGACCCCAAGCCTCCCCTAGCGCAACCCCAACGCCACCCTAGACATAGACACACCGCAAACCCGCCCTGAACCAACCCGACACCAACCCTAAGCTGACCCTACAGCCACCACAGACCTACTCTAGACCACCTAAACCAAACACAAACCCAAAGTCAACCTAATCCAACCCTACACCCGAAGCTGACCCCAAACCCACCTCAAACAGATTCTAAGCCAACACTAAATCCACCCAAATCCACCTTGAAGCCTTTCGACACAAGCCCTAACCCCACCCTAAGCTAACACCACGTAAATGCAACCTTTATCCCAACCCTGACCTCACCCTAAACCCATTCTAAACCCACCCGTAGCCAACCCTAAATCCATCCTAAACCAATCATAAACCCACTGTAGACCCATTCTCCAAGCCACCCTCATCCAACTTTGAGCCCACCACTTACCCAGCACAGACCTGCTCGAAACCAACCTTAAACTTAAACCAACCACAAACTTGCCCTTGCCATCCCAAACCAACCCTAAACCCACCCTCAACAAACCCTACCCCGCCTCTAAACCCTTCCTGCACAAACCTAATCCTGCCCCAAACTGGCCTTAAATCTGAGGTCGCCCAGCCTAAACCAACACAAAACCGACCATAACCCTAAACCCTAAACCCTAAACCCTTCCCATCCGAAACCAACCCGAAACCCACCACCCTAAACCAACCCGAAATCCAAAACCACTCCGAAACCAACCCAACCCTAAACCGTTGCTTAGTGCAGTTGCCGCAGGCGTCGGCCACAGGGTTTGCAAAAAAGAAATGGAGGGTTGAAAGGAAGAGGTGGAGGGTCAGAAAAAAAGGGGGGAGGGTTAAAAAAGAAGGGGGGAGGGTTAAAAAAGACGGGGGAGGGCTAAATTGAAGGGTTGAAAAAACAGGGAAGGGTTGACAAAAAAGGTTTGGAGGGTGAGAAAAAAGGGTTCCCCAAATCTACTTGACACTAATTGGGATGGGTGATACACTGGGCTTCTCACCAATCCCACTCGTTCCTGGTGTGGGTTTTTTACAGTGTGGCTCAGAGGGGAATGTGTCATGAGTCTGGGGAGCCCCACAAAATCATTCTTGAAGGGTGCTCTGTAGGGAATGTGGGAATGAACCCCTTAAAGGAAACCATAAGGGATGGTCTATAGGGCTCATTCCCTTATTCTGCGCCGAGCACCAGCAAGTTTTGGAGCACCCTGTTTCAACCGTCCCGGTGGACCATATGACGCAGGCGGTGGACTCTATGGATTTCAAGCCGAGCGCGGTGCGGCTCTTGCTGGAGCACGGCTGCCCTGCGGATGAGCCCGACGCGAGGGGCGCGACGGCCATAGCCTCGACCGGGATGAGTCAGTGGGTGTTCTGTTGTTGGGGCACCCCCTTTTTCGGGTGGAAGCAAAAGATGTGCTTTTTTAGGGCCCTCCATCTGAGGCACACGCAAGTGGGGATGTCAAACATGAGGGGCCGCCCAAGTTGATTTCCAAGCGGTTTTAGGTTTCGTCCAACACTCGCAGGCAAACTGGGGGTCACATCAACAAGCAACAACTATTCTTATTTGGCTGGTTTTGGGTTGGCTCAATCTTGGTGCCGGAGGAAGCAATAAAAGATTCCGGCCCAAAACAACATTGATCCCCAGTTGCAAGCTGTACGAGGGCATTTCGGCCGCCCAAAAGAATGGCTGGTGTATCTTTTGATGGTGACTTTCGTTTTCTGTCTGGCGGACATTGAACACGTCTGCGGCTGACTGTTTTGTTGCTTCGGGTGTTTAGGGGGAGGGGGGGTCTCAGTCGCCGTACAAACTCTCGCGCAGGCCTTGATGAAGGCAGTGGAAGAGGGCAACGCCGGAATCTCAATGTATTCGACTCAAAATAGGGAAACGGACCCCGCCTTGTCGTCTTCCTCTTGGTTTCCAATAAAGAATCCCGGTGAAAACGAAGCGCGCCTCAAAAACGCACGCCGGTGAAAGTCTTGGTCCGAGGCGGCGGCTGTCCAGGCCTTGCTGGATGCCAAGGCCAACGCGGCGGCCAAGAATCAGGAGGGATCGGCTGCTCGCGGTTCTCCTCCGGGCATGCTTCGCTGCTTTACCCGTTTACATCCGTTTACCCTCTCTCGTTGGGATCTGGTTGGCTTCCATGGAAGCCGGTGGGAGCTTCGTAAAAGTGTCTGATAGGCTATAGGAGTCTTGCCTGATCCGCCTCATTTCCAAGGGAAACTCTTGCGACTTTTCAGGATGCACGATCATCCCTGCAGGAAGGGAAGACGGCGCTGGATTTGGCCAAGCGCAGCGGCAACGCCTCTCTGGAGCAGCGGCTTGGATGTCGCTGGCACGCTTCGCGCCTGATGGCCTTGCATGCGGTGCAAGCTGAGGCTACTCCGTGTGGCTTTCCCCGGCTAGTCCTGTAGCTCGAGAGCATAGAACCAACCGAAGCCGGATTTCGGCGAAGTGGATTGGAGCAAAGGCTGGAGAAGGTCCGCAAAAAGGTATTCTGCTTATCCATTGGACAAGATTGGACATCGCTACTTGTGAGTTGGTCTGTTGCAATGTGCTCACTGGAGGGATGCTCAGACCATGGATGATGGTTGACAGACATGCAGCAGTCCTCAGTCTTAGTTGAGTATGCCAGACGTTCATATAGAAGCCTTGCAAGCAAGAATCCAGGGCCAACTCAGATAGATCCCAGAGCTAGAAGCACTAGGGACATCAAGGCGCACCTTGCCACATATCGAATTCACTTCCCAACGACCCTTCTGCGGCATGAAGCGGCCGCCTGCTCAGTTTGGAAGCTTGAAGCGTAAGCCGCATTCGGCTTGGGTTGAGGTCAGACGCCAAGAGTAAGCGCATGCAAGTAATGCTTGAGAACTCTGCGACGTATTCAGCACGAAGCTCAGAATCTGCGGGCCTTTTGGGGGGGGTCTTTGGGAGGACTCAATTCATTACAGACGGCTTCGTCGAATTCCGAGGACGTGGAATTTCAAGTCGGCCCCGAGGGTGAACGCTTCTATGGCCTGAAGGCCAGTCCGTTGCCAGCAGTTCGCAGGATTGGCCATGCTTTCTATCGAGGAACACCCTCAAAAGTGGGTATATGCACAGAATATGACACAAACCGAATCATATGAAAGATGTCCACCAAAGACAAGTGGGCAGACATCATTTGACACAAATCGAACCATATAGCTGATGTCCACCAAAGGGTCCTATTTCCTATCGAGATTCGTAGCCATCCAGTGGCGCCTCGCCCAGAGTGGCAGTCGGCAATCCGAGGCCATCTTCGCCCGGGCCTCCGAGGTCTTCTCCAAAATGTTTTTTGAGGCAGGTTTCCGGGAGCAGCACGAAGCCACCCCGCGGGTCGTGGCCGGAAGCTCAGGGAAAACCGGCTGTGGGGAGTGCCTGAAAAGGAGGGGACCCTGAAAAATGGCTAAGCAAAAAGCCCTCAACGAAGACGCCCTATTGTGTCCGTGCTTCGGGCAGCGCTTGCTATCAGTTGGGCTTCCAAGCCTCTGTTTTGGGGACGCAGACAGGAAAGGGTTCCAAGAGCTGTCAACTATGCGATCTATGTTTGCATTGGTAGTTGGCTGGTGTCAAGTTGGGAGCTGAGGTCCGCATTGAGGACATCATGCCGGGACCATTTCAATTATTGCACCGTTGGGTGTATGCCTGGGACCCAGACCAGCTGGCCTTTGAAATCAAAACCGATTCGGGTAGTTCTATTTTAAGAGAAACAGGTGCGACTATCCGCCCTCTTGATTCTTTGCAGTGGTTTGGGTACAGCACTTCACTGACAGGTTTGATTGTGACTCAATGGTGTGCTGCTTGGGCCAAGGACATGGATGTGAGCTTGTCCTGCGACACGATTTTTGGCGTGCTGGACGCTGCTCGCAAGTACATGGTGGAGGACGGCTTTCACTGAAAATGGACTGGGTTCGAGGTTCAAGGTGGCATTCACATGATTCAGGGTACCCTCCCTGCTCCAGTCAAGGAAGTTGACAGAGACGTTTTGGAAGCTTGCTGACCTCACTTTCTACCATTAGCTTGATGTCGCGGATTCGATGCATTTTCTCACTTGCTTGGCAGTTGCCCTGTTGCCGTGTCTGGTGCAGGATTTAGAATTGACATGTAGACGGTGGCTGGCCCTTGAAGCTCGATCGTCATCGGGTGCTGTTGGTCTGCGCCTCAAGTGCCGTCTCTTTTTTGTGGGAGCCACAGCCAACGTCGGAGGAGACTTCCGGGGTCGAAGAAGATAGTCAGCGATCTTTTAACATAAACGTTGCTGCCAGATCTTAAGAACTTGTACAGGGGAAATATGGGCCACAATCCAATCCATAGAAGGGGAATCATGCGTGCAGCAAGAAATGCTGTTTCGATTCTTTACCACGGTTTTTTGGGTCGGAATCTTTTCCAGATGTTGACCATGGTGTTCTTGATGTTCAAAGATGTTTGATTCCGGGCTTTTGATCATGACTACAGTGGCCACGGACTTTAGATAAGGAGCCTGGCGGACAGAAATCCCCCCACCATGTCAATGTCAACCAAAAGGGTCTCCAATTCACACGTTTTACCCATTTGGGTTTGGGTCTTTTGTGTTGGGACCAAGTACCTAGTGCTGGTGATGCAGGGCATCCTGGCGATGCAAAATCTACTTCCAGTTCATTTCCCATAATTTTCCAGAGTTTCCCTTTGTTTCCTTCTGTTTCTTCTCATTTCCCTGCAGTTCCCTTCATGTCCTTTCATTCCCTTCATTTTAGCAATTTCTGTGTTTTTGTTCGAACTGAAGGGGGAAGGGACATGATCGGCAATGAAATGAAAGGAAATGAAGGGAAAATGAAGGGGGCTGGAAAGACATGAAGGGGTGAAGGGAAATGAGGGGAGGAAACTGAAGGAATGAAGGGAAATGCAGGAAACTGACGTGAAAGTGGTTGAACTCTTGGGAACTTGAGGGGATTAAGAGAAAGGACTGCACATATGAAGGGAGATAAAAGGACAGTGAAGGTCGGAAGAAAGCGAAGGGAAGGGGAGGGTAGCCGGGAAGGGGGGGGTGCGTCGCGTCAGCATCGAATTAGGTGAGCTGAAACGGGAACCGAAAAACCCGCATTTGGCCATGGGTCAAAATCCCGTACCCCCAGTGAACATCCCAATCCAACCACTAAAATAGGTTCCAACATGGGTGGTGAATTCACCTACCAACCAAAATGGGATCCCAGAACGGTTTTCATCCACAGCCATTTCTTGGTGTTGGTACAAGTACCTAGTTGGCCATGGGTCAAAATCCCGTACCCCCAGTGAACATCCCAATCCAACCACTAAAATAGGTTCCAACATGGGTGGTGAGTTCACCTACCAGCCAAAATGGGATCCCAAAACGGTTTTGACAACCACAGCCATTTCTTGGTGTTGGTACAAGTACCTACTAAGTTTAAGGGGAAACCGAAGAACTTGCATTTGGCCATGGGTCAAAATCCCGTACCCCCAGTGAACATCCCAATCCAACCACTAAAACAGATTCCAACATGGGTGGTGAATTCACCTACCAACCAAAATGGGATCCCAGAACGGTTTTCATCCACAGCCATTTCTTGGTGTTGGTACAAGTACCTAGTTGGCCATGGGTCAAAATCCCGTACCCCCAGTGAACATCCCAATCCAACCACTAAAATAGGTTCCAACATGGGTGGTGAATTCACCTACCAACCAAAATGGGATCCCAGAACGGTTTTCATCCACAGCCATTTCTTGGTGTTGGTACAAGTACCTAGTTGGCCATGGGTCAAAATCCCGTACCCCCAGTGAACATCCCAATCCAACCACTAAAATAGGTTCCAACATGGGTGGTGAATTCACCTACCAACCAAAATGGGATCCCAGAACGGTTTTCATCCACAGCCATTTCTTGGTGTTGGTACAAGTACCTAGTTGGCCATGGGTCAAAATCCCGTACCCCCAGTGAACATCCCAATCCAACCACTAAAATAGGTTCCAACATGGGTGGTGAGTTCACCTACCAGCCAAAATGGGATCCCAAAACGGTTTTGACAACCACAGCCATTTCTTGGTGTTGGTACAAGTACCTACTAAGTCTAAGGGGAAACCGAAGAACTTGCATTTGGCCATGGGTCAAAATCCCGTACCCCCAGTGAAAATCCCAATCCAACCACTAAAATAGGTTCCAACATGGGTGGTGAATTCACCTACCAACCAACATGGGATCCCAAAACGGTTTTGCTAACCACAGCCATTTCTTGGTGTTGGTACAAGTACCTACTAAGTTTAAGGGGAAACCGAAGAACCCGCATCTGGCCATGGGTCAAAAAGAATCAGACTCCTACCTGATCCCCATAGCTGCAGGCCTCTTCTGCGCCGCCGTGGCGGGCCAGCCCCTGACTCGGGACGTCCAAATTGGACGACGTTGCCGGTGCCCGCGCGGGTGTTTTCACGGGAAATTGGGAAAAGGGGTGCAAAAGAGGGTGGGCGGGATTTCGTGCTTCCCGATTTGAGACACACTTGATCCTTGGCATTTGGGATGTGGTTGCCCCCCTTTTGCGGCGCTTCAGCCGAGGTGGTGTTGATTTTTTGAGGGACATGGCTCGCATTTCTGGAAGCACAGGTGGATTCCCTGGTCACAAGCGCTGCGGTCGCGGGTGCGCGACCTGAGTTGAGCTGTTTGGGCTTCAGGGCGCAAACGTAGGGGTGGCTTGTGTGATCCCTAGGGGGTTGCAGTGCTTGAAGAGATAGCCAGTGACACGTGTGACGCAGATGAGGAATCTCAGTGATGCGATTTGTGTTTGTTGAGAGGGGAGGAATGAGAGGCCCATCAGTGAAGAATCAACATGCATAGAATCCGCCGAATCGTGCAGACATCATCCTGCGGGATTCGCGCCTTTTGAATCCATCGATGAACAGTTGCGCACGCATTGAGTGCTGGCCAAACGTAGACAGACGCAGATCCAAGGTTGAGTCTTTTGGAGCAACTGCTTTGGCAGCGTCTCCAAAGGCCTGCCAGCGCAGAATCTGCAAACAGAGTTCCAATCAGGGTGGTGCGACAGCTCCTTTTTCAAGACAGCATGAGCTTTGCTTAAGTGGGTAGCATCGTGGCAATCTTGCTCCGAGTTTGAGAATCTTGGCATTGCTTTTCACAACGAGAGGAGTGGTGCACAAACCCGTTCTTCCCGAGCGGATTCTGGTTTCATTCGCTGCTCAGGCTATTGGCCATTTGCCAGCAGACGCCTTCATGTCCTTGTTAAGTAGCGAGGACCCTGCATTTCTTGCGAGCTGGCCAGCCTGATTTGCCGCGTGTGGTAACAAGTGATGTGAGCCTCCAGGACAAACTGGCTGCTTGTCATCAGAAGGGGATGGAAATCATCAGTAAGATTCCTGATAGCTGCTGCCAGGAAGTTGCTGGCATATCGTTGTTTTGCCGATTGCCCATACGAAAGGCTGCATGCATACTGAAGCATGGGCCGCATGCTATTGCACACAATCCAGGCAGCCCTGCAAATGTAGACGCACGATGGAGATCGTGATCAATCATGCAATGGCTGTGGGTCAAACTTTGGTACCCAACATGGCACCCTGGCAAATGGAAACAAGGACTAACACCTGCAGCCCCCTGGTCCCCTAATGGGCCAATTTGATTTGCTACAACCCTGGTATACTGCAATAGCGCTAATGGCTCTTGTCCATTTGCCGCTTCTTGTGCCTTGCATGCACAAGAGGACCAGCCCACAGTCTTCGTGCTGGTAAACAACCTTTGCAACTCCCGGGGTTTGAAAGCGCGCATGGCAGATCATTTCATTTCCCAGCCCTTGCCATTTCTCTCGGCAGGATTTATGTGTGGAGAGAGAGGAGGAAGTCTTTGAGGCCGTGCAGGCGGGAGCGCCCAAAAGCCTGGCTTCGCCCCCTTGCGCGATCGGCGCGATCGGGCGCGATCGAGCGCGCACCAGGCCTGGGCAGATGCTGCAAACGACCGCGGCGAGGAGCGGTTTCTTGTGGAACGCGGGCGGAGGATTGTGCAAAGCTGGCTTGGTCATTGGATGAAGATGCACCGCATGCGTGATGTTCCAAGCAATGAGGGCCTTGACATCAGCTGGCAGGATCCGGCAGCAGCATGGCAAAAGATTGCGGAAGCTGATGTGATTCACTTCCATTTACTTGAGCCGAGGCTGTGAGAGGGCTGGATGGAGAGAGCAGAGATTGGCGGTGGGCTTTCCTTGACCCGCACATGCATGCCGTCTATGTGCAGGTTCTTTACAGAGAGGGTTGTGTTGCCGCGCCCCCAGCCTCGCGGGAACGCGAGAAACTCGCTCCCCTTTCAGTTGAGAGAAAACCCGAGGCTGGGCCGTTTGACGCAGGAGCTGAGGGGTTAGGCCCTCTGCGTGGCATCCGCAGCTTGTCAGGAGCAAAGCCTCTCTGTCTTTGTCTCCAGAGCCATGGGGGACTGTCCCGCTCGGCAAGCAAGCCTTCTGGCGAGGCGCGTGAACAAATCTCGTGTTGGAGTTGTTTGATGCTGCCTGGATCCTTGCCGGCATGGCTTTAGAGGGAACATGAAGCAAATCATTGGAAGGGTCCTGGTTTTGACACATTGCTGCCTGGACTATCCAAGCACTTGCTTCGAGTCGCCCGAAATTTCGTCGCTAGGCTTCAGTTGATACTTCGAGACTGCAGTTACGAGGACGCCAAAATGAGACCTCGGAAGGCAAACATGTTCGGGGATTTCTGAAGCGAGGACGCCACCTCCATCATTGACAGCATCATCGACCTTAGGCTCCTGGATGTGATCGGTTTGTGAGTCGCTTTGCAGATGGTGCCGTCCGGAAACGCCAGGCATGAGGATACCTACCCGAGAACACTTGCTCACTGCCTTGTACAGAAAGCCCTCAGCTCAGATCGGGAACTCCCTTGCGGTGCACTCAGTAGGTTGATGCAGTCATTAACGTGTTTTGTTCAGTCGGCCTGCCTGCCTGCCTGGCTTGTCTTCAAAGCTGGTGCTTTGCTGTGCTGTGCTTTCCCCTGCTTTGCTTTGCTGCTTCGTGCCATGCTTTGCTGTTCTATGCTGTTCTTTGCCCGTACTCTTGTGTGCTGCACTGTGCTGTTTGCTCCTTTTGTTTTGTTCTGCACATGCTGTCCGTGCCCGCTGCTTTCCTGTAGGTTGGACGATAGGTAGGAATGCAGTTTGTTTGACTTAGATAGAACCTGCTAATTTGTTACTATCTCGCTGGGGGGGCTGGTTTGTTTGTTTCCCTGCATGCTTGCGTGCGCCTTGTCTGTTTGGTTGCTTGCTTGTTTGCTTGCTTGCTTGTTTGTTTGTTTGTTTGTTTGTTTGTTTGTGTGTGTGTGTGTGTCTGTTTGTTTGGTTGCTTGATGGTTTGTTTTGGTGGATTTATGTGTTTCGTGGCTACATTTGTTTGCTCTGTGGTTGCATCGGTTTGCTTTTGTTTGGATTTGTTTGTTTTGCGGGTGGCTTTGCGGGTGGCTTTGCTGTTTTGTTTGAATTCGTTTGTTGTTTTTGTCTGTCTCTGTCACTGTCTTTGCCTCTTTCTCTGTCTCTGTGTCTGTCTCTGTCTCTGTGTTTGTTGCTGTGTCTGCCTCTGTGTCTGCCTTTGCTTTAGCTTGTCTGTGTTTGTCCGTCTCTGTCTCTGTGCTTCTGTGTGTGTGTGTGTGTGTCTGTGTGTGTGTGTGAGGCTATGTCCATGCGTTCTCGTGTGTGTGTGTGTGTGTCTGTGTGTCTGTGTGTCTGTGTGTCTGTGTGTCTGTGTGTCTGTGTGTCTGTGTGTCTGTGTGTCTGTGTGTCTGTGTGTCTGTGTGTCAGCGTGTCAGCGTGTCAGCGTGTCTGCGGGAAACAACACGGCGGGTCACCGCCGAGCTGGCGTCAAAGCTGGACAGCAGCGCCCTGGCGCCCGCAATCGCGCCTCTGGCCATCTGGCCATCTGTCTGTCTGTCTGTCTGTCTGTCTGTCTGTCTGTCTGTCTGTCTGTCTGTCTGTCTGTCTGTCTGTCTGTCTGTCTGTCTGTCTTGTCTGTCTTGTCTGTCTTGTCTGTCTTGTCTGTCTTGTCTGTCTTGTCTGTCTTGTCTGTCTTGTCTGTCTTGTCTGTCTTGTCTGTCTTGTCTGTCTTGTCTGTCTTGTCTGTCTTGTCTGTCTTGTCTGTCTTGTCTGTCTTGTCTGTCTTGTCTGTCTTGTCTGTCTTGTCTGTCTTGTCTGTCTTGTCTGTCTTGTCTGTCTTGTCTGTCTTGTCTGTCTTGTCTGTCTTGTCTGTCTTGTCTGTCTTGTCTGTCTTGTCTGTCTTGTCTGTCTTGTCTGTCTGTCTGTCTTGTCTGTCTTGTCTGTCTTGTCTGTCTTGTCTGTCTTGTCTGTCTTGTCTGTCTTGTCTGTCTTGTCTGTCTTGTCTGTCTTGTCTGTCTTGTCTGTCTTGTCTGTCTGTCTTGTCTGTCTTGTCTGTCTTGTCTGTCTTGTCTGTCTTGTCTGTCTTGTCTGTCTTGTCTGTCTTGTCTGTCTTGTCTGTCTTGTCTGTCTTGTCTGTCTTGTCTGTCTTGTCTGTCTGTCTGTCTGTCTGTCTGTCCTGCCTGCCTGCCTGCCTGCCTGCCTGCCTGCCTGCCCTGCCTGCCTGCCTGCTGCCTGTCTGCCTGCCTGCCTGCCTGCCCGCCTGCCTGCCTGTCTGTCTGTCTGTCTGTCTGTCTGTCTGTCTGTCTGTCTGCGTCCGTGCCTTTGCCTGTCTTTGTCTCTGTTTTGTGGTTGGATGTGTTTGTTTTTTGGTTGGATTAAGTTGGTTTTGCTTGTCCGTCCGGCCGTCGGTCCACCCGCCTGTCCGCTTGTCTGTCCATTTATCGGCTCGCGGCTTGTCCTTTTGCCCATGTCTGCTTGTATACTTTCGTGTCTTTTGCCTTTGGCCAGCTCAGAGGCTTTGGCTGACTACGAGCACTGCAGCGAGTCTCATGACTGCAATATGTTGGCACGACTGCAGCCATGATCCTCGTTCCGACTTCTTCCATCGGCCATTTTATCTTTTGCGCCTAGCGTGCTGTGAAACACAAGCTGGGCAGGAAATCCCAACCAGCTTTTGATGCTTTTGTTGGCATTTGCCAACAAGGCTTGCTCTTCATTTTGGCTACCCTGTTGGCTTGCGGCGATCCCGGCTTTCACTTAGGTGGGTGAGCATGTGGACTGAGCTCTGGGGTGCTCTCAGGGCTGCAGGCCTGCGTGATGAATGTGTCAGCTTCTCAGCCCTGGATGAGCAATCCCTGCCTGCGAATCTCAATAGCAGCCGCATGATTACATCCCCCTCATGCCGCCCGCTTTTCGATATGCAACGTCCAGCAGCTGCTACTATTCTCCATTCAACAACTCCATCGGAAGCCTTCGACGATTGCAGCTAACCTTCCCAGCCCAAGACGTTCTTTTCCGTTCAGCGCCCCCAAAGATCTTGAGTCATCTTGAGTCTTGAGGTTCGCGCCACCGTGGATTATTGCCCGCAGCTGAGCCCTTCCTGCGCCCCAAGCTCTGCCGGCTTCGGGCCGAGGCCAAAACCTCTTTGAGGAGGAGCCATCTTTGGAGAATTTAGTGGGTGTATGGATCTGCCCATACGCCCGGATCTTGGGAGAGCTCGTGGGCGGACCTCTGGCAACCCGAATTGAGTTGCTTCCAATGAGCGGCTGACAACCGAGGCAACATTTGCTCAAGCAGCCATGGCTTCCTTAAGGTGCAAAGGAGAATGTTGGAACAAAAGTGGTTTGAACATGTTTAATAAAACAGGGGTTGACTTCATCTGGAAACCGTGCCTCCACTACGTTCCTTCGAACGTGTTGCACGCCTGGACCAAGGACACGCTCGGTTTGGTCCGAGCTGGGACCTTGAGCGATGTCGCTTGGGTGTTGGGGCAAATTTGGTTCGAACCCAAGCACCTTGGTCCCCTTCCAACCGAAACAACAAGGGGGGCTTAATCAACTATGTTAAACAACAAGGGCTTGTCCCACCCTGGTGCTGCTACGCGATTTTTTGGAACCAGTGCCACACTCAATTCAGCAGATCACTTGGGGTAGGACGCTGATCAGCTCTTCACTTGGGATACACAATCATTCTCAGAGCAGTGGCCCTTGTTCTTAGGGAACCGCCATCTGCGGAGTTACTGAGGTGTTGTGCAAGTTGAACGACTCTCGCAAGCTTGCAGTGCTGCCGCTGATGAAGGTTTTAGAAGCCCTGGCCGGCGCCCGAGAAGTCTTAGACGCCTGTGGGAGCCCAGCAGGCTGAAAATCATCCCGTGTGAGAGAGAAGCATGTTTTTCGTCATGCTTTTCAAGGAAATCAGGAACCTGAAGGCCCCCTAATTTTGCAAAACTGCCAGAAAGGCTCGGCTCCAGAGTCGCACCATCCGATTTCCGCCCATTTTCAGCACACAGTCCCACACACCTAATGGTGTGTCGTGTTCGAACATCTCGAGCAAACTTGGGGCACGGAACTCAGGTGCGGAAAGCCGAAGAATCAGCGCCGCAGGGGGGCAGTACCTGTTGCCCTGCTGCAGCTGCAGGGGTCCCGATGAGCACTGCTTGGTTGTGTTAAAACCGGGCGGGTGCGGGGGGGGGTGCCCAAAATCATTGGTTTCCTTTTGGCTTTGCTTTAAAGCAGAAAGAAGGGTAGCCATGTGTTACCCCGGGTCCATGGAGCCCACCAGAAGGTCTTTGGAGATCCAAGCCGTCTGCCTTACGTCAGGTTCCATGGAGGGTGTAACATGCGCATGGGCTGACATTGTGCCGTTGCGATCTTCCAACTCTCTTGCGTCCGACATCTGAGGCGAGAGAGCTGGCGACGCATCTGGAAAAGGCGCCGGAACCGAGACACACACACACACACCGAAACAAGCAAAAACACAAAAACACACAAAAGCACACACACGCACACAAAAAAAACACACAAACACACACAAACACACAGAAACACAGAAACACAAAAACACAGAAACACAAGCACCCAAACACCCAAACACACACACACACAATCACACAAACACACAAACACCCAAACACACAAACACACAAACACACAAACAAACACAAACACACAAACCCACAAACACACAAACACACAAACACACAAACACAGAAACACACAAACACAAAAGCACACAAACGCACAAACACACACACAAACACACAAACACACAAACACACACACAAACACACACACACACACAAACACACACACACAAACACACACACACACATACACCCAAACACAAAAACACACACACACAAACACAAACACGCAAACACACAAACACACAAACAAACAAAAGCACAAAAACACACCCAAACACCCAAACACACAAGCACCCAAACACACAAACACACAAATACACAAACACACCCAAAACACACAAACACACAAACACACAAACACACCGAACCACAGAAACACACAAACACCCAAACACACACACATCCAAACACACAAAAACAGAAGCACAGAAAAACTCAAACACACAGAAACACAGAAACACAAACACACGCAAACACACACACACACAAGCACGCAAACACACAAACACACAAATACACAAACACAATAATACCCAAACACCCAAACACACAAACACACACACACAAACACCCAAACACACAAACACCCAACCACAC
>CAUJNA010000217.1:128692-163692 GCA_963377175.1 Effrenium voratum | reverse complement strand
GCCACCAGAAGCCAAGACGGGCCTACCCAAAATCGACGCCCTGGTAAAATTGTCCGCCGCTTACATGAGAGTCAAAATCGCTGCCATCTACTGTGCTTTGGGCATCATTTTGACACTTGGCAGGAAACAAAATATTGACCAGGGCTTACAGGGGTACAGCTACCGCGAGCTGAGCTGCGAAACGCCAGGTTTGGCATTCCACAAACCGGTCAACCCAGTCCACGTCGCGCAGGAGGACTCCAACGAACGCCCCTGCTTTGGGTTGTCAGCGTCAAGGACCACACCGAGCAGTTGGCTTCTTTTGGTTTTCCTTCAAACTCATTTGGGCATGTGAAACCCTAAACCCTAAACCCAAAATGTCCCATTTGGGTATGTGTCGAAGCACGGATTCGGAGCCCTCCCCAAATGGTGAGTTGTCCAGTGCGCAGGCCTCGGCATCATCGCTTGTGAGACCGTTCCATGCGGACAAGGCAGGCATTGGACTTCGCTGGTTGCCGGCTGGCGCATGGTTCTCCGAATTGGGGGATCCCCACAGTGGCGGGTTGCTCTGCTTTTAAATCCAACTAGGGTCCCGCAACCTTGGGACGTATTGGCGTTCCTTTCGGCCTGTCAAAACCAAGCGGGGGCTCCCCAAAAAACAGTTGCCCTCTTTGGCGCTCAGGAGCCCCGGAGCTCTCGCAGGCCGCCGGGGGGGGGGTGGGGGGTTTGGGTGGGTGCCGCGACCGGCTCCCTTCCGCTTCGCCTGCGCGCTGGGTGCGCTCCAGCGTGTCCTCGAAGAGCAGCTCATGGATGTCCCATAAAGTCTGACGCGCTCGCCTCTCAACATGCTCTTCCTGCCGCTGGTTGAATGGCCGGCCTGTCCCAATCCTTTCCTTGCTCGCGACCAGCTCTCGAAATACGCGAGCTGCACCTTGGATCTAGCTCCAAGGCTACGCGCCCTTCCCACCTCCGTTGTTCTCCTGGCATAGACGCCATAGGCGCCGAGCACGAAGCTCAGGCTCCTTCATCGCGCTCACTTGTTCCTCCGCCTCATTGCTGGAGGGACATCTCAGATTTTGTCTTTCTTGTTTCCTACCTACCGTTGTTTGACGCACGCAAAGACACCTACGTGAGAAGGCAACAAGACAGGAGGGCTGCAAACGTGCTTGTGCAGACGCCCCTTCACGGGTTAGAAAGCAGATGTAGACTGATTCTCTCGGCTGTCTAGTTGCAAACCACCCCCCTTGTCTAGATGCGCTGCGGGCTTCGCGGCAATGATGCAGAGAATTCATGAGTGTTGGACAATGTGCCGCTATGGCCATGTTCTTCTTAGTTTTTCTGATTGACACCTATCATAATCTCGAGTTCGACGTTTTGTCCAACGCTAGAAATGCTGGTAAGTCTGGAAGCGGCGCATGTTTTGTCAGCGAACCTTCGCGCTTTTTGACAGAGCTTATTTTGCTTAAGCACGGAGTGAACGTTTATTGCCAATTTGCGCCTGAAAAACCACTTGGTTTTCATTGCCAACGCGCTTTGTCCAATCGCGGGCAAACCGTGTGCGCATGAAGCGAGTTTTGAAAGTGTCTTTAATTGTAGCATTTGAAAGCAGAAGCCGCGCGAGATCCCAAACGTATTTTTTAGTTTGGGATTTCCAATGGATTTGGGCTTCCCTTTGGTTTTTCGCTTTAACCAACCTGAAAAGGGTACCAACTTCCCACAAAGCACCGAACCCAGGGCTGGCGCTTCACCCTGGTCGCGGGTGCATCATCAACCTCCTCGAGGCATCAGGCAGAGCCTGGCACAGACACTGCACCAGCCTCGGGGAGCCCTGGCTGGGCAGTTGGTTTGCACGTCGCCTCAGCCAGTTGAAGTGAGTTCATTGAGTGATAGTGAACCCGGTTTTGCTTGCAAGGTAAGCTTCGGTTGGGTGATGTTTAAAGTTTAAAGAGGACATATAAGGAAAACCCGGCATTTCTCAAGGGGCAGGGAACCCCTTTAAAGATGTCATCTAGGTTTTCCTTTTGCAGCCGAAAAAGGTTCCATCCCTTTCAGCCAAGCCCCAATCATTGCGGTATCCAGCCTTGAGCTGCGCCTGAGGCCGCAGAGAGCTGAGCCTCTCGAGGCTCCGATGTGCATAGGCGGGGCCTTACGGCGGATGGAAGAAATCTTGCATGACTTTTGAAGCAGATTCATGCCATCTTGCTACGACTCGCCCCGCGCCCCCTGCTTAACATTGGTTCTCAGTTTGGCCAAGTTGGGTTGGGTCATGCAAGATTGAGGTCGTTGACAACCTGTGAGCGGTTTTGCCCGTCACCGCTCAATGTTAAGTAGGGGCGCAGGGTGGCAAACCGTAGTGTGATAAACTCATGCACGTTTTCTTCGTCAACAGTAGGACTTTCTGTGGTGCGACTGGGTCTTTCCCGAAGCGTCGTTCTTTTCCCTCGAGGCCAAGCAGATGGATCGATGCCATCAGCCAAGCGTTGCGTGCTGCGCCCAGGAGGGACTTTGAGATGCGTTCGGTGAGCTCCTCCAGGAATTTTAGCTTTTTGAACTCACAGTAATTTTTGCAGATGTATTTCTTTTCCTTGCTTTGTGAAGGGGCGGTGAAACTCGGGATAGGCCCGCTACTGCAAGGATGCCTGGGTCAAAAACTATGGGAGGCAGCCTTTGAAGAGTGAAAGCGGGGGCTGCGCGGGCTAGCCAGCAAGCTGTGTCGATGAGCAAACTCTTGGAGTAATTGAACGCTTTGAAAACCTCTGAATGCACCCCACTACTCACCCTTTGCCTCATTCTCCCCCCGGCCTTTACACCAAATCACGATTTGAGCACTGTGCAGAGAGGAGAGCCAGCGTTATTGGAGGGGCCTCTATCTGGGACGTGTCACAAGAGCCCAAAAAGTGTTTTTTGTTTGTTTTCCCTTTAAAACAGCCTGAAAAGGGCAGATGCACCCATCTAGATCTCACAAGCAAGACTCGAGGGAGGGCTGCCAGATGTTCGACCGACACATGGCTTGCGCCATTGCTCAGGCGAGACACGCAGCGGCAGATGAGTACGACAGCTTTCCAGAGGAGGCCGCTGCCGCGGGAATCATCAGCGGTGTACTTTGACATTTGCCTAGGATCGTAGGTGCAAATGAATCGAGGTGGGCCTACTTTCTCACAAAGGAGAACATATGTATGGGTGAGCGCGTTTTGGAAGCTTGAACCTTGGCCAATTACTAATAATGAGTTGTATTGTGACTTGTGTGTGTGTGGGTGTTTAAATGCAACTGGGACATGCATGCGTTTTGTTGCCTCCCATGCATGTGAATGTGTTTGCATCCGTGTATCAAAACCAGGAGACATCTCTCTAATGGTTTCTTTGTTGGTCCAAAAGGAAGCCTATGATTCCAAGCAAAAGTACCATTTGCTTCGCCTTGTTACCTATTTCTTCGCGAAGGTTCTGGGTTTCTCGGGGGAAGGACGACCCAAAACGACACCGCAGGAGTATGATCCGCGGGTCCTGGTGCCGGCGCACCGCATCGGCGACGCGCCACCGGCCTGTCACTTGAGTTGAGACCCGTCAGGGAGACTAGCCACGAACATGTGGCAAGGCTTGGGATCAGAACCCCCGAAGTGTTTTCTTCCTTTTGCTTAAGGGCACCCTCCGGCATGCAGGGAACCGGGCCACTGGCCGGACACTTTCCCCTTAGAAGCGATGTCCACAGGGCCCCAGAGGAAAAATCACATGAGAAAAGGAGGCCCCTTGGCTTGGTCCACTTTCATTTCCGCGTTTCTTGTGTCAGAAGGGAATTGGACCCATGGACATCGGTGCCCGTTCCGTTCCCTTTTTCTCCCTTGAAACCACCCAAAACGTGGTACCCTACAAGCAGATCCCTTGGGGTGTGCCAGGCGCCAGAAAGGCGGCCGCAGTGCTTGCCGACGAGGCGCGGTCTCGCGGTCCCGCGCGCGTGAGCGCGCGCGTGCGCGCGCATGTGCCTCCAATGTTCGAGCTCGCATCCACACGGCCGGGATTTTTGACCTTGTTTTTGCGGCCAAAGTACCCAAGTCATGCGCGTGGAAAACCGCTGCTGGCCATAGCAGGTGTTACCGTTGCCAGGTTTGGGCGGAAATAAGGCCACATTCTTCATGCCCATCGTCGCAATCCTTCAGTCACTGATGGGCTTGGGGCACCTGGTTGAGTTCAGCTCTGGCGCCAGGACGGGGAGGACCGGCCGTTTGCCGCGGTCAGATGGCTCCAAGAAGGGGCCTGCCCCGTCGTGCGGGTTCCAAGGCGTCTCTGGGGTAACCCTTCTATCGTGGAATGGAGCGGATGCACCGCTGGGACAGGATTCATCTTTTGGATTTCGACAAAGACCAACGCATGTGAGATCTGACCGTCTTGCAAAGCTAGCTCGCCTGGCAGCTTCCGTGTTTGTTGGAGGGAGGGTATTTATTATTGGTCGTCCCTCCCTTTGGTTCCCTTTTAACGAGAACTTTGAACTGGGGTCCAACTGGTGGCAAGCTGCTTGAGGTCGCTGCCTTGCCTGTCTGGCAAGCAGATGAAATTGCACAAGTGCGCGTCGGAGCCCAGCAAGCCCTTCTTGGCCAACGCAGGCCGTGCCTGCGAGTGCCGGGCTGACTCTTCAGATACGGTTTGAGCATGGGGGCAGGGTGTTTAGCTCAAGATGGAAGATCTCTGAAGGCCAGTTGTGTTTTTTGACTTCCCTTCAAATACTCACCAAAAGGAATTACCTCTTCCCACCGAGCTTCACAATGGCTCTTGAGGCCTGCCAAGGAGTTCGGCCGTGCCAGGCCTCTTGCAGTTCATGCTGCCCAACCTCGGCTTTCCGCCAGCCTTTTCCGAGGAGGCTGGTCAAAGGCCTGCCATAAACGCATCGCGGATGTATGGATCGCAGGCGGCGCTCGAGCAGTTTTTCATGCATCACCAGGAATTCGACGTTCTCCATGAAGAGGCTGAGGGTGTGAAAGGTGAGTTTGTGCTGAACCTGACAAGGGCTTCCAGTGTTCACCGGGGCCCAGCTCATTTGGGTATGTGTCAAACTCAAAAAAGACAAAGAAATATGATCTGCCTTGTTTCCCTTCCAACCAAGGTGAAAAGAGTCCCCTCAAGAATTTCATCCGTGCCCCAAAGCAGAGTGACGCATCCAACTCGCCAGTTGCTGGAGCAGTGAGCCGCAGAAGCCAAGCTTGATTTGCCAATGAGGGGCTACCTGCACGATTTTGGTGGGGGTTGAGAGCTTGATGTCAAAGCGTGTTTCTCAAAGGTGGTTGGTTTCTGTTTGGTCCCATGTTTGAATCATTCAACATGGGGTTCATCATTTTGAGAGAGCCGTTTGGCCTTGTGTGTTGGTGCAAATAGGGAGAGGAACGGTTCACAGCTCGAACCCCATACATTTGGACCAAAGAGCTGCAAAAGCGGTTTGGCCGTTTCACCACCTGGAGAAAAGAACCGGTGCATGCTTCAGTGCATAGGCGTGGCTCAGTTGACGAGTCTTGAGAATGCGCTTTGCTTCGCAAGTGCTTTTTGCTATTTTTCTGCTCAGCTTTCCAGCTACAAACCCTGCCCTTCCCCCTCACAAGTCAACTGCCCCAACGCGTCAGCCGGGCACTTATCTTAGCGCACCTTGAGCAGCACCCAAACGCCCCTTTGGCTACTTTAGTAGGTGGTTCTACTACCCGGTTTGAATATGGTGAGGCCCAGCGAAATCCTTTTGTAGTCATCCTAGAATTACATTGTCCATGGGTTTTGGGAGAGGCCAATGGGCGTTCGACTGAGGTCAACTGCCCAACGCAAGTGCAACCTCAACCCAATCCTCATGCAGGCGGGCCAAGGAGGTCCAGCTAGCATGACCCTGCAGCGGGGTCCAGGGGCGGCAACGATCCGATCGCTCCGACCGACAGCGACCTGTGCAGCTTTGGCAGCATTGGATAGAATGGGTATGGGCCTTTGTCACCCCGTTTGGATGGTCCAAACAAGACACACACGACATTTGGGTACTGGTTAAAGGCGGGATTTCCCGCGAGCTTGAAAAGCGACGCGCTCTGCCAACGGGTGCGATGAGTGGACACCGCATACTTGCCAGGCAGCAGCCACCAGCTTCCCGGCAAGTGCCGTCGGAGCAATCCTCGGAGGACTGTCATGGGAAGGTGTTTGGGCCGGGTTCGCCACATTCAATCATTTACTTTGCTATCCTTGCATGCGATCAAGGCAAGTAGCAGAAGGGGGAGGTACTGGTTTGTTTTGAACTTGTACATAATAAGACTGTATATATATATATATAACAGTCATATATATATATATATGTTTATATATATATATATATATATATATGCCCCCCTCCCCCCCAAAACCCGCGCCTGCTGCTTTTGTAAGGGAAGTCGGGTCGTTTTAGATGGATGCTACCAGGAGTGGGCAAACGATTCATTAAGACTTAGCCACCCATACCAGTAGAGCCGGCGAAGCCGGTGGGCGGAAGTTTCAAGAATATAAGAACTATGGTTATCTTTATCTTTCTTTTCTTGACTCGTGTTCTCTTCGTCTTGCTTTCCTACATTCCTTTCTTATGTTCATTTATTTCTGCATTTCTTCCTTTATTTCGTTATTTATTTCTTGCTGCAGTCTTTCTTTAGGTCTTCGTTTCTCTCGTTCATTGTTCTCGCTTGTCATTTGCATATCAATGTCTCTATCTATCTATCTATCTATCTATCTATCTATCTATCTATCTATCTATCTATCTATCTATCTATCTATCTATATCTATCTATATCTATCTATATCTATCTAATCTATCTATCTATCTATCTATCTATCTATCTATCTATCTATCTATCTATCTATCTATCTATCTATCTATCTATCTATCTATCTATCTATCTATCTATCTATCTATCTATCTATCTATCTATCTATCTATCTATCTATCTATCTATCTATCTATCTATCTATCTATCTATCTCTATCTATCTATCTATCTATCTATCTATCTATCTATCTATCTATCTATATCTATCTATCTATCTATCTATCTATCTATCTATCTATCTATCTATCTATCTATCTATCTATCTATCTATCTATCTATCTATCTATCTATCTATCTATCTATCTATCTATCTATCTATCTATCTATCTATCTATCTATCTATCTATCTATCTATCTATCTATCTATCTATCTATCTATCTATCTATCTATCTATCTATCTATCTATCTATCTATCTATCTATCTATCTATCTATCTATCTATCTATCTATCTATCTATCTATCTATCTATCTATCTATCTATCTATCTATCTATCTATGCTACGCATCTTACATCCCGCATCTCAGCTCATCTGCAAATCCCCTTTGCTTGTCAGCTTGCAAACCTTGGCCAATACCAAAACATCTGCTCACATCTAATATGCATTGACCAGTGCCACACTCTTCCAAAGTAACTAATTTCCCTGAATGAAATCTGTTCTGCACAAACCTGCTAGGATGCATGCAAAACACTGGTATTTACGGTGTTTCTTTTTTTCAATATCCAAGGGTTGGTGTGGATTTGTTGAAGTCATTTATTGAAGAATTAATTCTCCAATGTCCATATGATGAACTATCAACTGTATTTGTCGCGCACAAGTTCAACAGGACAATAAGGTGCACACACACACACAAACAGGAATGGCTGAAAGCAGATGCTTCAAAGCACTTTAAAGTACTTTTGGATTCAATATTCACGATTCCCAGGACTCTAGATCTGGAATCTTTAATCCAGCCTGGGCCCCCCAAACCGCTTTAACGCGCTTTAAAGCACTTTTGGATTCAAGATTCAAGATTCAAGATTCTCAGGACTCTAGATCTGAATCTTGAATCCACGAGCCACCTGGATGAACACGCTTTAAAGCGCTTTAAAGCATTTTGGGGGGCCGAGACTGCAAGATTCCAGATCTAGAGTCCTGGGAATCTTGAATCTTGAATCCAAAAGTGCTTTAAAGCGCTTTAAGCTTTAAAGCAATTATTTTGGGGGGGAACTAGATTCAAGATTCCAGATCTAGAGTCCTGGGAATCTTGAATGTTTAATCCCAAAGTGCTTTAAAGCGCTTTAAAGCATTTTGGGGAATCAAAGTTGGAGTGCCTGAAAATAATCAAAATTGAAGGGCCTGAAAAGGGGGTGGAAATCACACAAAAGTACTGCAAATACTGTCAAATTCTCGTGGGGCGTGTTTTTTTTTTTTGGGGGGGGGGTACCATATATATATATATATTATAGATAGGATCCTTGTGGTCCTCTGGTGGGGTTGTTTGTGGTGGTTGAGGGTGGTTTTGCTTGGCTTGCGGTGTGTTCCCAGTGGTCATGGTCAGGACTATCAGTCCCACCCTCCTGTGCTCCTTTGGTGGGGGTGTGATGGTTCAGGCCTTAGGGCTGGTTTAGGGTGGGTTAAGGCTGGGTTTAGGCTTTTTTTGGTGTAGGGTGGGTTTAGGCTTGGTTTAAGCTCAGCTTCGGCTTGGCGGGTTGGTTTAGGAGTTGATTTAGCTTAGTTGTCGCTTGGTTTGGGGTCGAGGGGGTTTAGGCTTGGTTTGGGTTGATTTAGGTCCCCGATTTGGGCACAAAAGAGGCAGGACGGCAGGGTAGCTGCCCAACTATTGCTTCAGGTCTAGTCACTTCAGCTAACGTAAGAACGCCAGTACATTCTTCCGCCATCAACGCTTTTGCGGCCGGTCTTGGCTCGCTCACGCTTTTGCCCCTTCGCAGGCCGGACAGGCAGCTCAAGAGCGGGTACTGCCTGGTGGCGTTCATCCAGCAGTTCAGGTGTCTTCCTCCTCCGGCTATGCGCTGCCCGCTCCGCCTGCTCCTCCAATACAACAGCAGCGCCTTGGCGACGGGGAAAAATGCCGAGGCAACGAATCCTACCAAAGCCGGTGACGGGCAAGTAAGTTGTTGAAGCTGCTAGCCTTGGGTTGAACCTGTTTTGTCGTGACAGCCCAGGTCTGCTCCATTTGGCTGATGCCTTGGACTGCAGCTCTAAGCCTCATTCGGATGCTTTGACGCAGAATTTGCGATCCGAGGTTCCGACATGATGGACGTGGACGTGACCGTGCTGGCTTTTGCGCAGTGGGTAAGCCGGCACAGTTCAGAGTGGATCTTGTCGGCTTCCTACATTTCCCAGAAAGTGTGGTTTCAATCATGCCATTTGACTGCCAATTTGAACATCGCATTTTCAATCATCACGTTTTGGTGGTGAGTTTCCTCTTGGTGAGTTCGTGATGTTTATGGAGGAGCCAAAAGCAGAGCCCTGCCCGTCGCAGTGTTTGAGCTGTTAGCTGGCCAGGTGATGGAGCTCAAGAGCAGAAGTTCCCACTCGCAGAAGTCGCTGCAGGTTGGCATTTGTTGGATGTCGTTCCCCCCCTTCGTGTCTTTTGTTGTTGCAAGCCCTGAAGCGCTTGCTTGGACCCTGATGTGGTGTTTTTTTGGCCCCCCCCCCTGTCGCTCCAAAAGCGACAAACCCCCCCCCCCCCCTGGTCGCTCTGAAGACGCATGCGTCATAGATGGAGCTCAACACCATCAAGAATGCCATCAACGGCAACCACGGCGATTTGGCCGACTTCAAGCGCCACGGCGCGGCCCCGCGGCCCAGAAGTGTCATGTTGGAGCGAAGGGGTCGCCCCTGAAGCGACTGAAGGACCAAGCAGGCGGCTGTCCATGTTTGCCAGGAGGACGATGGCTGGTAGCAATCACCAAACCATTTGAAGGCGTTGGGTGTTTGAGACAATTGCGTTTGTGCTTGTAGAGATCCACCGTGACCTTCCCTAGGCCATTCAGCAGCACATGCAGTCCGAGATCAATGAGCTGGGTGCCTGGGGTGGTTGCATGCCTATGAGTGCAGTGCTGGGACCACAAGGCCGTTGGCCTTGTGACGGGGTTTCAAACCCCAAGTGCTCCCGGGAAGCGACTCGTGACCGTCCAGCAGTGTGGTTTCTATGAGCTTTCCCGTACACCGAAACAGGGTACCGCAAGAACACATCTCCAGATACACTTAAACCGTTGGGGGGGAAGGACATGAAACTCCAAAATGTGTGGTTGCCATAGTCTACGGTTGACTCATCTTCCCTCAAAATCCAGGGGACTCACTAATTGTCCTACGCCCTCCCTCTTGTGGAAACCTTGGTAATTGTGACCGTAGCTCATCTGAGGATTCGCGAGTCCTTGAGCTCGGTCTTCATGGAAATCACCGCGGCGGTGCGGAACAACGCTGCTGCGGACCAGGCTGGGAGAATCGCTGGGAGAACTTCACCCACGATTTGCCAGCCATTTGGAGTTCGATCAAAGTTTGTGGTAGTGTATGGTTCATTTGAGAGGGACCAGGGGGACTTACTGATGGTCCTACAAAAGCAAGTGGGGGTGGCTCCAAATCAAACAGCAGGGGTTACGCAGGTTTTGGTCCATCCACTTACCAGGGTTCCATTTTGGTACCGGTTTTTGAGCCACGGCCAAGTAGACTGACTAGATGGCACTCTTCGGGGAACAATTGCCAGGACTTGAAGATGAAGATCCAGACGTTGAACGAACAGGCGAGCTGGAGGGATATGTGCAGAAAGCATGAAACAAAACGGCTGGGCGGGTGGGTTTGCGGGGGTAGCCCGTTGTGGATGGTTTTAGAGGGAAACCAAAAGGAAGCTCACCATTTGTTGGGCCCCCCTAGTTTTAACCCTGATCTAGACAGAATTTCCTTAGTGCACCCACATTCGCCTTGGAGATCCGCGCAGGCGGTGCGGAACGAGACCGCCTTTGCCCAGCTGGCAGATGTCGACGCCTCGGCCCGTCTTGTTTGAAGGCCAAGAGGGACCTGTCTACATAGAGGTGTCTCAGACTAGTGGAACCCTCTAACACGATAAGTTTCCATTTGGCCTCCCCTTAAAACTTCAGACCATGGTCTCCTCGTGGTTTCCCTTTAAGACCAACCAAAATTATATTCCCCCCAACCAAGGAACCACACCCAAGTTCAGAACAAGGAACAACAAGCGGGCGGACCAAGGCCGCGGACCAGTCACAGTCCAAGCTCCGGGCGGCCGCGCAGGCGAGCGCTTGGAGAGAGCGCTTAGGGGTGTGGACGTGGAGAAAAGCAGTCCTTGGGGGACGGGGGGTGGTGCTGGGCATTTTGGAATTGGTTTTCAAGTTCAGCTGATATTCTGTCTCAGTCCTGAAATGCTCACCAAATCATCCAACTCGCCAAATTCACTGTTCGTTGACGAGATTGCCATCTGGGATTCCTGCCAGGGCAGTTTCTTCATTCAGGCTTTGAGATGGTTTGGACATTTCATTGGCCAGTCGGCCACTTGCCTCGAAGACTCGAAACTGCACATGGAAAGGAGATGCAGCACTCCTCCGAGCGGATGCGGGAGGATTTGGCCGGTCTGAGCCAGCAGACCGAGTCGCTGCAAACCAACGCAGCTGGGCTGCAGGGGTCCAGCCGGACGCACCTGCAGGGTGTGGCGATTTTGGGAGGGACCCCTTTTTGCACGCTTTCAATAGGACACCATCCATGTTGGGCGTCACCCAACTTTGATGCATACACACTTAAAAGAAAACCTAAATGAGGATGGTTAATAAACAGTGTTTTTCAGCATGCCGTTGGGAGGTGGAGGGCTTGTTTGAAAGGGCCGCTTGGAATGTTGTCCAGTCTTTTGCCTATTCGTTCAGCTTTCTTCAGCCAACTCGATCATGGTGGCAACCTGGAGATCAACATTGTCATCCTGCTGCAGGTATTAGACCGATCCGATCTGCTTCGAAACGACATGGACCAGCTTTCCCAGGCTTGACTACTAGCATGCATATAGGAATGCATTGTTGGTTAGCTTGGTCTTGCCCATCCATGTCAATCCCGTGCGTTCCCGACACAGGACTTGCGCACTCAACTGGAGAAGAGGAAGGCTGGTGATGCAGCCATCTCACCTGCACACACAAGCACACTGCTCAGGTGCAACTCCAGAAGATGGTCCAAGATGTTGTGAACATTGGGGAATCTTTGCAGAGCCAGGGGGCCAAGTCATGCATCATTTCGCTCATGTAGGTGTCCTTTTTGAGGGTGTCAGTTTTTGGGGAGGGGAACTAAAAAGTAAACACAACACCCCACAGCCGTTTTGGGGCTCCATTTGACACTCCGGGCTCGGGGTTGCCTCGGTTTCTCGCTGTCTCCGAGGCCTGGTCACTGACTTCGGCAGCCTTCGGAAAGATTCTGGGACCACTCAAAGCAAGCGTCGCCCTGAGCCGTATATGGGTGTTTCATGGTAGCCTTTCGGGGTTGGTTTGCTTAAAGGGGCATCTGTCAGTGGGCACACTCACCAATATGGCATTAGCCAACGGGACAATACTCACTAAAAACCACCTCACAAAAGATTGACCGCGGCGTATCCGCAGATTCCTTTCCCGAGACCCAACGCTTGCAGGCTGCAGTCCACCTTGTATTCCTTGGACCAGACGCGGAGACAGCAGGCCGTCCATTTGTGTGGTCCATGTCATGGGTTTGTGTTGTGTTGAGGGCACCCTTTTTCACCTCCGAAGCCATTATTGGGGTCCCCCTAGTTTCACACATGTTTTTGCTTGCAGGCGCCTCCTGTCCTGGGCTCAGGGCTCCCGCACTTTGGGGATAGAAAGCGGCGCCTGGTTTTCCAAGGCCGCGTGCCAGGTGGCATCGCCTGGGGCTCAGCCTTCACTTCGCCCCCGCGTGAATGGACAATATCCACGTCGGGCGCCAGTTGGGATGAAGCCCCATGAATGGGACAAGCCACCAATCCCAACTGGTGCCGGATGTTGACCGTCCAGAGTACGGCATAGTTCAACCTGCATAGCTCTCTTGGATCGCCGTGGGTTCTGGGCGCGGTTCAGTTGCTTATGCCGTGTTAGGGATGCGACAGGCAATGCAGTGCTCGCCTCAGGTGCAAATTCCAAGTGCCCATGACGCAGGCTCGCTTTAATTCAGTCTGAATCCGTCAGGTTTATAAAACCGAGCTCGATGTTGCAGGCTTCCTACATGGGCAGCCACCACATGGGCCACATGTACCGGTGAATGCACTGAGAATCCGTGAATGGGCAGACTGCCACGCCAATGCCAGCCTGGCTGCGGTTCGCTATGAGATGTCAACCTGCCTCAAGAAGCATGCATGTATGAGTCTCTGAAACTCATATGATCGGCCGAGTTTTCTCATGTGCTCTTGGAGAACGACATATTGTGTCGGTGGGTCATATGCCTTGACCTGGACTCTTGTAGCGGTACTTGACGCAAGCGACCCAGTTGCCCGATCTTTAATGCAAATGGCTACCTGAAAGGTGCCTTGTGTCAGATACAAATGCCAATTGGATGCACTGCAAGAGGAGGCAGTAATTCACGGAAGCCCATCTTGCACTCCGCTTGCAGCATGACCATGCGCTAAGAAAAGGATATCTAACTTTTCCCAACCTTTGCGCTGCTGTAGCCATGGCACTCAATAGCGAGTTCCTGCTCATGAATGTATTGCAGGGCCAGATCAGAGAGGGCTTTTGTGCTCTTTGATTCAGTTTGCAATGCCCGCGTTTTGAGAAAGACCCCGCGGCTCGAAGGGGCATAGTGACATAAAGGAGGGGAATGCTGGTATGAGGTCGACGACTTGTGTGGCTCTGATACCAATCCGCAGTTCCAACAATTGTTTTGAGCCCAGCTCAAATGGTCTTGTCTATATGGTGTATATTTGGGGTCGTCCCAAAGTAGGGAACCCCCTAATTAGTGGGTTTCCTTTAGTTCGCCCTGCAGCCCACGAAGAATGGCACCCTCAAAAAAGACACACCCACATACACACGCATGTACAAATAGAGCTTGCGGACGTGAGGGGCATCTGATGGTAGACATTGCCAAGAGAACCCCCGCCTACAGCAGGCCAAAGAGGCTTGATGCTCAGAACCAACGGAGGTTGGAGCCTACTCTGTGCAGGCTCCCACAAGCCGCACAGCCGAAGCCGAAGGTGGGGCGGTGAAGAAACAAGTGTCAAGGACCTGGGCAATTGAAGCCATTTCCTATATGCAGGTGGTTTACTCCTGGTTTTGTGGGTGTTGTGGAACATCCTATATTTAGCTTTATGAACATGTGGCTAGAACCCAAATTCGATGTGTTTTGGGCGCTTGGGACTCTACAGTGTTTATGTTTGGTGTCCTTTGAGCATGAGCCGAATCGGGATTCCCCATTTTGATGCAAGTGTTGCAGGTTGACAGGGATGGACGAGGGTCACGTGTCCTTTTACCCCCAGAGCGCAGCCGTAAGCTAGGGATGCCTTGCCCGGAGTTTTGACCGTGGCACATTTGAGGGACGCCTCTCTCAAATTTGGGGTCTCACATCCACAACGATTTTGGCTGGGAGCTTTGCCCGAACATTTTGTGAAGCACCTACAATTGGCAGGCGAGGGGTCCGAAGAGCAAGGCTCGTGCAGCCTGGTTCAGCAATTGGGGCTGTCAACTCAAAACAATCAACCAAGGTCGCATGTGAGCTGGCAATCTTGTGAGTCAATTGTGGCGCCACAGAAAGTCGTGATCCAAGCTCGTGAACAAAAGACTCTTCCCGACCTTGCTCTTGGCTGCGTCTTGAGCCGGGTTGAGTGCAGGGGGGGCTATGTGCGATCAGCGAGGCAGTGCCGAGACTGCATTTTGGTGATGCATGGCTCGGATGTGACGCGTTCTGGTTGGAGCACCCTCAAAAGTTGATGGTTGCAGAAAATTTCACCGTGTAAATCATGTCCGCAAATTGGAATGTAGTTGCAAAGCGGCATACCTTTGGTCGGCTCATATTGAGTCAATGCTTGTTTTGTCCAGAGGCTGGGCTTTAAGTCACAGATCAAGTCTGAGCGGTCAGTGGGCAGAGCCGAGGCCGAATGGGCAGAAAGATCAACTTTGTTAGTGGATGAAAACGAAGCTGACGAAGAGCTGGAAGCAGTCTGGGCCGAGGCAAAGCTGGTTGTGAAGCACAAGCTGGTTGTGAAGCACTGGACTCACCCCCTGAATGATGTAGCCTACGTTTCCCCGGTTGGGGAGGGATCATTGAACCAACGGGAGAGACATTCTTCAGTTCACGTTGCCAGTTAGCTTCCCAGTCGCTTATGCTTCAGTATGAATTGGAAGTGCCCGAAGCGGCAGAGGTTGCTAGCGCAGGAACCAAGCAACAGTTATTTGTTGTGTTTTTGTGTTCAACGTCCCACAGTGCATGCCAGCTGAAATGTTCGCACAGCATTGATTTTTGTTTCGCCTTTCGCAGTGTGCTCAATCTGAATGCACGCGGGCAGTTTGCTACACATTGAATACACTATACTACACTTACAATATTTATTTGATGAATGGAGAAATGCATGCCCTTCCAAATTCCTGTGCCCGCCTGTCTGTTTGTCTTCCGCATCAGAGCTTTCACCGCGAACGTCGCGTGATCATAGCAGAGCTACACTCCCAGCACCTAGCTCATGAGGTGCTGTCCCTACTGTCCCTACTGCCCCTACTGCCCCTACTGCCCGTACTTTTCCTACTGTCCCTACTAACTGTCCCTACTTTTCCTACTGTTCCTACTGTCCCTACTTTTCCCACTGTCCCTACTGTCCCTACTGTCCCTACTGTACTGTGTCCTACTGTCCCCTACTGTCCCTACTGTCCCTACTGGTCCCTACTACTCCCTACGTACGGTCCCTACGGTCCCTACTGTCCCCACTGTCCCCACTGTCCCCACTGTCCCTACTGTCCCTACTGTCCCTACTGTCCCTACTGTCCCTACTGTCCCTACTGTCCCTACTGTCCCTACTGTCCCTACTGTCCCTACTGTCCCTACTGTCCCTACTGTCCCTACCGTCCCTGCTGTCCCTGCTGTCCCTGCTGTCCCTGCTGTCCCTACTGTCCCTACGTCCCTACTGTCCCTACTGTCCCTACTGTCCCTACTGTCCCTACGTCCCTACTGTCCCTACTGTCCCTACTGTCCCTACTGTCCCTACTGTCCCTACTGTCCCTACTCTGTCCCTACTGTCCCTACTCTGTCCCTACTGTCCCTACTGTCCCTACTGTCCCTACTGTCCCTACTGTCCCTACTGTCCCTACTGTCCCTACTGTTTCTACTGTCCCTACTGTCCCTACTGTCCCCACTGTCCCCACTGTCCCTACTGTCCCTACTGTTCCTACTGTTACTGTGTCGTTCCTGCTTCAGCTAGGTCTGCCATCGTGGTCGTCCCCGTAGGCCGGGCTGGCGGATGCGCCGTCGGAGCGCGCGGGCGAGCGCGGCGCCTCCTCCGCGGCCGCGGCCGCGCTGGCCACTGCACAGGCCGCCCGTCAGGCGCGTGGCGCCTGAAGCCCCGGCCGATCTAAGGGGGTGTCAAAGCAGAGCGGCCTAAGAAATGGTGGCCTTCCTGTTGTTTTCCCTGAGCTACCCAAAGAAGGTACCCTCAAAAAAGCACTGAAATGGGGTAAACATCCCATTTTGGAGGGTCCTTGATTTTGATCAACACCAATGTAGTGGGGGGCTTTGCTACCTGGTTTATGGCGATTGCATACGACTTTGCAAGTTTTGCTTGGTAGAACCGACAGCCATAGGTTCTGCACGCCACTCGATTGGTTGTTTAAAGTAATGGTGCCAATGCTGGAGACCTTTGTTGGCGTTTTGAAGGGAAGCCATCATGGAGGGGCTAGTTTTGAGACCCGGCCGTGAGGGGCGTTTTCCTGGCTGCTTTTGATGGGTCAGGCCAAAACGAGCACCCTGTATGACTCACGCAAAATGGGCCGTTTGAGGCCGAGTACCCACATCCCACATCAGGTTTGGTCCAAATTACGAGAAGTCTATATGGAAAGTATATGGGAGGGACATGAGGGGACTCACTTCACAAAAACCAGTGGGATTTGGGAGAACAAGGAATTGTGAACTCGAGTGGTAGCACCGTCCGCTGTTCATGTTAGGATGCATACACCTGCACGATGTCATCCATTGGCCTAACGTATCTCGGGTAATTGGCTGAGACATACGTTTGATATCCAAATATCCCTTGTGCGCGGGTTCGATTTTGCTTTGTTTCAACACGCCAAGTGTGCCATTCGGTGGTCAAAGCGAGAGGCCGTAGTCCTAGCAAGAATTGTGAGGATTCCAGTCCTGCAGCCGCTGTTTGTGTTGCGCCTGGGATGCTCGGGCATTTCTTGCCGGCTGAAGTCGATAATGTCATGCCAAACCACACGGTTTGTGAAGGCTGGACTTGCGATGTGAATGACGCACCTATCAGGTTCCCCCGCGTTGGTTTGGGTATGCTGTTGAGGGCAATTGGGAAGCTGCCCCAAACTCAAACCCCCCAAGTTAAACCGCCACTCCAAACCTCCAATCCAACCACCAAATACCAAATGCAACAGCCCCTTGTTCATCCACCAGGGTTAGTGGGCTTCCATCGACCTGTTTCCCTCGAGCGCCTTTCCGGCGCGGCCAGGGAGGCCTGCAGCCCATCGGACCGATGGCCTTGAGAAGAGGCAGGGCGATTGGCAACGCCAGCGACGGCTTCAGTTTTGGAAATCCAACCCGTGTAGTTGAAGGGGTTGGGGGGGGGGGAGGCAGCCCCAACCCAAAAATTAGGCGTGGGTTTCTCTACCGTAGTTTGAGTAGCCTCCTTTAGTGCCTGGTTTGATCTTGATTGTGACTTACTTGCAGACACGGCCTCATCCGAATCCAGAGGCCACAAGCTTCATATTGTCAGTTTGAACCAAAACTGTTGCATGCATCCAAACGGTTTTAGCTTGATTGGGAGCGACCTTTGGCATTCAGAAGGATTCGAAGTGACACATTTGCGTCAGCCAAACAGCATGGCTTGTCTTCTTTGTGTCTTTAGCCCATCATCCTTGGGAACTGCGCGCGCTTCACTCTGACCAAAAAACTCTCGGCACCCTGTTTGAACCCCTTTGCGAGGTGTGCCACCATCGACCCAGGTTCCCCACAATGACAAGGTTCCCCACAATGACAAGGTTCCCCACAATGACAAGCGGCCCGGGTTTTGAACCGCCATTCGGCCGAAAGGGCGAGGTGCGCGAGATGAAGTTGCAGCTGGTGCAAAGGCTGCCGCGAACGTGAAGGGACTTGAAGGTGCACGGAGCTGGGCCCAAGACCGATTCACATTGGTCATTCTCAGTAGGTGTTCTACTTGTGGTGCTTATAGCGAGGCGTATCCATCTTAGTAGAACCAGGTTATAGTGGGGCCTATGCATCTTCGTAGAACGAGACGTACATGGGGTTTTGAGCCCTGCAACTGTGAGGTCTGATAGAACTCCGCAAGTGTAGATTCATGGGGGATGGGTTTCTTGTTTTAATTTATTGGTATCTCCTGAGCTAGTTGTGCGCACAGAAGCCTATGTACAGCTTACACTCCGACATGTGGGGACGGAGGATGGGGCTCACAGCACGCCATAATTGTATTGGCGGGCGTGCTGGTTTGGCTTACGCAGCATGCCACAATTATGTTGACGGGCCTGCTGGTTTGGCTTTATGCTGTCTGTGTGCGTTTGCGGTCTCTGAGTCACTCCACTTGCACATGCATGGAGCTGCAACTGCATGCTTCACGCGGGTGGGTTGCATGAACCATCAACGTGGACTTGACCTTCCAAAGAAATGCGAACTGATGATTAACTGCTAGAACAAGAAGATCCGACAAGCAAAGCTGGGTAGCACCAAGCAGACGTTCCGTACTGTAAATCGTCAAATACTCATGAATCCAGAAACACAACATTGCGGTAAAGCTATTTTGGTAAAGCTAGTTTCCCGCTGGATCAGTGGAACTCTGCATCGGCCAGGCAGCAAGCCCTGCTTCCGCACGGGCCCCGTTTCATTGTTTGGTGTAAAGCGCTCATTCGCAAAGGAGCACTGGAGGTTCTCTCTTTCTCCCCACCCTGCATATTCACTGCAGCCGTTGGCTCGAGGCGCTTTTGTGGGCGCGTAGCTCGGAGACCTGTGAGTTCTCCAAATCCCCATTTGCCGGCTTTCCGGAGATTCGGTTGCCTCCCCTCGCTCATGGCGCCTGTGATCGAGGTGATGCAGGTACCGCCCCTGGGCTGCAACTGCAGCATCATCGGGGACTCGGAGTCCAAGGATGTCCAAAGTGAACCCCGTTTTGGGTGATGATCAAGAGCCCATTCTTACGTCTCAACTCATTGTTGCGAGGAATAATTTGGAGACCACCTTTTGTAAGGATTGTTGAGACGGAAGGGGTGCAGCCTCTCCGTTGCGCGCCAAGTCGCTTCAGGACGCGGTGGTGGTGGACCCGGGCGGCGACGTGGAGAAGATCGTGGCGAAGCTGAAGCTGCACGGACTCAGCTGCAAGCGGATCCTCATCACCCACGGGCACTTGGATCACATCATAGGCGCCCGTCCGCCCGAAAGACGCCCGAAAAAGACGTCGTGGACCACCCCCCAAAAGCCATATGGCTGTGGGTCAAAACCAATGGTACCAGTTTGGGGTAGGTGGGGATTCGGATGTTCACTGGGGGCACGGGATTTTGATCCATGGCTATATCCTTCGGGGGTGCAAACCGAGACCAATGGGTGCGTGTTGAAATGGGACATCTTGCAATTGGCGGTTTTTCCTTTACTGTAGGTCTCACTTTGAAACTACCCCAAAGATGCTTTTATAAGGCAGCCTGCTTAAGGTTGTTTCGATGCGAAACCAAAAAGAAAAGGGTACCAAGACGAGGCCCAAGATGGGTGGCTTTTTCCTCTTGGTTTAACGGGAGACAATACAGCCTTAGAGGTGGAGAGGTAAGATAGACCACTTGTTCGAGGGAGTTCGGGCTGGACCCCAACAGAAGTGGACCTCCACACAGCCTTCAGGTGCCACGGAGTTGAAAAAGCTTACGGGGGCAGTTATCCTCATGAATCAGAACGACTTGTCGCTGTACGAGAAGGTGACGGAGCAGTGCCGAGATTTCAGGATCCCGCCACCAATTGAGCCTTTGCTACCGCCAGATGACTTCTTGGCAGATGGTGACGTTGTACAGTGGGCCCCAGACCTGACGATGAGATGCTTGCATTGCCCAGGGCACACGCCAGGCCAGGGTTTGTCGAACATTTGCCTTTTGGGCCGTGAAAACCTAATTATAATAAAGTCATAGATACTTCTGTGATACCAAGAGAACCTCTTTTGAAGTGAACACCCAATTAAGTCTCATAGAGACTTCTGTGATACCAAGAGAACCTCTTTTGAAGTGAAAACCTAATTAAGTCAGTGATCGGGACGGGAACCCCCCCAATGTTGGGCCAAATTGCAGGGCAGGGTCTATGTCGCACGGGCCATGGGCCAGGCTCCATGTCCTACTACTTCGAGCAGCAGAAGATCGTGTGCCCGGGGGACACTTTGTTTCAAGACTCCGTGGGGAGGACAAACTGGGCCGGCATCCCGTCGTTGCAGGCGGGCATGGTTTCATGGGGCACACCAGATGCCCTTGTCCCAAAGGAGCCCAAAGGCTGTGTGAAGACAGCCGTTTGCACAGTCAAGTTCCGAAGAAATTCACCAGTTCGCAATCAAACAGTTCGCAAGCAAGACAACAAAAACAACACATAAGAAAACAAGAGCACAGACAAAACAACAACAGAACCACAAATGCCAAAGCCGGTTCAGGGCACCTCCGACGCCAGCCAGATCATCGGGAGCATCAAATCCAAGCTGCTGACCTTGGATGGGGACGTGCGGGTCATCTCGGGCCACGGGCCTGAGACCACCGTGGGCCTGGAGAAGGCCCACAACATGTTCCTGAGGTGAGCGCGAAATCCTCACGGCGCCGCTCGGAAACCCGGGCTCATGATCCGATCTGATTCAAAGAACGCAAATGCCAAGAAACCATGGTTGCAGCCGTGGTTTCTTAGGTGGTGCAGGATTTTGCCCGTCCACTGTAGGTTCTTGGTTGGATAGGAAGGCCAAGATCTTAGCATCTTAAAGTGGTACTCGGTACCACTACCTGGAGGAAGAAATCTTAGACCTCTGTAGCCCTCTTAGGTGGTTCTACATCCGTCCTTTTGATTCCTAGGGTTTTGGGCAAACACCTTTACGAGGCTCGAATTGTGAGAAATGGCCCGACGCAGACCCGTGGAAAGCCGCTCGCACACACAAGCAAGCGTGTGACCTTAGCGCTGGCAAGGCGCGGTCTAGTGCCGAGGAGCGAAGACATCCCAGCTCAGTGGCAACAATGGCGCGACTTGCGGCATGTCCCTTGATCATCTGCAAGGGTTTGCGCGTGTGTTGCATCAAAGGGCCACATTGGAAGAACAGGGCCATCGTTCTTGGGAGCTTGGAATTCGGAAGTTCCTTCTACCGATCCACCTATCCAATCAAGACGCCAGGCAGCTTGATGTGTAGCGTTGTGCTGCCTCATGGCTTGGTTTGCAACGCCTTCCTTGAGACTGCCTGAGAACGCCGAGTTGGCTACCAGCGCTTGCTTCTTCTTGACTGCTCCCAGGTCCAGGAAGTTGGAAGCCCTTGAAATTGCGAGCAGAAGGGACCCCCCCCAACCTCGAAACCAATCCAAACCGCCCAACAATTGGAGAGGTATGCGTCAGTGGTTAGGTGAGAGTGATGCCCCCTTGCACTCAAGAACCATGCAAGTCCCCAAACCACCAGTCCAACCACCAATCTTGGTGCATCACTGGCGGGTCCTCTAAGGACGACGATTCTGAGACATCCGAAGAGGAGATAGAGACCCTGGTGGTTTCGATGCCGCCCAGGCGAGTGGTTGCCTTGGAGCTTGCAACTTTGCAACCTGGATCACGTTTTGCCAGCATGGCCCCGCACAGGGTGTGCTGCATAGAAGCCGTCAAGCCAAGCAATGTCTCCCAGCCAAAGTGGCACCGAATGCGACACTGAAATCACAGGTGGCGGCTTGGCTGTTTGTAAGCCCATCAACTTTTACCATCTTGCCGTCGTTGCCAAACGTCACGGGTTTTGCATACATCTCACAGGTGTTTCCACTGCGGACCGAACATCAGAAAGTGCCAACGAAGGAGAGTTGGACTTTTTTTGCAGCCTCAATAAACGTTGCACAAGAAACAAGGCGTAAACTGATCTTGAATCGAACCTAAACAAGCGACACACACACACACACAGACAAACACACATTGCACAGTTTGCAAGTGTACTTTACCTCGTTTTGTTTTCGTGTAATGATGATGTACTGATCAAATGTGCACGCGTTGTTCCCTCAACTCAAACAAGTGCATTGTGTTCTTACGGTTTGCAAGCACCCTGGACCATGAAATCACGAGAAAGCGGCAGCTTAGCCAATGATGGCCAACCCATGACCTAGTAACTCTGCAACTATGCCCAACAAAGCGTATCAATCGGTCCGTGTTTTTTTTTGGTCTTTTTTCGTGGGTACCCCCTTTTGTTAGTTTTTTTTAAGGGAGAAGCGCAGCCACCACTTTGGGGGTTCCGCCCTATTCTAACACATGGAATCACACACACATACTATATGCATATATATATATATATATATGTATATTAGCAAATAGAAATCATCGAATCGCCGAGTACTAGAACTGTTGAAGAGGCAGTCAGGAAAATAAACCACTGGAGACATGGAGGGCAGGCCTCCTCGCAGTTCCAGCCGACAGGCAAGAAGTTGGCCCGGCTGCGCGGGGCTTGGAAGAACTCGGATGTCCCGAGTTGCAATCCATTGGTCACATCCAAGAGTTGGTTCTTGTTGGTCGCTCGGATGTTAGAGTCCAATCCTTATATCGACGGTTTAGGTTTGCATGAGAGTTTGTGTGTTGCGTTCTTGCAGCTTACAATCTTGCTCGGCCATGTAACTGGCATGGCCATCAGATCCCGAACCCAAACCAGGGGGTCACTGAGGATGTCGTGGAGATCGACGTGGAGGGCTTTGAGGAGCTTGCCTTTGTGCAGTGGGCCCATACCGGACCTGAGAGAGAGAGAGAGAATCGCCCACGAATCGCCGTGCCTTGAAGAGAAGGTCGTTTTGGCACAAGACCACATGGAGGGCCAAAGACTGCCTGCCATGAACAGGCCAAAGAACGCCTGATGGAGGAGGAGAGCTCCGAGCCCGTAGTGCCCAAGGCCAAGCCTCGGCGCTTCTCCATCTTCGCCGATGAGCTGGAAGCTCTCGCTGTGGCCCAGCAGGCCGAGCAGCAACAGGAGGTGGGTTTGGGTCAAAATGGGGAAGGCTTCATGTTTGAGTCTGAGTGTCTTTTTTTTTGGCAGTCTGTTTGAGCTGGTTTGAAAAGGGAAAACAGGAGGATGCTCAATGCTTTTGTCCGGTTCAGGAATGTTCCGGAAGGCTTGGCAACGTTCCGCAAAGAAGTTTTAAAGGTTCCGGAAGTTCTGTGGAGCGCTTGCTTGACAAGATTCCGGACGGTTCCAGAAGGGTCCGAAGGGTTCCATGGAGCAGTTTCGTCAGTTTCGTAGGGGTTCCGGGTGGTGTGGAATGGTTGGATTGGGTTCCAAAGCGTTGCGGCTTCGAAGTGGCTCGGGGCCGCGGGCTCAGGTTCTGGAAGGATTCCTGCTGTTGGGGCTGCCACCTGGGCTTATTCCAAAAAAATACGAGAAAATCAATTTTTGCTTCTTCCCATTGATCTTCAAGCATCCCCCAAGCGGGTTTCCCGACACACCACAGGTGGAGGAAGAGGCGGAGGAGGGTGGCCCCCGTGTCCGAATCGAGAGCCCCCGCAGCTCCCATGCAGCCGAGAGTCAAGGAAGTGAGAATCAGCAAGGCAGCCGAGCGCTGCAAAAGGCGACCAAGCAGTGCCCCATTCGCACCAAATACAGGCCGAACGTGGAACGAGAGCTGGAGCATATGAAGCAGCACGAAGGAGACATTGCGAAGAACTTGCTCAAGATCGCTCGCAGATACGAAAGGCCACAATCAACTGCAGAATTGTCTGCCTGGAGCCCAGTTGTGCAACGGGAACTTGCCTGTGAACATGAGTTGAATCCAAGTTTGCAATCATTGGAACATTCGGGACTCGACCCTTTTTGGAACATGTACCGTCTTTGCAAGCGTGATCAAATCCGGTGCGTAAGAAGACTTCTGTTTGCAGCTTTGTGGCGGTAAATCGTGTGACAAATGCCCATCTTGCGAGTCGCAATTGAAGGAATCGGGACGTTGCCAGGCAGTTCGCTTGAGCTGTGGTTTGTAGGTGCGGTTGCAACATATCTCGGGACCCCTTTCAAATGGTGCTGAAGTGGAGGCACGAGTACATCAAGCAACAGGATTCAAGGGAGATTCTTGGGAAGCCTCTCGTCCAAACTTCCCAAGTTGCAGATGGCATTTGAGGCTGGGAACAATCTGACCACTTCTATCACCTCGGCATCTATCCCATCCATCTCAATTTCGCAGCTGCTTCCTGGTGCGCAAGATCATGAGACGGTCAGCGCCAACTTGTTTCGTACTCTGACATCAGCCAAGCAGGAAGGCGACATCAAAGACTCGCTACGGCCTGGAGCGCTTGCCGCCCTCCTTCGGGATCGGTCAATGCAAGGCATCAAAGAGGCATGTGGAGTGGAGGACAGTCTAAGACAGAGTGACTTTCACTCCATGCGCGAGAAGGGCATGTTTTTTTGTGGCTACCAAGATGCAGCGATGAAGAAGCAAGGCTTGCCGTCTGTGTATACAGATGAAGCTGAGATGATTGAGATTTCAAGTTCAGAAGAGGAGGAAACGTACGAGGACCCGGGCAGCAAGGCAGTTGAAAGCCCAGAAGAAGACCGGCGAATCATACTCCAACGAGTCAAGGGGGGGACCGTTTCACGCCGATTGCCCCAGAGTTATGAAGCTGTCTACGACTTTGGGGAGAGCCGCATCAGTGTGCCGCGCCAGCTGAAACTTGGTGCGACCAAAACCTTTGAGCCTATGGTCATGGATCTGTTTTTCAGCGCACCCCTCCCCCACCCCCAAAAGGCGGTTGGCTTTTAAAGGGACACCCAAACATAATCACCTATTTATTATGTGTTTATTTATTAATGGACATGTTTTAGTTGTTTACTTCGCATATTTTGACAAACCGGAAGACCAAGGAAAGACACCGGGGGCCAGCTTCAAAAGATCGACCTGGACCTGAACGACGACGGCACGGGCCAGATCTTACTCACCACCCAGCCGCCAAGAAGGTCCTGCAACGCCGGCCTGCCCAGCACTCTGGTGGGGGTGGTGGATGTGCGGAACCTCGAGCCTCGGTATTTCAATCCTTTGGCTTTGGAAGAATGTGGGGGGTGTTTTTTTCTTCTATGGGGATCGTTTTGGGGGTGCTTCTAAATGAAAGCCAAAAGGGACCCACATTCTTTGGGGATGCTCTACTTTCAGACATACTCACGTATTTTTCCCCAGATCACTTGTCTATTTGCTTGCTTTCGACCTTGAATCCTGTGGACAACCTGCGGAACGAAGTGTTCGATGTTTTGTTTCTTCCTTGGCACCAGTGCCAGCCGGGCCTTTCTTTAGATCCGGGACCTCTTTAGGTGCTTGATTTCCTTTCGGCTCCCTTTCACCACCATAGTAAGGAGGGCTCCTGCTTTGAGACAAACTCAAGAGGCTTTTATTCGACTTCCTTTTCGCTCCAGAAACGGCCAGGAGCGGCAAGCCAAGAAGCAGCCCTTTGACGACACGTCGCCGGTGACTCGCCCGGTGATGCGGGAGCCCCCGTCCGTCAAGGACTGGGAGGCTTGGCGCGAGATCCAGCGCCAGAAACGCCTGGAACTGGAGAATTTCACGCGCAAGACGGAGACAGAAAAGAGCCAGGAAGCCTCGACGTTTAAACTCGGACTTGGTTTTGTCCTGTTTTGGAGGTGTTTTGTTCTCTCTTTTTTTGAATGGTGCTTTATGGTGTTCCATAGTGTTTTATGGTGTTCTATGTACCTTTTTTGTTCTATTGGTATTCTCCTGTCAAGGGCTTGCTTCACTTCCGCCAGGAAGCCGACACGCCCAGCTCGCCCGGGTCCCCACACTCCCCGGGCCGGGACAAGCTGGACAAGCCGGCGCGGGCGGGGGAGGGTCACAACGTTCGGCGGGCCCAGCGCATGGACAAGGACAGCGTGCCGGTGGCCGAGAAGACCCTCGGCTTCTCTTGGGGTTCCTCAAAACAGGGATCCATTTCCCATGTCGTTTGGTTTCCTTTCGGTTTACCGTTGAATAACAACTAGAAGGGGATCCACCATTTTGAGAAACCACCTTTTGTGGTGACCACATTTTTTGTTTTGTTGTCCGTTTCTTGAGGAAACACACCTTTTCAAACTTTCTGGAGAACGGCCGTTTTAGCCAGCAAAAACACCAAGCCTGTTGGGCCACGATCGCCCTAAGCCAGGACACCAGCAAGCCTTTAGGAAGATGAACAGTTTTTAGTTTGCCAACAGCGGACGATGCTTCAAACAAACCTTTGGGACATGGACATCTCATTTGTTAGAAAAAATAAAACAACCACACCTGGAAGATAGAAAAAGACCTCTTGGACTCTTGCATGTTTGGTGGCAACGACTGGCAAGGATCGACCCTCCCTGGGACGCCTCTCAGCCTCCACAGCTGGAGGAGATTGAGCAGGTCTTGCTGGACTTGGGGCTGGAGCCTGAGGAGATTGATGTCTTCTTCCACCGGAGGTTATTGTTTTGCTGTGTTGGTTTAACTATATATATATATATGTATGTATATACAAGACACACATATATATATATATAGTTTGTATGTATATATGTATCGGTGTACTATGTTTAAGAGTTGAACGCAGGTAAAACGCCACTTCGAACCCTGCCGGCGCTCCTTTTTCTGCGGCTTCAGAGCTTTACAGGCAAGAACTTAGGTGAGCCACTTTGGCAACGAAAAACATCCAGCACCTTTGACAGACTGCTGAGAACTTTCTGCTTGGCAGAGGCAAGCCAGACAAGCTGCTGTTGGCTGATCCCTGGCATGAGCTCAAAATATCCTGAAATTGATCCAGTGTGTAAATATTGACCTCAAACAGCATACGTATCTTGGAGCACTCGGGTGGACATTGTTGGTGGCCAAGACGCAGCAATATGATGCAGGTGAGGAGTGGCGATCCGGGGATCGCTTCGCCCCGCGGGATTCGGGATTCGCGAATCCCAATCCCCGAATCCCAATCCCGATTTCAGGATTCGGGATTCGGGATTCGCAAATCCCAAATCCCAATCCCAATTTCGGGATTCGGGATTCAAGATTCGGGATTCACGAATCCCAAATCCCAATCCCAATTTCAAGATTCGGGATTCAAGATTCGGGATACGCGAATCCCAAATCCAATTTTGAGATTTGGGATTCGGGATTCGGGATTCGCAAATCCCAAATCCCAATCCCAATTTCGAGATTCAGGATTCAAGATTCGGGATTCGCGAATCCCAAATCCAATTTTGGGATTCGGGATTCGGGATTCGCAAATCCCAACTCCCAATCCCAATTTCGGGATTCGGGATTCAAGATTCGGGATTCGCGAATCCCAACTCCAATTTTGAGATTTGGGATTCGGGATTCGGGATTCGCAAATCCCAAATCCCAATCCCAATTTCGGGATTCGGGATTCAAGATTCGGGATTCGCGAATCCCAAATCCAATTTTGAGATTTGGGATGCGGGATTCGGGATTCGTAAATCCCAACTCCCAATCCCAATTCGGGATTCGGGATTCAAGATTCGGGATTCGCGAATCCCAAATCCATTTTTGAGATTTGGGATTCGGGATTCGGGATTCGCAAATCCCAAATCCCAATCCCAATTTCGGGATTCGGGATTCAATATTCGGGATTCGCAAATCCCAAATCCAATTTTGAGATTTGGGAATTCGGGATTCGGGATTCGCAAATCCCAAATCCCAATCCCAATTTCGGGATTCGGGATTCAAGATTCGGGATTCGCGAATCCCAAATCCAATTCTGAGATTTGGGATTCGGGATTCGGGATTCGCAAATCCCAAATCCCAATCCCAATTTCGGGATTCGGGATTCAAGATTCGGGATTCGCGAATCCCAAATCCAATTCTGAGATTTGGGATTCGGGATTCGGGATTCGCAAATCCCAAATCCCAATCCCAATTTCGGGATTCGGGATTCAAGATTCGGGATTCGCGAATCCCAAATCCCAATCCCAATTTCAAGATTCGGGATTCAAGATTCGGGATACGCGAATCCCAAATCCAATTTTGAGATTTGGGATTCGGGATTCGGGATTCGCAAATCCCAAATCCCAATCCCAATTTCGAGATTCAGGATTCAAGATTCGGGATTCGCGAATCCCAAATCCAATTTTGGGATTTGGGATTCGGGATTCGCAAATCCCAACTCCCAATCCCAATTTCGGGATTCGGGATTCAAGATTCGGGATTCGCGAATCCCAACTCCAATTTTGAGATTTGGGATTCGGGATTCGGGATTCGCAAATCCCAAATCCCAATCCCAATTTCGGGATTCGGGATTCAAGATTCGGGATTCGCGAATCCTAAATCCAATTTTGAGATTTGGGATTCGGGATTCGGGATTCGCAAATCCCAAATCCCAATCCCAATTTCGGGATTCGGGTTTCAAGATTCGGGATTCGCGAATCCCAAATCCAATTTTGAGATTTGGGATTCGGGATTCGGGATTCGCGAATCCCAAATCCAATTTTGAGATTTGGGATTCGGGATTCAAGATTCGGGATTCGCGAATCCCAAATCCAATTTTGAGATTTGGGATTCGGGATTCGGGATTCGCAAATCCCAAATCCCAATCCCAATTTCGGGATTCGGGATTCAAGATTCCAATTTTGAGATTTGGGATTCGGGATTCGCAAATCCCAAATCCCAATCCCAATTTCGGGATTCGGGATTCAAGATTCGGGATTCGCAAATCCCAAATCCAATTTTGAGATTTGGGATTCGGGATTCGGGATTCGCAAATCCCAAATCCCAATCCCAATTCGGGATTCGGGATTCAAGATTCGGGATTCGCGAATCATGCGGGATTCGGGATTCGTAAATCCCAACTCCCAATCCCAATTCGGGATTCGGGATTCAAGATTCGGGATTCGCGAATCCCAAATCCATTTTTGAGATTTGGGATTCGGGATTCGGGATTCGCAAATCCCAAATCCCAATCCCAATTTCGGGATTCGGGATTCAATATTCGGGATTCGCAAATCCCAAATCCAATTTTGAGATTTGGGATTCGGGATTCGGGATTCGCAATCCCAAATCCCAATCCCAATTTCAGGATTCGGGATTCAAGATTCGGGATTCGCGAATCCCAACTCCAATTTTGAGATTTGGGATTCGGGATTCGGGATTCGCAAATCCCAAATCCCAATCCCAATTTCGGGATTCGGGATTCAATATTCGGGATTCGCGAATCCCAACTCCAATTTTGAGATTTGGGATTCGGGATTCGAGATTCGCAAATCCCAAATCCCAATCCCAATTTCGGGATTCGGGATTCAAGATTCGGGATTCGCGAATCCTAAATCCAATTTTGAGATTTGGGATTCGGGATTCGGGATTCGCAAATCCCAAGTCCCAATCCCAATTTCAAGATTCGGGATTCAAGATTCGGGATTCGCGAATCCCAACTCCCAATCCCAATTTTGGGATTCGGGATTCGGGGTTTCGGAATTCGGGATTCGCGAATCCCAAATCACATTCTCTAGGAGCTTCTCCGGATCACGTCTCCAGGTGAGACAATAACACACGTGGGACAAGTCTGATGTCATTCGGGCCCATGCTGCGTGGCATGGAAAGGGATCGCCCCCCCCCCCCACACCTCCCCGCCCCTCCGCAGGCTTCGGTAGACGTCTTTGCGTGGTTTGGATATATAGGGCAACGAACGCAGTTGCCCCCCCCTCACCACCCCCTGCCCCCCCCCCCCCGCCAGGCCTCGGAAGACGTCTGTGCTGCAGCCCCAAGCAACTCTTAAACAGTGTGTGCCCATATATATATATATATATATATATATATTTGTAGGTGGGGGTTCATGTCCTCCAACCATTTTGGGGGTGTTCTCTATTGAAATTATTTGCCATAGTTGTATATGTTGCTCCTGTAGTTGTTTTTGTTTGAGCCCAGCTGTGTTTAGCTGTTTGCTTTTGCTGTGTTTGGTTGTTCTTCTAACCCACCCATATTATGTTTGTTTTGGTGTGCTTTCCATTGGTGGTCCAGTAGTTGTTAGCTGCTTATTTGTCGCTGTTGACCCCTGTAGCTATTTTTTGACCCTTGGGTGCTCTGTTGACCACCTCCCCCACCACGTTGTTGTCATTTTTGTTTGCTGTTGGCGGTTCCGATCTCTGGGTTGATAACTGCCCCTGCCAGAAAGCAAACGGGTGTTGACCATGGCACATTTGGAGAACCCATTTGGCTATGTTGAATGGTCCCAACCATCCCAACGTAAATCATGCCCACATCTCGTTTCCTCCAAACAGACACCCGAGGAGATTGCAAACGCAGCTGGGAATATTGTGAAAACGGAGGAGGCGTCCAGAGACTCTGCCAGTGGTACATCGCGATCGAGCGTTTCCTCTGCTTCGTCCAAAGACGGGACGAGCAATTACGATAGCACAGCCACTTGGATGAGTTTCCTTGGCGCAGAGGGCCCACCTTGGCTTGCCAGACTGTTTCAGTGCTGCGAAAGGGTGGACCGTGCTCGCCCGCCATCAAAAAGAGTGAATGTGCATATTGTCAGTGGTTCGTAGACCTAAGAACCTAAGACTGGGAAACGCAATCTTGACACTAGCTCTTTTGAATATGCACGCATTATATATGCATATATGTATATATATATAGATGCCGATGTATATATATATATAGACACATGCATACGTGTGCATACGTATGATATGTATATACATATACATAGAGAGAGAGAGAGAGAGAGCGATAAAGTGAGAGATATTCAGCATCTTCTTTGCCCTCTTTGTTGCCAGGAGGCTTCGGATGATAGCAAGAGGCAGGACAAAAAGGATCAAAGCAAGCACATGCACATACAGGGCACAAAGTGCGAGGATTTTGCAAACTCGAGGCCGAGCACGGTGCCGAGCACTCAGCCAGCTCCACACTCAGACGTGTTCATGATCCTTCAGCTTGATTCAGGGACCCCGTTTGGGTTCTAGCTTGCATCAAAGGACAATTCTGTGTGAAGCATCCTGGAACCTTTGCTAGACACCATGTATGCAGGGCAACGTCGGCAGGGACCACTTGACTCGGCTGGTTGCTCAGTCGCTCAGTTGCTCGAAGCACCATCCCTGGTGTAAGCAGCACAGCATCACATGGTTGGCGGTTAGTGTCCCTTCCGGCCTAGCTTCTTTCAACTGCAGCCACGCTGATTCTGCATTGGTGACTGACTTAAGATTCTCGTCTATGCCTTGCAAGTAAAGGAGGCATTTGCACACGAACAAGCCAGCTCGCTTTCTCCACGCATGACCAGATATTGCACACCTCAAGAAGAGACGGAGGTGGTCGACAAAGAGAAAGCAGCCATGCCCCAGGAACTCCCGCATCCTTCCGCGCAAGGATGTTTTCGAGGAGGCTCGCTTTTCCGGTTGAAGTGTGAAGCCAGTAAATGCTAGTGGCTCAAAATCGGGTGCCCTCCAAGCCCCAGTTTGTAGAAGGAGCAACCAAATCTGACTTAGGTCCTCATTTTTGAGCCACACCCAACTAGAGCTCCATCAGCACAGCGGTCAGACAGGACCCTGAGCTTTGGCAATGCCCTGATTGATGAAGGCCTATTCGGCAAAGTTGGTTGACTCCAGATGAAGAGTTTAAGCATGAACATGTGGTTCCCCTATGCTCCTGCTTTCCAAGTTGGGCAGGGCTTTCGCTCGATAGGCCGTGAAAAGCAGCCGCAAAGAGGTGCGAGCTTGATGGATCGAGGGGAAACGGAATAGGAGCTGGCAAGGTGTGTCGGTATTTGGGGCCCCAAGTTCGGTTTCTGGCATTGATCGTCGGGTGCATTCATTTGAGGCGTTGGAGAGCAAGTCCCGATAACTTGCTGGTTCTTGGCAGAGACTGGGGGAAGTACCCTATGGCCTGCTTGAAGGGAATCCCTCGGTTCATTCCTAACGCTCTCTCGGTCATTTCCTACTGATCACCAGCAAGAAAATGCCATGTGTTTTAAGGTTTGGTCTAAAACCGGACCGGTGTGGCGAGCCGCGTGCAGGAGGAGCCTGCGCCCAAATCTGCCGGACCCTCATACCATGCGCTTGGTTCAAACCAGAAAAACACACACACACACATGAGTCGCGATCAAAACCCGCGTAATTGGAGCGTAGTAAGGGACAATCCCAGCCATACATGGGTGCGGCCGCCTTTCTAATCCTTACATGGCTCTGGGTAGATCATTTTACTGCCGGATTTTGATTGTGACTCACCTGAAAGGACATGTAAGACACACCCAAGTGTGGTGGGCAGTGGCCGCTATATTATGGATGTGGGCCTGTGGTTGTGTGTGTGTTTTTTTTTTCTGCTTTAGGTGCCTTTTCAGGTTGCTTTAAAGTGAAGATACGGGCAACCCACTTTTTTCCGGGTCCCCAAATGTTGACACACACACACACGCATAGTATGTTGTTTGTTTGACTTGGTTGCGTGGGATGCTGTGCCCAAATGCCAAGGCAAACAATTCACTCTCGCGCGCTCGGCATCTTTGTGGCGCCGCCACACAGGCCTCGGCGGATCTTCAACACACGGCATTGGTGTTTTTCAAAATCGGAATCAGCCCCGTACAGGGGTTGGTGTCCTTTCGCCTTTATGTTTTTGTTTAAATACCAAATCAGTAATCTTAAGGGCAAGAATGCAAGCCGAGGTGTCAACAATTGGCTTTTCTAGTACTAGTGGCTTCTTGACTACTTGCTTCACCCTAGCTAACTGGTTGCTCTTGATGCTGAGTCACTGCCTCTGCAGTTTCACAGTTTGTTTCGCTGACTTGGATTCTCCTGGTCTGGTTTCCATTAGCCTTCCTTAGCCTTCAGGCTAGACAGAGAGAGGATTGAATCCGTGGCATTAATGCGGACGCCTATTCCACCTCCTGCGCTTGTGCGCGAGTACACGGCAGTGTTGCCATCGGATTGTGATTCCCTCCTCAGGCTCCAAGCTCGTCCGTGGTCAGTGTGCCATCTGACCCAGGCGGCTGTCTGCAAAGTAGGGGCTCGTGTTGAGAAGGTGCCAGCCGCAATCAGAATGACTGATGACAGCAGAGTTCTCGGGGGAGGGACAACCGCTTGCAAGGTCCGAAGCACAAAGGTTTTATACAAACAGAAGTCAAAGGAAAGCCAGCATTTTGGGGTCCCCTATTTTAAGATACGCCCATTTTATGAGGTATGGTCAAAGTATCCAGTAGCTTAGGATCCATTTGGGAGGGACATGGGGGACCGACCAAATTTCCCGCAGAACACCAGGGGACTCGTTCAGCGATCAAACCCCCTCTTGGCCATCTTAGCAGGCAGTTCTACGACCTGGTTCAAAAAGGTAACAGTAAGGCCTCTACAAACCATTATAACCGTTTGGCAGAACCCAAAGTCAATGGGTTTTGGGTGCAGCTGACAAGCTAGGTATGGCGGTGACATCGAAGCATTGAGCAATGTCGACTGTGCAGCAATGTTTGTGACAGCATGATCTTGGCCGAGCCATTGTCACAACGTATCAGACGCAATCATTTAGTGATGGTAACTTTGAAGTCGAGCTCATGTTGGCGCAGCTCCATACGAGTGTGAGTGCCGGCCGCCCTGTGTTAGCTGTGGCAAATGCTGGGTTCGCATCCATGCTCTGTCGATTGACGCATCCATGATCCTTGCTTGTATGGACACCTTGCAGGTTGGGATGCCTCTATTTACGGGACCAATCTCATTCATGGTCATGACGCCGCTGGATGTATCAGGCCACCAAACAAGGTTACCTGACATCTGCTTAAAGCTCCGTTGCAAAGGATTATGGGAAAACCAATCCAAATAATACCAAAGCTACAAAAACCAATCCAAAGCCATATCCAAAAACCACACCTCTTCTAGCAACCAACAACTCACTTTTTAACTATGTGCAAAATCCCCTAGGTACGGTACCATAGCCGCGCTGGAGGCTATGTCCCTGTTCTTGGAACTTTCTTCTACCCATCGTTTGAGATGTCTCGCACATTGCGTCGAACTACACAGCTGCCCAGACAGCGCCAAACACTAAGGGTGCTGCTCACATTGGTTCGAGCGATCCCCATGGGTGGTCAGGCAGTGAAGCTGGCATGGAAGAGGAGTGGCAGGAAATCGGAAGGAGAACCGAGGAACTTGCGAAGCAGGCTGGCTTCTTTTCGCAGGTCCTACTCAATATGAAATGGGTACGTGTATTTTTTAGGAGTGCCCCAATCTGTCGTTGGTTGGGGGAAGCCACGAGGAGAACCACATTTTTTGTTTGACGGAGGGTGTCCCCCTATTTTGACACAGGCCCATATGGGTTCCGATGCGGGGCTCGGTCAACATTACCGTCATTACCCATCGATGGTTCATTGGGGAGGGACAGCTCTGAATTTCCATCATCTTGCGGGAAACAAAACGGAACGAGTGATTTTGACTCGTTGCATATGTGGGTGCATGCAGACGAAGCCGACCCCGAAACTAGTCAGTGTTTTTTAGTTGCTTTTCAGAACCATGCCAGAAGGGTTCTGTTTTTTGGACACACTCACAATGTGAACATCCAACCCGAAAGTGCACATTCCAGGTCCACACCCGCGCACACGCACACGCGCACGCGCAACCACACACACACACATTTGCAGCGCATCTAGAACCATTGAGTTTGGGCATTGTGGAACACGTGAGGACCTTAGATTTTTGTGCCACGGGAAAGCTTTGCAGATGCTTGGAGGCCAGGGAAAACAAGGGCAAAGTGGTCACGCCAGATGTCTTGGGCTTGGATAGCACTTGCATTTGCGCATGTGTTAGCACTTGAGTATATGGGTATGGGGTCAAAGTTAAACCAGGGGACCGCAGGATTAAAATGGTTCCTGTCACCAGGGTTCCATTTTGAGTAACTAGTTTTGACCCACGGGAGCTCGCTCGCTCTGAGGTGCTTGGCCAAC
>CAUJNA010000217.1:63692-123692 GCA_963377175.1 Effrenium voratum | reverse complement strand
TTGTGATATATCATTCGATATGCATATATAGTTATATATAAACATGTGTTTTGGTATATATACACATGAATGGATACACATGGGACACCGATGGTTGAATGGCATCACGGCCACACCTGAAACGTAGGCTCCTGCTCAGCAGACAGAACTGCTGCAGGTAGCAGTGGCCTCGATGTGTGCGAACGTTCCACATGTGTGTCGCTGGGTTGGAGTTCCAGATTTCCCAGCATCCAAGGTTTGAGGGGACCCTGCAGGTGGGACCCCTGGGGGGCTTCCCCATAGCTCAGGGAACCCTGCAGATCGCTGCCCCATTGGGGGAACCCAGGTTTGAGCTTGATTCCTTTGACGTTGGTCCGCTCAGGACTTCACCGACCTGGGCCAGGTGGCCGCCCGGAACCCCAGCATGAGGAATCCGCAAGCTGGGAATCTAAGGAGAAGTTGTTTTTTTGCTGTAGGTTTGTATGTTGTGGTTGTAGGTGGGCAGATAACAACTTGTGGAAGATACTGAATGCGTTTAAGTTGGGTGCTTCGCCGGCCACCCTGCGCGCGAGAGAATCAAATGAACGAGCTGGTTGTGCAATAGATGTCCGAAATCAGGAAACATTCTAAGATAGCCGCAAGAGATCGGGGTCGACTTGTGAGTTGTTTGGAGACATCATTGCCCAAATGGCGTGACGTGGTTAGGACCCTTGAATCTGGGAGGCCGCGAGGCCCTGAAGCTTGACACCGTGAGACGCCTAGAAGCGCAGCGTGGTTTCGGGAACATCATCGGGGGCATGCTGTCTTTGGGTTGTTCCCCAGATAGCTAAAAGCTATAGGGGTTCTAACTTCTAATAAAGAGGAGAAACTGATTTGCAAGATTGATTGCTGGGTGCTAGGAGGCGTGCAGTTGGGGTGTGCATGTTTGCAAGATTGATGGCAGGGTCCAGCGAATGCAGTTTGGGTGCTGGTGCAGGTGCTGTGTTGGGGTGCTGGTTGAGGCGTTGTTTGAGGTGCTGGCGAGATTGACGGCAGGGTGCTGGGGGTCAAGCCATTTGGGGTGCTGGTGTAGGTGCTGTTTTGGGACGCTGATGCGGGCGCATTTTTGCGCGATTGACAGCCGTATGAGTCTTGCAGATGTCCAATAATCCGCTTATTTTTTGCTATCTGGGGTCTATGCCGGTGTATTTTTGTTTGTGCCAGCGACATTTGCTTCGACCAGCTTGCCGAAGGAGACATGTTCACATCCTTGTCATCTGCACTGTCACCGGTGGCTTCAACTGTTAACGTCTGTAGGGCAGCCAGGCGACTGCCAAGCAGTCGATCTGGTCTCTGGTGCAACCCAGAGTTAGATGGCGAGCATCGCCAAAACGGGAGTTGTGAAGACCTTGCAGATTGACTTGTGAGCTCGTAGTCCGTCCTTTGCAAGATGCAACAGCTGCCCATGACCATTGCAGTTTCAAGCACTATGGAAAGCAAGACAGTCGCACGAAGGCTATGTTTTTGACAGTAAAGCGAGCACCTTCCAACATGATTGTGGGACACAAAGCACGCGCAGCGATGTCCAGCATTGGGTCCCAATTAAGATTCATTTCGGATCCTCGTATGGAATGCGCCCAACAAACAGGTGACTTGCCTTGACAGTTCCGGCTGCACGGCCGCTTGACTCGTGGCAATGTGGAGTGTACCAGTCGCGAGCTCGTTGTGCTCATTCGGCAGCAGCTCCGGGAAAGCGAAGGAATCAGGAAGTATTCGCAACGTTCCCAGGCATTTGATGTCGACTTGCCTCTTCAGGCGCGCTGGGGGCAAGAAGTTGGGAAGGCTTGAAGGTGCTGATGAAGCCAGGTCGTAGATGCGCTGGGGCTGATGTTGGCAGCTTGGGCCCTTTTCTTACTCGGAGCTACGAGTGGTACATGCATGAAAGCTGATCCTATAGACCAACTTCGCAAGCGTTTAAAGAATCAGCATCTTCAGAACCGCTTTGGTTTGTCATGTGAAACATGTGTGGCGAAGTCGAGGTGTGGTACCATATTTTCCTGCTCGCATTGGATGCAAGCCCTGCGAGTCCGTCCCGGCCCTGGCCCGTTGAGAGTCTACAGCCTATGGTGTCCAGTTTCTCTCAAAACCCACTGAGTTGAGAGGCAACATCAGCTGTTAGTCCATGGTGCGCAAGGGAATGCGGTAAGCATGGATAGCCAAACACACAGCCCAGATGCAAACGGTCGGGTGCTTCAGCCAAAGGTAGGAGTGACGCAATTGTGATTCTGTCTATAAGGCTTTGTCTGTATGTTGTTACATGGGGGAGCCTTCAAAAATGGGTGTGTGGGTTTTGGTTTCCCATTCACATAGCCGAAAAAGGGCACCCTTAAAAACACACACACACACATCATACCACTTATCCGGCATTTACCGGGATGACATTGAGCACACACTAAAACACTCCTATGCCAAAGCCTGTGGCCAACAGATGCAGTTTTGGCCCAACCAAAAAGTTCCAACTAATCTACGAATCACACATGCTTCACCACATCCCATGTCAAAGGGGACGAATAGTATTGACTGTGGCTAGTTTGCTATGCTCTGGGAGTCCTTGTCATGTGTGTTTCTGAACCACAAGAGAGGAGACGACTGCTTCAGACCTTGATATGTGCCAAAGGTTGGGTGACCACCAAAATGGTTGGTTTCCGTTTGGTTTACAATTAAGACCAACCCAAAATGGGGCACCCAAAAAGCACAATGAGATGAGTGAGAACCCGGTGCCTTTCAACCGAGGTCGGGGCATTTGACCCTTGAGACGTTGCTGACTCTCCTGGGGCTCGAGGCGGATCGATCTTTCGGGCGCTTTGCTTGAAATCTCTTCCTCGCTTTTTGGGACGTGAAATTAGACCAGGGCACCGCAGGTTTGAGTCCATGTTGCCATCTATTTTGGGGTTACCCGGTTTTTGACCCGCAGCCTTGTCAAGCAACCTCGAACTCCTGGAGTGTGTTTCCCCACGGCAATGTGCGGATCTTTCCTGTTAAGCTGCACCACGGGAAATCCATGGTGTTTGTTGTAGGCTATTTTTGGAGAGAAGGCGGGGAAGGTCAAACTTTTGTTTGTGCCCGGCACGGTGTACATCTCACTTTGCCGTGCTAAGCAGGCAAGCCCGAAGTGGAGATGGCCGTACGAGGCAAGAGCACTGGGGTCCGAAGAGAGTCACAATCAAAGCTTGGTACGAAAGGGTCTCCTCAAAATCATGTAAAGAGATTAAAGGGCGGCCGCACCTATTCATGGCTGGGACTATCCCTTGCTGACCTTTACAAGTGACTCAAAGGCCTGCATTTGGATGGCCATGATAATATTGACGCAAGGCCTTTGCAGGTTCATATCCCTGGGCTGTTTGGTCCAGCTGACCTGACAGTGCAGAGATTGCTCAGGCATTGTGCCGGCTGTTCTGCAAGCTCAGAGGCCGGAAGTGAGCACGTGTATGACGGGGGTTGTAAAAAATCTGCCCTTTTGTTTGACCCCTTTTGAATGGTGCCGCAATCAAAGGCCATCTCAGGGATGGGATCCCTAAGTATGCATTCGCATAAGGGAACATGTTGGCAGCCATGATTAGCATACAAGCCTTTTTTGAGGAGTAAATACTGGCCAGTGTTTCCTTATATTATGATCTTATATGGTTCCTTGCATGAGAATCCCCTCCCAGAAATGGTTTGCAGTCCGTGAAAGGTTCGGAGATGTTTGTCTTAACCATCAAGTATGCTTGGACTGCTTGCCCCTGCAAGTATTGGGAGGCCAACGCCGCAGCTGCAGTGCCGAGGCGGAAACTCATTGGGACGGCTTGCATGTCAAGTGGAGGTGGTCTGAATCACGACTCCCGAACTCGGAGGTTTGGTGTAGAGAAGGCCAAGGAAGACCATGGTCCCCACAGCCATGTGGTCTGGGCTTGGATGAGGATGCCTCGCTCCATCGCAGGATAGCTTTGAACGAGAAGCCGATCTGGGAGGTGACGATTCAGATTGCTCCCGCCGCTGGCCGGGGCTCGAATTGCCCAGTGAGCCGCCCAAGCCTCGGTCTGCAGATCTATGCGCACGTGGCCAGTTCTCTCATATGAGGATCGGAACGTTGGAGCAGGCGGAGCTTGCGAGTCTTTCTCCAACTGGTGGACCCGGTTTTGGTTGGGTGTTTAAAGGGAAAACAGTCAATTCCAACCATCATAGGCAGCTACATCCTATTTTGAAAGCCCACCTCGTGATTCTCGCTTGGCATTTGGCATTTGGCAGGTGCACCAGCAGCCTGCGCTGACGTCAGGACTGCATCTCTCGACTTCGTCGCGTTTGCTAGCTAGGGCCAATGATGCGGGTGTGAGAATACCCTTTTTAAGTAGTTTTGAAGGACACCCAAAGGCATTTTTTGGGGTGCCCCTATTTTGACACACCAATTTGGAGCTGACTCTTAAGGGGAGCCATAGGCCAATAGCGAATCTCGGGGCCGTGGCCATGCACTGTTCCCTTGCTGGGATTGGGATATGGAAGGACATCCAGCTTTTCCCAGCGCGAGGCTGGAACTGGGGAATCGGAACTGAAGAGGGAGTCAGTGGGTGGCAACTTGGTTCGTTTGTCGCCCGCAGCACTAGTCCTTGCTGACCTTTACCAGAATGTGCCGTTTGGACAGGAGCCATGTCCTACATTTCCGGTCCATGCCACTTGCCAATTTTGAAATTTGATAACCCCTGGCTTTTGTAGAGGGTACATGGGAAACCCTCATGCACCACCAAACCACCGCGCTGCAAACCACCAATTAGAGGGAAGCGGCAATTCGCAGGGCACTGGGACCCAGCCTCGAGACCGATCCGTCTGAGCCCAGTGCAGAGGCGCGGCCGCAGGTTGGAATCGGCCGAGCCCGCGCTGGTGTTTCGGTTGCGGTCCATCCCAAGTCCTTGAGCACCCTGAGGCTGACATGGACAGTTTGCAGTCCCAGGTCAGTGGTGGCAGTCTGAGAGGGAATCGACTTCCGAGCTTCCTGAGAAAGCCATACCAGCCAGCTTAGAGACTTCAAGCAGCTTGGGAGGGAGGGTTCAGTGAATTTCTCGGAGCAGTGTGCTGCTGTCTTGGGACCTGTCCCTCTGAGGTCCGTGCGAGTTGCCAGAGTCTCTGGAGCCTGCGTTTGCAGAAGCGCCTCCAGGCTTGGAGCTGGCTGAGCCCGACGCGAGTCGCGAAGTGTCCAGCGAAGATGCGGCCGACCTCAGCACGGAGGGTTGCACAGCCCACACGGGCACCGACGATGCAGACGATATGGGGAACAGCGCTGCAGCGGAGTCGAGCAGACGAGATGAAAGCCCGTCGGCGACGGAGGCGCGAAGATAATGGGCATGTAGCACTCGTCTCAGCTTTCCTTGCAGGCGTGGAAGCCAAGCTTGAGAGCAACTGCCGGGCTCTCATAGCTTTTGTTTGAAGCTGGTCTGGAAGGGGATGACGCCGGGGAGCGCGGAGACAGACGGCCTAAACTTATCTTCTGAAGTGCCTTTTCCTGCGCAGCTTGCAGACAAATGTGTGGATTCAAGTGTATGGGAATACATATAGGAAGGACCATGGGCAACGCCAAGGTTTCCGGGCTTCATGCGGGTGCTTTTCATCTGCCAGTCAGGGCACAGTTCAGGAGTTCCGGGGGAGTACTCTTAGTACCCCCGATTCCGCCGCTCTGGAAAACATAGAACGCGTCAGGCCCTTACTTTTGCAGGGGTACACCTTGATGCTTGGAACTGGAGAGAATATGGCAGACATCAGGGGAAAAACACGTGTCTTTCTCCGGAAATAAGCAATAAATTCAATTCGGGGATCGGCACAGTTGTAGCAAGGGTAGAAGGTGCGCGCGGCACGGCGTTTTGACCTGGATTCGGGGGCAGCCGCACGTGCCCACTGCAGCACACATCCACATGCAGAGGGTCAGTTCACGCCAATCAATGCCAGGTTTGGTGCGCATCCGTATCGCCACCTGCAAGTTAGGTTTGCCAAGCAGTCCAACACCACTAAAAGCAACCTAAGAACATATCAAACTTGAGTTACCTTCCGCGGTTTCACGTTGAGATGGTCTCGCAAGGCCCGAAGCTTTCTCCGAAATGAGGATCACTCGTCCAGGTCACGGCCCCAATTTGGCGCAGTTTGGCTGGAGAAGTTCTTGGAGCGAAATATCACGTGCAGGGACTAGCAAAAGAGCAGTGTTGGCCACCAGCTTGATCCCACACCACTTCCAAATTGATCTGCAGAAACTGGAGACAATTACAAAACCTCATCTCAGCTTGGGCACACTGAATGTTGACGGATTTTGCCAGGGATGAGGCTGGTCATGCCTAGGGAGTTCAGACATTTGGGAGTTTGAATCGGGCTCATAGATCGCTATCGCGTGCCAAGGTCAGGCTACTCATTTTACAAACGAGAGCGGCGCCGTGATTCATTGACCCGATAGAGGTGCGTGACCTATGTTGCGCGTCTCCCTTTTAGGGTGCGTACGCCAAGGGTTCGACGCGCTCGCACGTTTCGGAGATCGAAGAAAGAATCCAAAGGGATTGCCGGTGTACATATCTTGCCGAGATCAACGTTTCAGATCATTTGAATACGCCGAGAAATGGACAACTGCACACTCACATGTCGGCTACTTGATACTCCAAGACCCGCTGTTTCTTTGACATGCCCTGAGAGCTCAACGATGTCGACTTTGCATGAATCAACATATCCTTAGTAAGTAGTAGATGTTGCTTTCCCAAATCGGGGAGACATCTTCTATCGCTAGGAACACACCTGATTGCTTTGGAGGAAGGGATTGCCGAAAGTGGCTAGTGTCTTGCTGCCCATTTTTGCGCCGCCGACATTTAGCTGAACAAGCGGTGAACACTATGAGAGCTATCTGCATGTCACACAGACGCCGATGACATCCCATGAGTCAAAAGCTTTGGACGCCTGTGCCCCACCGTGCCCCAAAGGTTTCGAACAGGAGCACCTTGACTATCCTTTTGCCACGCGTCTCTTGGTGTGAGAGGTGCTTTCTTTTTGCAAAGAGTTGGTCAAGGATACATTCCGGGAGTCCTAAGCCTTCGCACCGGCACAAATCCCAACCGGCTGCTACTCCCTGCGCACGTCCGGCTAGCTATGGGCCTTGAGAAGGATGAAGTTTGCACAGTTTGTCATGGGACCCGCCGGCTGCGGCAAGTGCCGTCCCCAGGTCCGCAACGTTCATTTGCTGTTTCTTAAAAGTGGTCATTTAAAATGGTTGGGTTCCTTTTCGCTTCCCTTTAATCACCAACCAAAAGGGGGTCCGCCAGTTTGAGGAAACCCAGCATATGTCGCTGCTGATGAGCGCGCGGAAGCCGGTTCCGGCGTCGAGGTCAACGTACTGTGCCATCATTCAGGCCTTGATCTTCTTGCCGATTCTTGTCGCATGAGTCACTGACGATATTCTTGGTCGACCATAGTCTTGGCGGAAAAAACGTAAGCCACAGGACCAATTTTCCCAGGCCCCTTTTCGGGGTGTGCTGATGCATGGTATGGTTTTGGAATTGAAGATATGGTTTCACAGCACCCCGTAGGAACAGATGCCCCCTCACCAACATTGCACCTGCGGGAGGGCATTTGGATGATAAGTTTCCTCCTGAAGAACACGCTCTCATTGTTTTTTTCTTTAGCTGACCTTACATTGTAAATGTCATTATTGACACCAAAAACAACAACTGAAATTGATAACGCAAGGAGTGACAAAGATGGACCAGTCAATAGACATAGTAATAAATTAGAAACTGGTGCACCCATCTGCCTCGTCTGGTGTATTTGCCCCACATACCTCTACAAGCTACAAGAGACCTGACAAAGCATACAAGAAGTGTATTTCGTTTGCCAGACAGATACACATTGTGGGAGCATACATGGCAATATGAACATATTATAATCCTAACAGACAATTCTTTCCATTCAGAAATTCAGGATCTTCCAACACTTACAAATGAATACGTGGACGAAAGGACTGCTCGCGCATTCAAGGTGGAACAGGGAGAATGAATGACAGGTCTCACCTCTCATACCATGTGTCTATCTCCCTTTAGCTTGGTTGACATCATATGATCTTTCCATTCCATTCCATGCTTATTCAAGATATGGAATGGGTCCCTTTTCATCTCCCGGCTCTGCAAAGCGCCATATTTCTTCAAGCACCTTGAACAGGTCCTAACAAACAGGTTCCAGCTTCCAACTGCAACATTGGACAGTGTGTGTGCGTGGCATCCATTTGGACCCCATTTCTTGGAACCCATTCAACGGGTCGATGGTTTGCTCCCTTCGCCAGGAGCACTTCAAGGTGGCCATGCGCAGGACCTGCAGGCGCATCGCAGAACCCCTATGGAATGTTGGGATGGGATGGATATTTCCCACCCCCGGCCCCACTCCGATCGCCAAGAGGCACCATCCTTTGAAGTCTCCTACTGCCGAGGGTCAGGGACCTCCTGGGTATGTGTGTGTGTTTTTTTGGGGGGCGTTTTTGGGTTCGTCTAAAGGGAAACCAAAGGGAAGCCACACATTTTTGCGGGAACTTATTTTGCTTCGAGACGTTTGCGAGCAATGCCAGGGTTGTGAATTTGGATCCTGCGGCCGAGAACTTCGCCTACGACTGTTATGCAGATGCCCGCCGCCAAGCTGTTTTTCTGGAGTCAGCGCCAACGAACCTCCACGAGTGATATATGACCCTGCGTGGAATTCAGGGATCTTGAAATGGAACAGTCTTTAACATTTGGCTTGCGTCTTCCTGGGATGTTTTCTTGCCCACACAGGCCATTTTGAGGCATCACCGCAAGAGCAAGCTCCTGTCACAAAAAGCCGTTTTCCGAGCGCGATGCGAGGTACGGGAGCTGATCTCTGTAGATGATGTCATGGAGGCCTTGTCATGTGGGTATGGGTCAAAATTAAACCACCAGGGGACCGCAGGTTTTAAGTCCATGTTGCCACTTACCAGGGTTCCATTTTGGGCACCTATTTTTGACCCACAGCCATGTCTTCAGATGAGACCTGCCATTTAATGTGTTCAGTTCGAGCCGGAAGGAACTTGACTACGGCCCCAATGGAGGGCTAGTCTATGCGATGGAGTACCTCTCTGAGAACATGTCTTGGCTGGAGGAATGCCTAGCGATTGTAGCGTTCAATGAGCGCATGATAGGGGAGCCGCTCCTGCACTCGCAAGAGGAGCAAATATCAGATGCTCTCGATGATGATTACTACATATTTGACTGCCCCGGGTGTCACGCTTAACTCGGAATATTCAGCGAAATGCGATTTCTTTCGTTGCACTCAAGCTGCATGTGAGGCAGATCGAGTTATATTCGCACTTGCCCGTCATGCGGGAGATTGTGGACATGCTGCAAAATGAGGCGCAATCGTTTTGAGAGGTGCCGAGAGAGCGGCCGTGCTCACAGGACTTCCGGGTGGCTGGTGTCTATTGCATAGACGTCAATTTCATTGAGGACAGACCCCGGACATCCACAAGAGTAAACCCAAGGGTGCTTGATTTCCCCAACGGAGACTGTGTTTCAGTCTACGTTGGGGTAGTCAAACAAATGAAACCCTGGCATGGAAGTGCGCGATATGTGAAGCCTGGCTCAGGACGCGTCCAAGTTCCTGTCTGGGGTGGAGACCTCAATCTTGGCACTCCCACGACCGGCAGAATCCACATCTTTGACGAGGCATTGTCGGCGTTGACTGCCATGGTGAACCTGGAGCTGTGCTGGGCTAAGCGTCGACTGCATGGATAGGGAGATGTCCCATTTTGGAGGGGATCCTTCACTTTTTGGGGAAGCGACTATGCATCCCCCAGTTTGATTAATCCGGGGTCGACACCAATCTAAGCATTTGGCGTCTTGAAGCAGTTCGTGGGCCCAGGCCTCACATCAACGTCTTGACCAAATGTGACCTGCTTCCTCCGAAAGCCGAGCGCCGAATCGGAAAGAAGGCCGACTCTGAGTAGCCTGCGTCCTTAGGCGGATGTGGAAAGATATGTGGACGGTGATACAGAGGCTCGACTGCGGTCATGGCTCGCATGTTTGCTGATTGACCAGACATGATAGAGGGGATTGACCAAATGTTCATCCTTTTTTTTGGAAACTGGCCCAGCATGTCACCAAGACAGGGACCCATTTGAGCCTGAGCAGTCAAAGTCAGTCTTGACCAATTTAGGCAGGGGTTCCACCCTTCGGTGCAGGACTATAGTGAGGCCTATATGAACCTTGCTCTTGCTGTGTTGGTAGAAAATGAGTTTGGGACCCCTTTGCTGGGCAGGGAGTTTACTGCAACTTTCCCTCAAGGCCATCCTAGCGGACCTGCGTGCTTCCACGCACCCCAGGCCTTGGTCTTAGACGCTTCATAGCTGTCCCTTCACGCGTGCGGATTTGGCTTTTTTCAGGGTTTTCTTTGGGGTGGTTTTGAAATGCAGAGCCAACCGTTGCTTTTTTGCTTCATTTCAAGAGAGACCCCCTGGTTTGAGCCGCAAGACGTTCAAGCTGAGGACCCTTGAGAGAACAACCCGAGTGAAGGGCGCGAAGTCAAGGTTCCGCATGCTCAATGAAGCGTTGGGCCAGATGCTGGAGGACTACTCCCTGGAGTGGAACTGAGCATGACAAGCTTGGCAGAAGGTTAGTAGGGAACAGTCCCAACCATAAATTCGGGCATATCCCTTTTCTTTGGGGTTTTTCAATTATGGGTGTGGGCAAGACTCCTGGAATACCCGGTTTTAGCGATGAGGCAATGACTCATTCAGCCGAGCCTTGGCAGCTCTTTGCTCTAGGTCAGCTTCGTGATGCTGAACCGAGACGACGAGGCGCGGCGCGTGGGGACCGCAACCACCCCGAAAGCTGAAGCTGAAGCCAGAGTTGCACACAGGACATGGAGTTGAGAGTTGACATTTTCTATAAGTTAGGATTGGAGTTGGGCCTGCCCAAATCTTCAAAGCCATACGTTTTGCACATGGAATCCATCCTGGAAGGTTTCACAGTCAGGGGCCTGCATTCATGATTGGCTTGCTCCTGGTTTCCGCTTAGAGTCCCAAACAAGAGTCTCAGCCAGTGCCAGCCAGAGAATCTCTCGGAAGCTAGGATTCTGCCATTACAAAAACGCTCACTTCCTGATTATGCCGCACTCAGATTTTGGAGCCCAGAAAGCAATCCATAGAGGTCCGTTTTGGGGAGCCTGTGAACTTTGTCAGGTTCCATGTGAACTTGCTGAGTAAGTGATGTCTTGGGTCTCGCTGTGGAGGACTCCATCGAGCTTTGCGTCTCGCACGTCAATCACTGTATCTCGGCGAGGAATTTGCTTGAGCTTGTCCAAGGAACACCAAGAGCTGGTTGTTGAAGTGGCTTAAGGCAGGCTTAAGTTTGGCAAAAACCCTTCAAGTGCGTATGTCTAGAATGATTTCGGTAATTTGAGCAAGGTAATGAGAGTTCAGCCATGATGAGTCTCCAAACGTTGAGAGACAGCGTCCCTGCTTGCAACTTCTGGGAGCGATGGCAAGATGCAGTTGGCCAAATTTGGCAATTGGAGAGTCAGAGCGTCGCACTTTATTGCATAACCAGTGGATCCATGTCATTGAGGCATCCAGTACGGCGAAAACTTGGAGCCGGAAGGCCGATGCAAGGGTTTTTTCATATCGGTATTAGGAGACGTGCCAAACGTGCCAAATTTGTTCTTGCCAGGCAACTTCGACCTCCCGGAGAACGACGCGGATTTGGTGGATTTCGATGCGCAAGATGTGTGATATCAAAAGGTTCGTGGCCAAATTGCACTGCTATTCCGCAGTTTTGCGATGTTCTTTGAAAAGCCATCCCTCTCAAGCAAGCGGATTCGTACATGGAGTGCAACTGCTTGCAAACTTTAGCACCACCAAAATTCAAACCCGTGCCGGAGACAGGAACAGAAAACTGCGGAAGCCATGCCGTCACGACTTCCCCCCGTCTTTTGTGTAGTGCTGTTGCCTGTGATTTTCCTTGGTATCTCAGAAAGAATGACATTCCACAGCCTTTGCTTGAGGATTGCACAGCCCATAAGCCAAACCTTGACAAGCAGCCCGATTTCCCTTGTATGCATTTCGCGGTCCAAAGCGCATGTGCTCGCCATGTCCAATGGCTACACAACCGGAGGGTGTGGGACTCGGCGCCCTCTTCCGTTCTGACCGGCGCGGACGTCTTGTACCTTTGGCCATAGAGTTCCAGCATCAAGGCCGTACAAGCCAGACAAGCCAGACAAGCCATACAAGCCATACAAGCCATGCAAGCCATACAAGCCATGCCATGCAGGCCAAGCGAGCCATTCGAGCTATACAAGCCATACAAGCCATACAAGCCATACAAGCCATACAAGCCACACAAGCCATGCCATCCAAACAATGCAAACAATGCAAACAACGCAAACAATGCGAGCCATTCGAGCTATACGAGACATACAAGCCATGCAAGCCATACAAATTCAAACAAAACCATACAAATACAAGCCTTACAAGCCATACAAGCCATGCCGTGCAACCAATGCAAACAATGCGAGCCATTCGAGTAATACGAGCCATACAAGCTATACACACCATACAAGTCATAAACCATACAAGCCATACAAGCCATACAAGCCATACAAGCCATACAAGCCATACAAGCCATACAAGCCATACAAGCCATACAAGCCATACAAGCCATACAAGCCATACAAGCCATACAAGCCATACAAGCCATACAAGCCATGCCATGCACACCATGCAAACAATGCGAGCCATACAAGCCACACAAGCCACACAAGCCATGCCATCCAAACAATGCAAGCAATGCAAACAACGCAAACAATGCGAGCCATTCGAGCTATACGAGACATACAAGCCATGCAAGCCATACAGATTCAAACAAAACTATACAAATACAAGCCTTACAAGCCATACAAGCCATGCCGTGCAACCAATGCAAACAATGCGAGCCATTCGAGTAATACGAGCCATACAAGCCATACACACCATACAAGTCATAAACCATACAAGCCATACAAGCCATACAAGCCATACAAGCCATACAAGCCATACAAGCCATACAAGCCATACAAGCCATACAAGCCATACAAGCCATACAAGCCATACAAGCCATACAAGCCATGCAAGCCATGCAAGCCATACACGCCATACAAGCCATGCCATGCAGGCCAAGCGAGCCATTCGAGCTATACAAGCCATACAAGCCATACAAGCCATACAAGCCACACAAGCCATGCCATCCAAACAATGCAAACAATGCAAACAACGCAAACAATGCGAGCCATTCGAGCTATACGAGACATACAAGCCATGCAAGCCATACAAATTCAAACAAGACCATACAAATACAAGCCTTACAAGCCATACAAGCCATGCCGTGCAACCAATGCAAACAATGCGAGCCATTCGAGTAATACGAGCCATACAAGCTATACACACCATACAAGTCATAAACCATACAAGCCATACAAGCCATACAAGCCATACAAGCCATACAAGCCATACAAGCCATACAAGCCATACAAGCCATACAAGCCATACAAGCCATACAAGCCATACAAGCCATACAAGCCATACAAGCCATGCCATGCCATGCACCATGCAAACAATGCGAGCCATGCGAGCCATTCAAGCTATATGAGCCATACAAGCCATGCGAGCCATACAAGTCAAACAAAAAATATTCAATCCATACGAGCCATACAAGCCATACACGCCATACCAGTCAAACAAGCCATACAAGCCATTCGAGCTATACAAGCCATACAATCCATGCCACACAGGCCATACAAGCCATGCCGTGCAAACAATGCAAGCAATGCGAGCCATTTGAGCAATACGAGCCATACAAACCACACACGCCATACAAGTCATAAGCCATACAAGCCAGACAAGCCATACAAGCCGAACAAGCCATACAAGCCATACGAGCCGTACAATCCATGCCATGCAAACAATGCATACAAACAATGCCGCGCAAGCCATGCAGGCCATTCGAGCTAGCGGATGCAAGCCATACAAGCCATACAAGCCATACAAGCCATACAAGCCATACAAGCCATACAAGCCATACAAGCCATACGAGCCATACGAGCCACACAAGCCAAAATAGACCATACAAAAAAGACGAGCCATACAAGCCGTGCAAGCCATACAAGCCATGCAGCCATGCAAGCCATACGAGCCATACGAGCCATACAAGCCATACACGCCATACAAGTCATGCAAGCCATACGACCCATACGAGCCATACAAGCGAAACGCACCATGCCATACAAGCCATGCAAGCCATACAGTCCATACGAGCCATGCATGTTTTTATACACCGTGCAAGCCATACAAGCCATACACGACATGCAAGCCACACAAATCATGCCATTCTATCCACGCAAGCCATGCACGCCACACAAGCCCTACAAGCCATACAGGCTATACAAGCCTGTACAACCCATACGAGCCATACAAGCCATGCCATACAACCCAGACAAGCTATGTCGTACAAGCCATCCCATACAAGCCATCCCATACAAGCCATGCAAGTTATGCAGAGCCATACAAAGCGATACAAGGCCATACAAAGCCATACAAAGCCACGCAGGCCATGCAAGCCAGGCCATACGTAAGCCAGGCCATACAAGGCATGCAAGCCATACAAGCCAAACAAGTCATACAAGTGATACAAGGCGCACAAGCCTAATATAGGGCATACAAGCAATACAAGCAAGCCATATAAGCCAGAAGCCATACATGCCACACAAGCCAGACACGCCACACAAACCATTATAAAAGAAACATGTTTCCACACATGCTTCAATCAGGGGGGTTGTCATACATGTGCGTGGGTATGGTTTTTCCTCGGCGCCAGGGGTGGTAACTTCGAACCAGCCACCCATGCCGGTGATATGGGCCTTGAGGATGAGCCGGCTGCGAGCTCAGAGACGGAAGGGAACATGTGCCTGAATTATATGAATCACTGGCCAAATTTCTGGTCGTCTACTGCTGGCTTGGGAAGGACGAGAGGGGGAGACCACCTGAATTGTTCCGAAAATCGTGATGCCACATATTGACTTGGAAGCGACCCCTTTGAACATGGTTTGCATTGACCGCTGTGTTCCCTCCCAGTCCCTGCCATTTCGACACATCCCAGTAGGTATGTTTCTCGGCTCCACCAACAGCATATCAGCCATGTAACATGCCAGCCGATGGTGGCGACTTGTTCGGAGCATTTTGAAGTTTGTTGGACAGAGGCTGTGGGGTTGCAGGTCCATTTGCGGATTCGCTCAGCGCACCCTGGTCAGCGCGACTCCGATTGTCCAGCGCCTAAGAAGACAGCAGAAACATTTATTCTGAAGCAGACTGTGCCCTGTAGGCATTGACCTGGTTGCCGGGATCTCGGGCTGATCATACATTATGTTGGACATTCTCACCCCCCCCCCCCATGAACTACATTTGCAGCATATTGTATAGCCAAGAAGCTACAATACATGTGGGGGGAGGGTATCAAATTCCATGTGAACTGCAAATAAGCTAAGCCACGTTCTCTTAAAAATAAAGGATTTCCTACTTGGAGTCTTATTGAACTAGACATTCAATCAATTCGTCATTTGATTCTATTTGAACTGTGATTTTCTTGTGATTTAAATCGTATCTGGCAAGGAATTCACATTTTAGTCTAGTCAAAATAGAGATGGTCTCTTATTTGCATTCTGGTTGACGATATAAACTCGAATAGACGTATTCCCTTTGCATGGTCATGTCTCTTCTAGGTGGATTCAACTTGTAATCATATGTTGGAAAGGGACTACTCCTCCTTAAGATTCTAGTTCAAATCTGGTAGAAGAGTTCAGCAAATGTTGCCACCTTCAGCATGAAGATAAGTGAGCAAATCTCAAAACAGAACAAGGAAAACAAACAAGGACACACGCAGAAATCGAGGAAACCAAAAGCAAGCAAAACACCTTGGATAAAAGGAAACCACATTGGAGGAGAGGGATTGGTTTTGGCAAAAGTGTTGTTTTGGTGTGCTCGACGTTTCCTTTGTGTTTCGTTTGTTTGTTTTCCTTGAGCGCTTTTGTTTTGTCTAGCATAGTTCCTCCAACAAAACAACCAGCTCAGTGTTTTGCCTGCTGACAGTCACCAACAGCAAGACATACTGAGTGCATTTGTTTTTTCCCCAACAGCTGAAAGCTTTGGGGTCTCAGCCCAGATAGGGTCCGGGGTGGTCCGGGGCGGCCCTGAGGTAAGGTTCCACGAGGGTTCCACCAGAGTTCCACCAAGTTCTGCAAGGGCTGCGGGGTGGTCCGGGGTGGTTTGAGGCAAGGTTCCACGAGGGTTCCACCAGGGTTCCACCAGGTTCTACGAGGGCAGCGGGGTGGTCTGGGGTGAGGGTTCCGCTGCGGGGTGGTCCGGGGTGGTTTGAGGTAAGGTTCCACGAGACGAGGGTTCCACGACGATTCCACCAGGGTTCCACCAGGTTCTGCAAGGGCTGCGGGATGGTCTGGGGTGGTTTGAGGTAAGGTTCCACGAGCGTTCCACCAGCGTTCCACCAGCGTTTCACTAGGTCTGCGAGGGCTGTGGGGGCCCGGGGTGGTTTGAGGTCAGGTTCCACGAAGGTTCCACCAGGGTTCCACCGCGTCGGGCCCGGCCCCGATTGCGCCGTCGGGCCCCGATCAGGGCGCGATTGCGCTGTCACTCTTGGCTCTTTGCATTACAAAGATACAATGCGGCATCCTCAGCAAAACCGGTCGCGGGGCATTCCGCGAGGATTCTGGGAGGGTGTGGTGCTGTTGGGGATATCGCCTGAGCTTATTTTTCAGGAACAAAACTGAAAGAACACCAACAACAACGGTTTGGCAAAACCAGCATGTCTCTTTTTGGTGTTGGTGGTTTTGTAGTCACGTGCATTCCCAGAACTAAAGGGTTCATGTGTGTGTGTGTGTGTGAAACCTCCTCGTGCACGGGGGCATGGCGTCACTGCCAATTGACGTATTAACAATTTTGCAACCCCCTTGAGCATAGCTGGTTGCCCAACGAAGAGGGCTGTGCCACGGCTGGGACGGAGTCGGATCAACTCCGCGTAGTAACCGAATCGTTCCATTATCTTGCACTCCAAAGTGTGCTTCTCTCGGCTCGTCCGACAAGGCACCGAGTTAGACGGGTTACCATGCCCGGCTCAGAGCATTCTCGTTCCTGGCAACCTTTCGGTGCTGGATTTCTGAGGTCCTCCCCTCCAATAACCTTCGCGTTTCAACTGAATCGCCGTTCAGCGCTGCCTGTCTCCTGAGATTCAGATTCAGCATCCAGACCCCTGTCATGTCCCCATGACGCGAGGCTAGTGCTTGAGGTCTTCAGGTTTGTTTGGGTTGTCCCGCGTTGCCTTCTCCCCAGGCTGATTCAGAACCAGCCAAGTGATGTGCATGAGTTCTTTGAACCCTCACAACTGCAGCCACGACCATCAGCCAGAGTGTACTTTTTGACACCATCACACCCCGCCACGCCCAGCATGTGGAGTCAGTGATCAAGTCGCACACCTTTCCTGGCATTGCGGTTGCTTACCCGGAGTTTGGTCTACGCCACTCACCTGGACCGGCAGCACCACACATGCCAGGCGGGGGTCACCACGGACGCCGTTGCTCAACCAGTCAGTGCCCGGGACCATCTTTTGGTATTTTCGCCACCAAGACACCTACAAGCTTTGTGTAGCTCGGCGTTCATCTTCAGATCACGAGTCGACGTAGACGGGCAGGGGACCAACCATCAGTAGTAGTGGATGGAGACGCAGGACAAGCGGCTTGTTGGAGTTTGTGATGGTGACGGTGGTGCCGGGAGTTCAGGCAAAGGTAGTGACGAAGTGGTCGAAGCTGCTGACAAGGTCGTCAACTGCGATACTTCTGGGCAACCGTCCAAGTGAGGTGCGGGTCCAAAGGTTTTCCATCAGTCAGCGTCGGCGTCGGAGGAAATGCTGCAGCTTCTTGAGCGTCCATGAGTTTGGCCCGGAGGCTGAGTGGATCCTGATGTGGTTGAAAGGTCGCTGTCTTCAATTGTGGTCGTTGTTGCGGTGGTGTGGTCGAAGGGTCATTGGGCGCAGGCGCGACATGTTGGTCCACGCTGTTGTTCGTGACAGTCGTGGATGTGGTCGGGTTGGAAGTCTCGGGAAGCCACCGTGGGCCTGGCGGCGGGAGATCAGCATGTGGCAGCGGGTGTAGTCCCATCTGCAGAACTAAAGAGTCACGGCCGTCGTGAGTAGGTCGCGTAATTCGGCCGCCATGGCAACCAAATGAGTCTCGCAGGCTAAAGATATGGCAGCAGGTGACACGCAAGTAACAATGCGACGTAATGTAAAGAGAAACAACTGGCAACGGACAAAGTATTTCTTCTCGAAAGACATTAGCCGGCTGGGCGTGTGCCCAGGAAGACCCGCCCGTGTGAGCAAGTGGTTCCAAGGAGTCCGAAGATGATGAAGAGCGACACGAACTTCACGGGATGCAAGCTGCTTCGCGAGGTGTTTTTGCGAAACCAAAGAGCTGCGAATGACCATAGTAGGTGATGTGGAAGCTGGGCAGCGGGTGGTTTGTGCTCGGCGTGACGATTGACAGATCAGGTCGATGGAGAAGCCTGAAAAACCCTTGCCTGCCTCGTCGGCGACTGAGCTGGGGTCGATGTAACAGCCCTTGTCGAGGAAGACGCGAAAAGCTGGTAAAGTCGCCAGCGGTGCTGCCAGCCAGGATTGTCAGTCTGTTGTCCACGTGTCGGCAAGAAAACCATAGATGTCGGTGCGTTCAGCGCGAAAAGCGGGGTTGGACGCCTTCTACGCAAACCTTCTGAGACAGGGAAAGCCAAGTCAACGATCTGCCCCCCCAGCTGGTGAAGAGCACCATGTTGACTGGTTCTTTGTATCCCCCTGCGCAAGAAAAGCCGCTCTGCAGTGTGTGTGTGTGTGAAACCGTGCGCGGCGGCATGGCGTTGCTGTAAATTGATGTATTTACAACCCGTTGCCCAACGAAGAGGGCTATGCCACGGCTGACACGGAGTGTGATCAACTCCGCGTGCCCGTGTGCATTGCCCGGACAGCTTTGTAGCCGAATCATTCCGTTATCTTGCGCTCCAAAGTGCGTGCGCGCGTGCGTCACCTTTTCAAAGTAAACACAGAGGCATGAGATGCTTACAAAGCCAAGCAACGCCATAAAACAACACCGCGTGTTCGGCTAATGTTCATGAGTTCACAGATACACTGGATTGCGCGAGTTCCGGCCACCCATGAAGCTCAATGTGACGGCAACAAACATCACACACACACACATAGGCGCTTGGGCCGTTTTTAGCGCAGTGAATGGGGTGTGACCATATGCACATGGAAATGTATATACATATTACACATGTGGTTTATACGCGCCGCTCATATACAAGCATGTATTTGCAACCTATGCGCGTATATATATATATACACATGTACACACATTATCTACATGGGAAAACACGTGTACACACACATTGATATTGCAATGAATTTGTCTGAGGTGATGCCTTTCAACACCTGGCACATGGTAAAGCAGATCATGAAGGCGCCCTTCGGTTTTTCGTCCGTGATGTTTTGCGGCGAAGCAAGCAACCGCCTTGGAGGAGTTTCGCCGCGGTCTGAAAGCGCGGACCTTGGAATCTGGTGGACTAACCCGCAATCTTGTAGGACCAAGAAAGGCCCAGTGAGATTCATGGCCCCAGCCACCTTCGGGATATTGGCTTTCTTGGGGAGCCCGCAGCTGACCATGATTCCCATCCACACTCACGTTTGACCATGACCGCATTGCTGCGCGCTGAGAATATTTCAGAGAAGAACATCAGGACGGCGACTGTCTAAGATGGCTTTCACTGGCTCCAGACCACTACCCCAAAAAATAAATATATTGTGAATGCATAGTGCTTGTATATCCCCTTCGGTCTTTGGGGGTAGTGATTTGGGTGTCGTGGAAACCATCTCAGAGATTGGAGAGAGCTCTAGAAAGGCGCCACAAGTTCAGCGAGCCGCGAGGCTGCTGCATAAAGGCATCGAGCTCCGCAGCGGGCACGACGTGGAGAGATACATACATTGCGCCACTGATCGGTTCAGGCGAGGGCGTGTTGAACACGACTTCCGGCAGATTGGGCGACGGACTCTGAACTTTTGCGCCAGTCCGGCGGAGATCCAGTTTGTGGTTATGGATCCGGGGGAGCTGCAGGCCGTGCAATCAAGCCGACGTTGTGGATCAACTCAATGCTTCAGAAGGGTGTGTGTCAAAATGTGTTTTTACTTTGGTCCTCTTGAAATCAAACTTGAAAAGGGTACCGTTTCAGGCCAACGATGTCGCCATGTACATAGATGAGACCGTTCCGGCTTTGGCAGAGCTGGTTGACTTGGTGGCTGCCTAAGTCCCACCCCCCCCAAAAGCTCAGCGCCCCCCCCTGTTTTGGACCCGTTGACCCCGTTTTGTTTGGTTTTAAAGGGAAGCCACCAGGAAGCAAGCTCATTCTCAGTGCACTCCGAAGGATGTTGAAGCTTCAGTTTGTAATCATCCGAAACAGAGACTTCTTGAGAACTAGGCTGTAAAGGAATCCCCATGAGGATGGCAACGCAACCCCGATCAATTGCCCTGGGGCTTGTTTGTCACTCAGGACTGGACATCTGCAGAATCATCAATCGAAATCATTTGGCCCTGTGATCTGCCATAGGTCAATGAAGTCAGCGATGCGATGATGCACGGTATCAAGCCGATGCTGACCGAAGATGGCACTGGAGCGACGTGCCCCATCCATACTCACATGAGAGGTTCTCAAAATGGATTTTGGACCTTTATTCTTTTGGTTGGTGTTTGAAAGAGAACAGAAGCACACCGACAATTTTGAGGACAGCTATTTAGAGAGCCCCAGCACATGGGAGTGCGGTTACGCTATGCTCAATCTCCGCGGCATAGGCGTCAGCCCTTGTCACAGGAATGCCTACTCGGTTCATAGATGCTGTCAAGTTATTAGGGCGTTCTCTTGAATGATGGACGTAAACACTGTGCGCCATGTGTTCAATTGTTGGGGGGTGAACGTCTCACGGCGGCGAGGTGGCCGCCTGGCAAAACCAACATGCGCCCGGCGCATGAGGCGCACAGTGTTTTTTGGTTTGTCGTTCAAGGGAACCCCTTGACAAGCTACACACAGGGCAAACTGTTCGCGCTTGTCGCTCAAGGGAAGCCTGAGACTAGTTAAACACATGGCCCACGTGGCCCACATGTTCACGATCATCGTTCAAGGAACCCCCGGACAAGTCAAACACATGGCGCAGACGGTTTACGCTTGTTGTTGAAGGGAACCCGCGGGCAAGTCATAAACATGGCGCAAGCTGTTTACGCTTATCGTTCAAGGGAACCCGGCGCAAGTTAAACACATGGCGTGCAATGTTTACTTTCGCAGTTCAACAAATCCGCTAGCAAGCTAAGCATAGGGCACGCAATGTTTCGTCCATGGAAATCCCTAACAAGCTAAGAACAATATGTACGCTCGTCTCGTTCAAAAGCAACCGCTATCAAGTTAAGCGCATGGCGCAACATGTTTATTTTCATAACTTATTCATAGCGAGTTAAACACATGGCACGAACTGGCGCAACATGTTTGTGTTCGTCGTTCAAGAGAACGCCCAAATAAGTGATACATATGGCGCAGCACGTTTATGTTCACCGTGCAATAGAGCCCCCTAGCAAGTTAAACAAATGGCACAACATATTGACTTGAGTCGTCCACTCTCGAAGCGTATCAGAGAGTGCACAGATGCTGCACGACAGTCTGTCGAAGCGGTTGACAAGCGTTCCACGCGCTTACCTTATTTTGAGACACAGTGTTCTATCAGGTAATCTGAGGTCGGAGTTTGATGAATTTGAACCCCAGCTTCTTGTAAACAGGAAACCACCCCACCCATGGGGCACGAAGCGCTCCCAGCGGGCAGGTATTTGCTCAGAGGAGCCTCCTCGCAGAAGACGAGGGCAGTGTCCGCGCCCCCAGAGTGATGGCTGGGTGCAGTTCCACGTTTTGGCCGAAAAGGATTGAAATCCAAGGATTCTGCCAAAATCCAAAATCCAACATGATTGTTGGCCAAAACTGGCCAAATGGACTCACTCCGATGTAGGAAGACTCCAAATCATTGCCCAAAATCCCTCTGAAGTCTTCTGCATGGATCAGCAAGTGGCCCCTGCTCCTGCGCCTGGAATCAGTGGAACCCAGACGCTTGTCGGGGTCCAGGTTGCTTGTTGGGAAGCGAACTGCAGCGAGCTAAACCCTTTGAGTGTTTTACAAAATAGTGGACAAGGGGTGTAGTTAATAGGAAATGCAAAGGAAACCAGCCATTTTAGGAGACCACTACTTTGACACAGCCATTTGTGTGTCTGTGTTTGTGTCTGTGTCTGTGTCTGTGTCTGTGTCTGTGTCTGTTTCTGTGTTGTTGGGTCTTCTTTTGCTGGGGTACCGTTTGTTGGGTTGGTTTAAAGGGCAACGACAGGGATACCTCCCAAATTCGGGGATCCGCATTCCTCGCACATATCACTGTGCCTTCAGGTTCAAGCCCAAGGATGAGGAGGCATTTGCGCCAAACAATCCTCGAGGCTATACTGGCAAGGACTCTTCGCGCCTAAAAAGGCCTTTCGTTTTGTCTCCTGTTAGACAACAAGCCAAGCGGCCCAAGTCGGATCTTCCTTTGACTGTATCTTTGGACACCGGAGCAGCAGAGCCCAGAAGATAGAGTCAAAGAAAGATAGAGGAACGGAAGACGGAGCCAACAGAGCCCAGAATTGGTTTCTGCAGTTGGCTAAGCCAACTTTTTGCCCTTCGCAAGGAGAACACACCAGGCCTTCGGCGAGGCGTCCTGAGCACCCAGCAAGCGGCGAGGGAGGCGAGCGGTGATGGGGGTTGGGCTCGTCGCACAACCGTACGGGCCCAGATGGGGCTGTCTCATAAAAGGGCCCCCCAAAGTGGCTGCTTTGCAATTGGTTTCCCTTCAATACCAGCCAACAAAGGGGGTCCCCTAGTTTCAGACAAACACGGACTTCCAGATAGCAGGTTCCTTTTTGATGCCCTTTTTTTTCCGACACGAGTGTCCTTTGCAGGTAGCCGCATACCTGCTGGACCACAAGAAGTTTGCTGGAGTTCCTCCAACAACTCTGGCGCGCCCATGCGTCGGATGCCTTCCTTCATTGCTCATTTGACCAGGTGCATGCCAAGCATCCGTCCTTCGTGAATCCCAACAACAAGGCTAGGTCACCGTGCCTTCCCGGCCTTTTCTGTCACTTCAAGGTCCTTGTTGGCTATGAATGGTTGGATCCTCAAAACGGTGTCAAAGGGCCAATTCAAGCTCATGCCCATGTATTCCGTGCAACCAGGCCGGCTTTCAACAAGCGCTCTGGCAGGTCGCCTGGAAGAGCGGAGCCTTCCAAAAGTTCGTGCACTCGCAGGGCACCTCTGAGGACTACCGGCACACAGTGGGGAGCTCGGAAGGGTTGGGGGAGAGCGTCGGAAATGGAGCGGAACCGTGATATGATGAACGAGCTCCGAATAAAAAAAGGCGCCGGCCGAGTGAGTCGCACTCAAAAGCCAGAGTTTGATGTTTTGGAAGTTGGGCAGGGAGGACCGTTTGTCCACTGCACACCAAAGCGCCGCTTTTGCCAACCAAGATGTTTGCCACTTCTTCCGTCCAGCGCATCGGAATCCTGGATGCCGCTCACTCAATGGCGGAGTGTGGTTTGCCACGCCAATGTTGCACTTGAGGTCAGGATTGTCAACCTGGACAGGAACGACGGCAATTTGTTGGTGGTGCTCGAAGGAAGGGTGCTCGAGCCCTTGCAAGGTGATTGCTTGTGGCATGCTCACTTCAGGCTACTTGAGAATAAAGCGATCGTGTTAGTCGCCGAAGCATTTTCCCTTTGGCGCGGTTTGAGTTTCTTGAGGCCGAAGCTTGTCCCCATAGACCATGGCTTGTCCCTCCCGGACAGACTAGAGGCTCACAGCCACACTGCTTGCCTTGTCACTGCCCTCAGTCGCCCAGGTGGAGAGTTGTGACGTCGTTTGGATGGACTGGAATCAGGTCGAGGAATCAGTTGCTGCGGCCCAACAACGGGGGATCCATCAATGAGTGAACTTTTGGGCCTGCTTGTGGGATCCCCCATTTGCGGACCTCCAGATTGCACCTTGCAATCGTGCTTCTGCTAGCACAGCTATGCCAGGCCAAAGAGCCTTTTGGACCAGAGGAGATGGACTATATCAGGAGTGATTGACATGCACTGTGTCGTGCTGAGCTGACCATTTGATGGTGGCAGCATTGACCCGGACAGGGGATTAAGTGGAGCCCAAGACGCCAAGAATCTTGAAAGGCAAGTGGGGGTCCGCCCTGCCCTCAATACGAAGTGTATGAGAGAAGGCACGGACAACATGAAACGAAATCAGGCTCACATGGGCATGTCTTGATTCTGCCCCCCCCACACCCCGCGTTTGTTTTCCTACCTAAGAGGAGGTTAGGGCCAAGAGACGCTCTCGCGCTGAGGGCGGGAGTGCCTTCGGCTGATGGAGGCGTGCGGGGCTCAGCGGGGCTAAGCCGACAAGCGGCAACCAGCCAACTGACGCCTTCTCGAGCTGAGGACCACGATGTTGTTGCAAAAGGGTGCCGAGCATGGTCTGACGCTGCACCAAATAGGCAGGCCATACAGGTCGTGGGCCAGCGCGAGTTATGAGTTGTGCTCCGCAGGCCTCATCATGTACAGAGAAGATAAATGCAGTGACGACGATACTCCGGTTCAGCCAAGCAGCCCAACAGCACATGGACGGCGAGAATCATTGCACACATGCGTTTCTTCCACCATGTCAATCCGTGAGCCCAGGTATCATGGAAAAGATGATTTCCAGATGTGGGCTTCCCAGTCGGTGCAGGTAACCAGGTAGCGGAAGCGCTCTCCTCCAGTCGCGAGGTGTGGACTCAGCACTTGCGGTGTGTGGACGCGCTACCGGGACGGTCCGCCTGGGGAGCTCGAGTTGGATGTTGTTTTTGTGCGAGAGAGGCGGAATCCCATTACTGGGCAATGCCAGAGTCACCCAGTCCAGTGAAAGAAGGTGCTAGTCGGGTCTAGCCCAGGCCGCTGTTTCCCAGCTGGGTGTACTTGGTGCAGAAAAACCTTGGACAGGGAACAAGATGCATGCAGTGGCATGCTGTCGTTATTGGTGAAAGGCATATCTTGGAAGGAGAGACTCCTCCGCATTGCCAAGCGGCGGCTTGTTTCCTTGCCAAACCTAGAGAACCCTGCTTTTGGAGATACATGGCCAGAGGTATCATCAACGCTGGACAGCCTCGACCTACTTCAAGTTCGAGTCCCCTCACCACTTCGTCAGAAGCCTTGAGAGTGAGACTCTCTTACACAGCTTTGCCGGTTTCAGGCCGACAAGTTTCAGGAGACGAGTCATATGCTCCGCCGGAGGCCCAAATTTGAGCGTGATGGAGTCATGGAGCCATGGAGTGATGCCATCATTGCGGAGAATCGGGTGTTAGGTTGCCGCTTTCTTTGAGTGGCCGAGGAGGTCCCCGTCAATATGACAAGTCATAGGAATCGGCGTGTACCAGGAAAGGCTAAATACGTTAAAACATAAAGTCGTTTGCACTTAATCATAAAACGTCTAAAGACGTTTACAGGCCCTCCCTTAAATTCGGTTAACCGTTGAATCATCATCCCAACCGGAAGATGTTTAAACATGACTCAACGAGGAGTTCATGCCGCAACGGTATGGCACAAAAAAGCAGCCATGGGCAAGCGCGCCGGAGGGCCCCCGGGAGGGAAATAGTTCAGTGCACTGTGTTGAAGCACGTTTTGACAAAATGCAAATTTTGTCAAACAGACCCTGAGGCGGCCACGTTTAGGCGCGCCGCTTAAGCATCGTTTAAACAATGTTCTAGGGAGACATTGCTTAGGCAGACCGCTTAAACGTATTCAAAGCAGAGAACGGACGAGTGGGTAGGCCACGTGCGTTCCGGACAACCAAAGGCATGGAAAGGGCATGGGAGCACAGCAAAACACTAGATCCATCACAGCCACAAGTTCCCTTGAACAAGAACAACCGCCAAACCAGGAATGCCATCCTTGCGCGGGCAAGAGGGTATCAAATGCCTTTCAGTTGAGAGCCTACATGGAAGGAGGGCCAGCTCAGTGTGAACTTGCTCGATGTGAAACACTCAAACATCAGAATTACCTCGCCTTGGAAATTCCGGTCAGCAAGTAGTACTTTGTCTAGGTTGGCAGTAGGGCAGTAGGTTGATTACAGCCAACGGCTTGTTGTGTCTCTCACCTGCAACTGGCCATGGCGGTAAAAAAGCAGGTTCAAGGGCCACCAAGGAGCTGTTTAGGCGATTTCGAATATCTGGGCAATGTTTAAACGAGCTCCTGAGGTAGACATTGTTTTTTGCTCACTAGTGTGTCGAGGGAACGTTTAAACACCGTTCAAACAATGTTTGAACATCAAAAGTCGAAGCCGTTCAAACCTGAGCCAGCAAATTGTTTGAACAGTTTAAACTAAACATAAGCTACCGACATTCCTGGCGTGTACCACGATCAAACAACCTGGTAGGGATGGTCACGAGCCTCTTAGAGGGTTTAGTTACCACGTAAACATTTCTAGCAAGGGAACCTTTCGTCATGGCCCAAAAGGAACTTCGACCACGGCATGCGCCAAAATACAGGGGGGCCCAAATGGGGTGGTGTCCTTTTTGGTTTCTGTTTTATCCACCCTCAAAGGGGTACCTTATTATGCACCTATGGGATTGAGTTTTCATGGAGAGCGACAAATGTATCTCTGTGATGTCCACCGAAGGGCCCCTCATTGAAATTCATGGTATCGTTCCGCCGGTTCGATAGCTCAGTGACTCAGGTCTCCGCTGCCGTCGCCCATGTTTTCGCCGGCAATATGTGGCCGCCTTAGCCTGGAGTTTGCCAGAAACCTTTGGCCCTGGTTGAGACCGATGGGAGGTGTCCCTTGTAAGAGGTAACCACTTTTTGGACACCTACCTAAGTATCCATCATGTGGAGTGGTGTGGGGTCAACCAGCAACTCCGCAAGGCAAACTTCCCCAAGAAGAGCTGGAGTTCTCGCTTGATGGGTTCGAACTCGACGCCGACCAGCAGCGCTGGGCTTGGCAATCATTCCACAGGATCTCATGGTCCAAGCTCGACTCTTTGTGAGGATTGAGTTTGCAAGGGCGGTCAGCCCAGACTGTCGAGGTCGCTATCTCAGACATTTTCCCAGTGTACAAGGGAAATAGGATATGGTGCCATTGTTGCCATTGTGTCTCACCTTGAGGCGACCATAGTCCTGGTCATGATTTGGGCCGAGAGACTCAACACGAGGCAGTGTTTGCGAACCTCAGAGATGTGAGGTCCGGTCAACATATCCAATCCGTACATGTGGCAAGGAATTTTCATGGGCAACACCCCTCCCGCCCCCAAACCAGAAAATGCACAGGTAGCTGGCGTAGCTGGACACAATTATCATGTAAATGATGCCCATGAAACGGTCCCATGTGGTAAGAGGACCAAACCGATGAACCGGTTGGCCGTCGGAAGATGTGGGGGAGCACAGAAGGGGCTTGGGTTTGAAAGCATTCCAAAGGTGCTGCGAGTAGAAAGTGTCTGGCTGAGGCGCGGTTCAGCTGCCCGACACAGGCCCAGAGCACTGCTTGTTTGGCTGGTTTTCGGCCAATACCAGGAGTCGCCTGTCGGCACGGGGGTCGGTTCGTTCCGGCGCAAGCACAGAAGGCTCAGGCTGGAAGCGACGGGATGCTTTGAGATAAGAGAGAAGGAGGGAGTGCATGAAGATAGCGGAGTCAGTTAAAAGGCTTGTATTCAGTTGCTGCTTGAACACGTAGAGAAAGATGCGGACGTGGGAACGGGCGGACACAGATACAGACACGCACACAACCACACATACGGACTGACACAGACACACGGCCAGACAGCCAGACAGGCAGACAGGCAGGCACGCAGACAGGCAGGCAGGCTGATAGACATACAGAAAGACAGACGGACAGACAGACAGAGAGTCAGAGACACGGAGACACAGAGACACAGAGAGACAGAGACACAGAGAGGCAGAGAGGCAGCGACGCAGAAACACGGAGACAGACACTAGCAGACTGGAGACAGAGACAGAGACAGAGAGGCTCAGAGAAAGAGAGATGTCAAACGACATGCTTCACTTCCTGCACTTGTGTTGCATGTATGTTCACTACTGCAGGCCTTGAGCTCACTACATCGCATGAGTCAAAAGGTTGGCAGCTGCAGACTACATTGGTTGACTGTTTGTTTGAACACTACGGCACTTGCGCTTGTAACAACAGTAAGGACCAATTTTAACGTGGTAGCGGAGCTGAGATCCTAAACATAGGGGAGCTCCAGTACGCAGCAGTAAGCACTACAACCACAGCAACAGCAATCGCACGCCAATCTACCACGACATGTCAGGAGAAGCAGCATCAGCCTCAGCACAACAAACCACAGGAGCAGAGAACGGGCCAACAGCAGACACAGTAGGAGCCACGACTACGGGAGCAGGAGCAGAACAGGACAACGACGTTCAGAGACTACATCGGCACAAACTGCCACCACGCTTCTTCACTGGTGACTACTCCCAGTATGAAGAATGGCTGTTCAATCTACAAGCATACCTCGGCCTCATAGACCGAGACTTCGACCTGGTGTTACAACTAGCACAAGTGGCTACACGACAGATTGAGGACACAGACATCAGAACACACATACTCGACCCTACAGAAGCAAGCAAAGCAGTAGACCTCTCCAGAGATCCACACTACATCCTCATCAACATCTGTCAGGGAGCAGCAGCTACAGTAGTAAGGCAAAACCGCTACGGTTCAGCCTAACAGTAGGAACAAGAAGCGTTGGCTACCTTACCAAACTACTGGAACCTACATTCAATGAAGCGCAGTTTGCAGAGCAATCCCTACAATGGGAATACGACCGCTACGAGAAAGACAACGGCGCAGCACTACCAGATGGAATCAAAATAGCAATACTACTCAACAAGACAAGGAGCACTGCAGCAACATCTCCAACTGCGAGCTGGACAGATCACGAACTACATCGAGATCAGAGCAGTCATCCTGGACTACTACAAGACGATTTCAGCCTTCTCGAGATCGACTTCAGCAGTAGGCGCAAACTACAATGGAGGAGCTGCACCAATGGATGTTGACAACATGTGGAGGAAAGGAAGAAACTGAAAAGGCAAAGGCAACTACAAAGGAAGCAAAAGCAAAGGCAAGTACAGAAGCAAAAGACACTACAAGGGATTCGACAAAGGCAACAAAGGAAGCTACAACAGAGCAGGATACAACAAGAGCACAGGAAAAGGCTACTCAGGATCCAAAGGATATGAACCAAGCAAGGGCTACAAAGGCCAAGGAAACTACAGCAAAGCAAAAGGAACAGAAAGCAACAACTACACGATGCCACCGATGTGGCAAGCCTGGCCATTGGGCACAGGACTGCAGAGTGCCAGTGTGGCACATAGGAGAAGGAGAAGAACTACATCCACTAGAACAAGAACAAGCAAATCAGGACAACAATGAAGAACTACCTCAGGATGTGACCGACACCTGGGACTGGTACTACGAAGGAGAAGAAGGACAACATGAGATAAACTACATGGGATTGGAGTGACAGCAGCTACGAAGACACAGCAAACTACATTGGAGGCATCAACGAGTCACACCTCACCATTGGACACAAGCAAAGTCACAACTACACAAGCGCAACTCCAAATCACTACTTGGCAAGAAAACAGCACACACAACATCATGGAACGATCACAGCAAGAGCTTTCAACAATTCCTCCAAGAAGACACCACACAGCTACACTTCGATATAGCAGCAGCAACACAACAGCAAAGGAACAAGAAGATGGAAGACACTATCACACACTACATCATGTACTCCAACTTCAAGTCATACCACCACCTGCTGATCGACTCAGGAGCATCTACACATGTTTGCCCGAAGGGCTACGCGCCAGACCTACCGCTACGACCTTGTGGAGAATCAGTTCCACAACTCTACACGGTTACCAACAAGAAGATTCCTGTTTACGGCATCAAGTGTGTTCCCTACAAGCAGGACAACTTCAGGATCATGATACCCTACTACGTTTGTGATGTGAAGTATCCAATCCTCAGTGCATCAAGACTACTTGATAGAGAATATGGACTCGACTTCAACCCACGACACCGCACCATCACACAAAGCGCACCTCATAAGACACTCAGGACTTTTCTACCTACGAGCAGAGAAGATAGACATCCCTACACAGTTCGACATCTACCCAATGACTACAGACAATGGAAAATCCATTGCTGTGATTCAACCTACAGAGAAAGCAAAAAAGCAACAAGGCCACTCACACACACACAGACCAAGGACTGCGACAGATCCTTGGTGGAAACACTGACTACTGGAAACTTGATGTTGACTACGCCATCAGAGTCCACAAACGACCACGCAAAGCATTGTTCACACCACACAACAGTGGTTGCCCAACACCAGAAGAAGAACTAGATGGTTGGCGACTAACCATCATCAACAGACAAGGGCAAGAACAACTACAAGAGAACCCAACACAACTTTCCAAGCAAGAACTGCAACGAAGACTGGAAGGTGAAAACTGGACTGGAGAAACCAGGTTCAGAAGAAAGATAACACCTACACGCAGAGCAACATCAAAGACCACACCAACAAGGCAGAACTCACAACCACAACGTCTAATGGCCACACCACCAACAAGATCAAAGATCCAACTACGAGCGCCGCAAAAGATATGGAGACCTAAAGCAGCACCTTCAACAGATCTTGACACCACGCAACCAAAGGAGACAATGCACAGACCACTCACAGCACAGGAGGACACCCAAGACTACTGGGAAAGACAAGGTGAACACTGGACAACACTTAGAACAACTCTTTTCACTCCAACAGATGGACCAGGACATCCACCAATCAGCACACTTGAGCCTCGCAGAACTACAATCACTCACAACAACTTTGGAGAAGTTTCACACCGCAAAGATGACTGAACAGTCATGGGCAATGCAGCACTACCATTTCACTGGAAAGGAACAACAAGGTTCTCACCATGAAGAAAGACTACGAGTACACCCAGGAGAACCACGATGAGGAACAACAACACGAGCATCACACAATCTTACACACCTACCATACAGAAACTGGTGTCCAATTTGCGTTCAAGGCAAAGGACGCCAAGACAACTACAAGAAACAACAATCACGGCAACCCGTCATTCAAGTAGACTTCGCCTACATCAAATCACAACAAGACCCAAAGACCATACCAGTACTGACAGCAGTTGATGTTACTACACAACTGTGTATGGCAGTAATGGTCCCGGACAAACCATCAATGATGGACTACATGGTCAACAACCTACACGCATTCATCTTTGAGTGCGGAAGACAAGGCATACTACAAAGCGACAACGAACACTCAACGCACTTCTAAAAGCTACAGCAGCAAAAGTCGGCTTAATGACTGTTAGGCACGCACCCTCCTACAGCAGCAACAGGCAAGGAAGTGTTGAGCGACTACACCGAACACTCCTCGGACAGGTATGCGTCGTTAAAGCGCAGGTTGAAACCAACTACAGCGTGACAATGTCCACGAAGCACTGTCTACTACCTTGGATAGAACGACATGCAGCATGGACGGTAAATCGCTACGTCATCCACTCAGACGGCGACACAAGCTTTGAACTGGGGAAGAAACTACGAGCGAGCAATCTGCGATTTTGTTCGAGACACTACTTTATCTTCCACCACACAAGAAGCTTCCAAAAGCAGATCTACGGATGCAGAAATGCATCTGGCTCGGAAAGTTTCCGAAACCGGAGAAAACTACGTCGCAACGGAAGCAGGCGTACAAAAGGTACGAACAGTACGGAGACTACAACAGGACTTCAAATACGACCTCGCAATCGACGGAACACCTACAACCCGTCGTTCGCAACACTGTTGGACACTCAACTACAACCGTCAGAGAAGAGAAGGTCCACGCAAGACTTCCGGACAACAGACGAACGCGACGGACGACATCGTTGCGGAACCCGCAACGAAACAACAACGCGCTACACCACCTCCACGACTTCCGTCGACATCGACGTCAAGTTCACGACCACTACCGGATGGTCCTATGGCTACTTCACCCACCGGACGACAACATCCACCACTACCAGCACCACCTCGACAAACACTAAGACGTTTAACTCCGGAAGAAGTAATGCAACCAACCAAAGCACAGAAGACCTCAAAGGACAGTACAATCAGATCAACGGAACAAGCAACCAAAGAACCACAACCACAACGACAGAAAATCAACGCAGTGACACTTCCCAACGGAACATCCATCGCTCCCTACACAAACGACGACACCTCAGAAGACCAACACATAATCTTCGACAACGAAGGTTATGACGAAACACAACTACTAGAAAACCAAATGAAACTACACGACGTCTACGACGAAGTAGATGCGTCTACCGTCGACGACAACATCCTAAAAGAAGCGACACCTACAAGATGGGTACACAGAAAGAAAGGACCAGGAGTGCGAAGCCGAATCGTCGCAAAAGGCTACACGGAGAAGATCGAGGACGAAGACTCCGTCTACGCCTCTACACCAATGTTCACGACACTCCGGACACTCCTCGCACTACAAATGTCACGACCAAACTGGATCGCGCGACTAGGTGACGTCTCTATACAGCATTTCTACACGCACCCGTCGCAAAAGACCACGACGGTAAACAACGTGACGTCTACCTCTGGCCACCTAAAGAACTTTGTCCACAACAGGACAAAATATGGCGACTAAAGAAAGCCATGTGTGGACTACGCAGTTCACCAAAAGCATGGCAGGACTACCTGGCTGAAGTGTTACAAAAGCTCAGCTTTGTAAGGCTAAAGTCAGAACCTAACGTCTACACCAATGCGACTCGCGACTGCTACATCATGGTCTACGTGGACGATCTACTGGTACTTGGAGACAAGACTGCGGTTGACTCCACGTTCGAGGCCGTCCAGAAGCAGGTCCTACTCAAGCACATCGGCTACCTCGAACCTGGCAAACCACAACAATTTCTTGGAAGAAACATCGACCGCTTCGGCAACTTCTGCAACCTAGGACTAAAGGACTCCTACATCGACAACATGATCGAGGAGTCTGGAATGACCAACTGCAACACAGTGACCGCTCCAGGGATCGCCCACTACAAACCAACAATAGAAGATGAAGCACTTCTTGACCACGAACAACACAAAAGGTGCAGAAGGATTGTTGGCAAACTTCAATGGTTAGCATACACACGACCAGACATCGCATACTCTACAAAAGAACTAGCACGAGACCTCGCAGCACCTACAGAACTTTCACAAAAGAGAGTCAAACATTTACTACGCTACTTGCACGGAACCAAGCGCTACAAATTCACCATAGAACCAACAACAACACTCAGAGCAAACACCAACAACATCCTGGATCTCGACGTTCATGTCGATGCCGACTGGGCAGGATGCCCTACTACCAGGAAATCAACTTCAGGTTTCAACACCATCTTTTTAGGAACAACAGTTGCATTTGGCAGCAGAACGCAATCTACAATAGCACTCAGCTCAGCAGAGTCTGAACTCTACGCCATTTGCACGGGAGTTAATGAGGGACTACACCTCAGAACCTACGCATCCACACAGACTCCACAGCAGGCAAGAGCATTGCTACACGACAAGGCACTAGCAAACGAGCAAAGCACATCGACCTCAAATTTCTCTACACACAAGACCTCATCAAACACGACATCATCAGATCCCTCAAGATCAACACACTTCACAACAGTGCAGATCTGTTTACCAAATACATCAGTAAGGAAGCACTACACAGGCTCATCCAGAGCATTGGGATACGCATTTAGCACTACGAACGACCAGCGCAACAGTTTCACAACAACAACAACGACTTTGAACATTTCTTGTATGTAAGTAGCTACGTGTAACACGACACCTTTGGTATGTAAGTAACAGTAACTACATGTATTTCACTTGCACTTTTGGCGGCTTGAGTCAACATTGTTTGTTTTACATGTCTGCACGCGCCGCCTGCCTGATGCTACTACTTAGGCTCATTTTGTTTTGCCCCGTTTCATTACATTTTGCGTTCCACTGCAGCAATGGCCGCTCCATCCACTGCAGATGCTACGATGGGGGATGCGACTACGCCTGACAGGGCGACTGCACCTGAGGTGGTGGTCACTACCCACTCCAGTGACCATGGAACACCACCCCCTCAGACCTACAACAAGTCCAACTACCGCTTTAACCACACCACTCCTGGCACCACGGCGTACAACAACCCGGCAACAGTCATGGAACAACTACACCTCACGGAGTACCAAGCAACCGCTACTCCACCGCTGCCTAACAACACTCCCTACACTCAGTTTTTCACTGCACTTACACTGGAAGAGTATCAACTACTCTCACAACAACCAGCGACTCCACTCTCACAGCTTGACTACACACGACCCATCCACTGCATCCCAGGAGACCTCCGGATGAGTAGTTGTGTCTTGTGGTGTAGTGTGAGGTTGGTCATGGTCAGTAGTGTAAAACCGTAGTATTGGGCGCTCTTGCAGAGAATGGTAGTAATGGCCTTGTGTTGAAAGTCGTGTAGTTGGTCGTGGTTGTAGAGGTAGTGGAGGAGGTCCGGTAGTAGTAGTGGCATGCGGTAGTTCCAGATGCTGTAGTTGTCGGTGAAGGTAGTCATGTCGTATTCCACCTTGTAGATGGTTTGTGGATGTTGTGTAGTTGGGAGGTAGTGTTGTACTGACATCATGTAGGAAATGTAGTCCCTTGTGAAATGGAGAAACTGTCCTGAAGTGAGATACCTCAAGAGAAGTTGTTGTCCAATCTGGAGTTGGATGATGACGTAGTTGGAGTTGTTGCCAGTTGTAGTGCGGAGTGAAGTTGCGTGGTAGTAGTGGACATTGGCTGCTTCAGGTAGTGAAACGCTGAGCAGTGTGGAATTGTAGTGGGGGGCTACGACCAACATATGACTTGCCCTGAGGTCGACGATGAGAGGCTACGAGGCGCCCCCAACTACATGACAACCTTTTTCACCACCCACTACTATGCGACCTTGGACAGTCGACTACAGGTGGTCCAAGCCTACCGTGCCCAGCGCTGGGCACTACACGCTTGAGCTCCTGCTCAACTACATCAAGTGACTGCCTCACGAACTCCATCCAACACCTGCGCTACTTCGTGCTGGACCATGAACAGCGTGAGCTACTGAGAGCAGCTTACTATTTTGCACTTCAGTAAGGTACTACGAAGACCTTTTAACTGAGGGGCCGCGTCAAACTACATGCTTCACTTCTTGCACTTGCGTTGCATGTATGTTCACTACTGCAGGCCTTGAGCTCACTACCTCGCATGAGTCAAAAGGTTGGCAGCTGCAGACCACATTGGTTGACTGTTTGTTTGCACGCTACAGCACTTGCACTTGTAACAACAGTAAGGACCAATTTTAACGAGAGAGAGAGAGAGAGAGAGACAGAGAGAGAGAGCGAGAGATGAGAGAGAAACACAGACAGAGAGACATACAGAGAGACAGAGCCCCACAGACAGACACCCCATCCCCCTATGCCCTCACCACGCACGCCCTCAAGTGCACCCGCACGCGCACATGCACACGACTCCTAAGCACACGCCAAGCAGCAGTGCGCAAAGCGCACGCGACAACTCGCTTGCAGCACGCAGCCCTTGCGCCCAAGAAGGCACACGGGCACCAGACGCATGCGCACAACACGCCCATGCGCAAAGCGCGCCCACGAACGCACACCCATGCGCACGCACAAGCTACAATAGATTCATGCAACATTGCAAGTGAATCATCCCCGCGCCGTGCTCAATTACAGCGTTTCCCAGAAATTTGCCACTTGCGACATGGGTAGCGTATGGATGGTGACCCACCAGGCTCTTTCCATTGCCAGGCAAAGATGCCTCGACGGCCATCTTTGCGCGGCCTCGGCTGGATGGTTCCAACTGGCCAGAGCGCATGGAGGAGGCCCGAGCGACCCCTACCACTCGGATAGGCCGATCACTCAAACTGGGCACCCCCAAACGTGATGTTTTCCCTTTGGGTTCCCTTTAAACCAGCCCAAAAAGGGCACCTTACAAGACAGACCCATACTTGTGTTGTCCAACGTCCTGGTGTTTTATGATGAGATTCGGACAGCTCAAGGACCACATCACCATGCAATTCGTGCTGGAAAGATCTTCCGAGTGACGGCCAGGTCTTCAAGCGGCATCTAAACCAGCAACTCACGGATTACTTCAAGAAGTACTTCTCGGCCGGCAGCCCAAGGGCCAATGGAGGAGTGGTGAGTGTCATGATCCAGGCCCGGTCGAAGACCATTGTGGAATCCGACGAAGAAGGCAAGGGTTTGGGGGGTGAGCCTGGATCGAGTGATGCCTGACGCCTCAGGCCAACCTCTCAAGAGAGAGACGTCTTTGGAGCCTTGGCGGCCTTGGCGTTCCTTGAGTGGAGATCAAGTGCCACCATTCGCCGCGAGGCCAGCGCATTCCGCGTGCGGCCATGTGAGATCTCGTCAAGCCCTCAAAGTATTGGGGGGCAGCGTGAAATCCATGAAGCGTACGCCGAGGACAGACACGTGACGGCGGTCACAAGAACCGTAGACAGACGGCAGTTTTCAGCTTAGAGCAGCATTTGACATGTGACTAAAGCTGGTGCTACTGGCAACATGGACTCTGGAAGCTTAGGTTATTGAAGGGCTGGTCAGCAATCAATTGGATGAGCGTCAATATGACATTAATTCAGAATTGGTTGCTTACAAAAGGCTCCAAAGATAGGCCGGGGTGCTGGGTGGGGCCTTGATCGACATCTGTTTCGGATCTGGCAACGGAACCTTTGGCGAGTTTATGGTGCCAGGGCCTTGCCTGCCGGCGCCAGCTTCGCCTGGGCAATCCCAGTTGGGTCGGCACCGCCTCCGCCTTTGCGGCCGGCCCGAGACCGGGAATCCGAAAATCCCGAACGCCTGAGCGAACTTGAGACTGTGTTGAAGGTAGGAAAGCGACACTCAAAAGGCAGCCACAAGCTGGTCAGTCGACTGAGGAGGTGGAGCCTTTGAATATGACCCGATCTTCCGAGTGGAGGCGAGCTGTTGGGTGGAAAGGTAAAAGTGAGTAGTTGGCGCACCAGCTAGAGCCAGGGATAGATACGAGTGGTGCGCACGCAATGATCCTCGTAGCTGGGATAGCAGAGTTCCATCATGAATTTCTCAATCACAAGTCAGATCCAAAGATGGGGTATTTGTCAAGTTTTTGGATGTTGGTTGTTGCTACCTTTTTTTCCGAACAAACAGTAAAATTTCGTGAAGTCAAAGGGACGCGGGGCAACAAGCTCCCTTGCGGCCGAGGCCTTTGGCAGCGGGGAAGTGCCCATGGAGACATCGGACTTTGGCAGCCGTCCAGGCAGCCCACGGGAGCACGTAACATTAGAGAAATTGTAAATTTCGGAGCTCCTGCAAACATCAACACAAATATTTAGAGAAAAATCGCATAAATGAATAAATACATATGTAATTGAATTGTTCGAGGTTTACTTCTGAATATATGAATAATATATGAATAATTCTGAACGAATAATTGGCGATTTGATATATGGTATTTATAAAGGAATTTATAAATTGATTTAAGGGTTACCGCTCGGTGTCGCCGATTCCTCCTTTTCCGCTAAATTTTGAATGTTAGGGGGAGGATCCATGTAGTATGGGTTTGTTATTGAGATATGGTAATTAGATGTTATGATGTATAATAAAGATATATATTTTTTATAATGATGATTATAATGTTGAGAGGCGTGTTATATGTTTAGTATGTTATTTTTTGTATATTAATTTTGAAGTATATTAAGAAATAAGCGAATAAATATGAAAGGGGATGTTATAGAGTATTATGATGATTATTATGATATGGTGTTAAATAATGATAATGATGATGATAATGATGTAGTTTAATTAATTTTGGAGAATATATAGAATTTATTGATTTGCCATTCTTATTTTTAATATTGTTAGTATGATAAATTGTGTGTTTGTAATTATATTGAATATATTTGTTGAAAATGAGAAATATATGATTAACATGATTTATGATTGAATTAATTATTGTTGATTATAAAATATGAATAAAAAGAAATGAATATTTATTTAGTTTATAGTTAATTCGAATTAATTTTGTATAAGAAAATACAAAATAAAATTGTTATATTTGATAATAATTATAATAATTTATTTTATATATTGTTGATATTTTTACTAATGATACTTGGGATGATAATGATTTTAGTATTTATAATGTTATATTTTAAATATATAGAAATGGCTTAGGATGAAAAGAAGAATGATAACTAGTAGTGAGCCAATGCTATTAATTAATGGGTATATGTTTATTTGAACAAATTTCGAATGAATATGGTTTATTATAAATTTAATTATTGTTATAGTATTATTTATATTTCTAAAATTATGATTATAAATATTATTATAATATCTTTTGAATTGTTAATTGAATTTACACTATATAATATCGGATGATGATGTTGAGGAGGATATTGATTGTATATAATAGAGCAAATTTCGGATGAATTTCGTCTAAAGCTAGCTTACTGGTCGTCGACGCATTTTCGGTATTATTAATGTATCCTATATATATCGCCGATTGTGTATAATAGACTAATTCTATCAGTTGTGAAATTCATCCGAACAAGTTTCGGATGAGCTTCGTCTAAAGCCAGATAAATGGTCGTCGACGCATTTTTTGCATCACCAATATATCTTGTGTATCGCCAATTGAGCCTAACGCTGATGACGATGATGAGATGATGATGATGATGATGATAATCAGCCTTGCGACTGGAGATGCTAGGGATGCGTAGCGATAGTCATCATCGTCGATGATGATTATCGTCATCTTGCTGCGGACTACTCACATGTGCTGGAGATGTTAAGGATGCATAGTGATATTTATCATCGTCCCAATCATTGTTGTTATATTAGAGATGTAATGAGTGTTATCGTTGCGATTGGAGATGTTAGGGATATGTAATGATGCTTATCATCGTTAGATATTGTTGGAGATGTTATGGATATAGAATGAAGATCATTAACATCCCGATATCGTTGTTGGAGACGCTAGGGATGCGTAATAATGATTGTCATGCCTGTTACTGAAGATGTTAGGGATCATCACGAGGATTGTTGCTGGCGATACTGTCACAATATATATATATATAAAAATAGATAAACGATAATCATTATTATATAGCCACAGAATCGCTAACAACGATCTTTATGATGATTCCTGGCAATTCCAGTAGAAGCGATGATAATCATTATTATGTATCTATAATATCTCCAGCAGTGATAATTAGGATTATATATCCATAGCATCTCCAGCAATCATGATCAGGATGATAATAAGCATCATTATATATCATTGGTATCTCTAACCATGCCTAACATCATTTTCGAAATGCCTATTATAGGAATACAAAGACGATTAACATTATTATATAGCCACAGCATAAATAATAATCATCACTATGAAACTATAGTATCTCCAGCAGTGATGATCAAGATGATGATAAACATCATTATATATCGCCGACATCCTCAATTATGCCTAACATGACATCCATCACTACGTAGAGCATCGTTAGCAAGCATCCGCATACATGATATCCATCATTATGTATCCATAGCATCTCCGGCGGTGATGCTGATTAGGATGCTGATAAACATCATTATGCATCCATAGAATCTCCAGCAATGATGGCCAACATGATAATAAGCATGACTATGTATCGCCGGCATTTCCAACTATGCCTAACAACATTTTTGAAAGATATATAATCTGAGTACAAAGGCAATAATTATCATTATTTAGCCTCAGCATCGCCGGCAACGATCCAGAGTATCACTGCTGGCGATACTACGGAAACGTAACGAGCCTTATCATCATCTTAATCATTATTGTTGGAGATGTTATGGATACATAGTGATGACTATTATTCATGCTGTGGCTATATAGTGATGTTCATCGCCTTTATATTCCTATAATAGGCATTTTAAAAGTGATGTTAGGCATAATTAGAGATGCCGGCGATGCATAATGATGCTTATTATCATCCTAATTATAATTAATGGACATGTTACGGATGCATAGTGATGCTTATCATCATCCTGCTTGGAGATGATCACGATGATGCTAAGCATTTACTATACATCGCCGATATCTCTAATTGTGCCTAATATGATTTGTCAAATATATATAATAAGAATATATAAACAATAATTATTATTATGTAGCCACAACATCGCCAGTAAGCATCCACATGAATGATATTCATCACGACGTATCCATAACATCTCCGGCAATGATGGTGATTAATAACATTGGAATGGTGATTAATAACATTGATATCCATCAGTATATATCCATAACATCTCCAGAAATTATAATGATCAGGATATTGATAGGCATCATCACGTATTCGTAGCATCTGCAACAATGATGGCCAGGATGATGATATGCATGATTATATATCGCCCATCTCTAAGCAGGATGATGCTAAACATCACTACGTATCCGTAGTATCTCCAGCAATCATGATCAGGATGAGAATATGTATCACTATGCATCACCGGCATCTCCAACTACGCCTAACATGATTTTTGAAATGCCTATCATTTGGAATACAAAGGCGATGAACATCACTATATAGCCACAGCATGAATAATAGTCATCATTATGTATCCATAGCATCTCCAGCAGTAATGATCAAGATGATGATAAGCCTCGCTACGTATCCGTAACATTTCCAACAATCATGATCAATGATGATAAACATCACTATACATCGCCGGCATCTCCAACTATGCCTAACATAATGTTTGAAATCTGTATAATAGGAATACAAAGGCGATGATCATCGCTACTTAGCCACAGCATCGCCGGCAACGAGCTAGAGCATCCCCAATCAGGGTGATAATAAACATCATTATGTATTCGTTGCATATCCTGCAATGATGACCAGGATACTGACAAATATCATTACCCTTCGCCGGCATCTCTAACTATGCCTAAGATAACTATTGAAATGTGTATAATAGGAATACAAAGGCGATGATCATTGCTTCAGCATCGTCGACAACGATCCAGAATATCTCGAAGCAGGATAATAATAAGCATCACTATACATCCATAGCATCTCCAACAATCATGATCAGGATGATGACAAGCATTCACTATGCATCGCCGTCATCTCCAAGTGTGCCTCACATAACTTTTGAAATATGTACAATAGGAATACAAAGACGTTGCTCATCACTACGTTGCCACAGCATCGCCGGCAATGATCCGCATGAATGATAATTATCACTACGCATCCGTAACATCTCCAGCAATGATGATCAAGATGATGATAAGCATCACCACCTATCCGTAGCATCTCCAGTAGTAATAATCAAAATAGTAAGAATTTTCACTATGTATCGCCGGCATCTCCAACTGTGCCTAAGGTGATTCTTGAAATTCATATAGGAATATAAGGGCGATAATCACTATTATGTAGCCACAGCCTCTTCAGTAATGATCCACGTGATTGATAATCATCATTATGTATGCATAGCATCTCCAGCAGTGATGAGCAGGATAATAATATGCATTATTATATATTCGCAGCATCTCCAGCAATGATGATCAAAAGGATGCTAAGCATCGCTATACATCCGTAATATCTCCAGCAATGATGATCAGGATGATGAGAAGTATCACTATGCATCGCCGGCATCTCCAATTGTGTTTAATATAACTATTAAAATATATATAATAGGAAAGCAAAGGCGGTAATTATCACTGCATAGCCACAGCCTCGCCGGCAATGATCCGTGTGAATGATAACCATCATTTTTGCATCCGTAATATCTCTAGCAGTAATAATCAAGATGATGAGAAATATCATGATACATCCATAGTATCTCCAACAATGATGATTAGGATGATAATAAACATCATTATGCATCGCCGACATCTCCAGTTGTATCTAGTATGATTCTTCAAATATATATAATAAGAATATAAAGGCGGTAATCATCACTACGTAGCCACAGCATCGCTAGCAAGCATCCATGTGAATAATAACCATCAGTATACATCCATAACATCTCCGGAAATTATAATGATCAGGATACTGATAGGCATCATCACGTATTCGTAGCATCTGCAGCAATGATGGCCAGGATGATGATATGCATCATTACGTATCGCCGGTATTTCCAATTGTGCCTAATATCATTTTTGAAATCTATATAATAGGAATTCAAAGGCGATAATTATTATTATTTGGCCATAGCATCGTCGGCAACGATCCAGAGCATCTCTAAGCAGGATGATGATAAACATCACTATGTATCCGTAGCATCTCCAGCAATCATGATCAGGATGAGAATATGTATCACTATGCATCACCGGCATCTCCAACTACGCCTAATATGATTTTTGAAATGCCTATCATTTGGAATACAAAGGCGATGAACATCACTATATAGCCACAGCATGAATAATAGTCATCATTATGTATCCATAGTATCTCCAGCAGTAATAATCAAGATTATGATAAGCCTCGCTACGCATCCGTAACATTTCCAACCATCATGATCAAAGTTTTTCTTCACTATGCATCGCCGGCATCTCCAACTATGCCTAACATAATGTTTGAAATCTGTATAATAGGAATACAAAGGCGATGATCATCACTACTTAGTCACAGCATCGTCGGCAACGATACAGAACATCTCCAAGCACGATATAAATACACATTATTACGCATCCGTAGCGTGTTTAGGATGATGATAAACATCATTATGCATCGCCGGCATCTCTAATTGTGCTTAACAAGACTTTTAAAACGCCTATTATAGGAATGCTACGTAACCATAGCATGAATGATAGTTATCACTACGCAACCATAGCATCGTCAGCAGTGATGATCAAGATGATGATAAATATCATTAGATGATGATTAGCATCACTATGCATCGCCGGCATCTCCAATTGCGCCTTAATAGCTATTATTGCACATCCGTAGCATCTCCGACAATGAGGATGATGATAAACATCATCATCCTTAGCATCTCCAGCAGCGATAACCAGGATGGTGATAAGCATGATTATGCATCGCCGGCGTCTCTAATTATGCCTAATATAATTATTAAAAAAATTGCAATAGGAACTTAAAGGCGATGATCATCGTTACTTAGTCATAACATCGCCGGCAACAATCCAGAGCATCTCCAATTAGGCTAATAATAAGCATCATTATGCATCCGTTGCATCTTATGCAATGATAGCCAGGATGATAATAAACATTATTACGTATCGCCGGCATCTCCAACTATGCCTAATATTATTTTTGAAATACGTATAATAGAAATATATAGGCAGTGATCATCACTTAGCCACAATATCGTCGGCAACGATCTAGAGCATCTCCAAGCAGCATAATAATAAGCATCACTACGCAGCCGTAGCATCTCCAGCAATCATGATTAGGATAATGATAGGCATCATTATGCATCGTCGGCATCTCCAACTGTGCCTAAGGTAATTCTTGAAATAAATATATATAATAGGAATATAAGGGCGATAATTATCATTATATAGCCACAATTTCTTCAGCAATAATTCGCATAATTGATAATTATCATTATGCATGCATAACATCTCCAGCAGTGATAAGCAGGATAATGATAAGAATCATTATTCATCCGTAATATTTCCAGCAATAATGATCAAAAGGATGCTAAGCATCGCTACACGTCCGTAAGATCTCCAGCAGTGATGATTGGAATGTTGAGAAGCTGACATGCTTCTTAAAATGTATATAATAGGAATATAAAGGCGGCAATCACTACGTAGCCACAGCCTCGCCAGCAATAATTCACATGAATAATAATCATCATTTTGTATCCATAGCATCTCCAGCAATGATGATCATGCATCCATAGCATCTCCAGCAATGATGATCAAGATGATGATATGCATCACTACACATCCGTAGCATCTCCATCAGTGATAAGCAGGACAATAAGAATTATCATTATGTATCGCTAGCATCTCCAAATATATCTAATATAACTTTTGAAAGTCTATAATTAGAATACGAAGGCGATAATTATCACTACGTAGCCACAGCCTCGCCAGCAATGATCCGCATAATTAATAATCTCATTATGTATCCATAGCATCTCCAACAGCGATAAGCAGGATGATGATAAACATCATTACGCATCCGTAGCATCTCCAGCCAGCAGCGACAATTAAGGATGATAAGTATCGTTATACATCTGTAGCATTTCCAACAGTGATAATAAGAATGGTGAAAAGCATCATTATACATCGCCGGCGTCTCCAATTGTGCCTATTGTGACTTTTGAAGTGTATCTCATAGAAATACAAAAGCGATAATCATCACCACGTAGCCACAGTCTCGCTAGCAAAAATCCATATGATTAATAATTCTCACTATACATCCATAGCATCTCCAGCAATAATGAGCAGGATGATGATAAGCATCACTATGCATCCGTAACATCTCCGGCAATAATGATCGGGTGATAATACATATTGTTACATATCGCCGGCATCTCCAACTGTACCTAACATAACTTTTAAAATATATATAATAAGAAGAAAAAGGCGACCAATATCACCATATAGGCAATGAATATCACCACAACACAAATTTAATTATCGTCGTAGTGTCGTCTATATTACCAATGTATCCTATTACTAATTGGGCTAAAAGAGTGATCATAAATATTATCGTAGCATCCTCTGCATCACCAATTGAGCCTAACGCCACACTTCGAGTATACAGAAGAAACCAATATAGGATGATGATGATGTTGATGATGCTGATTGGCCAATTCCACCAGCTGTCAATATGCTCATCCGAGCAAGTTTCGGATGCGCATGGTCCGAACTCAACTTAATGGTCGTCATAGAATTTTCTGCATCACCAATGCATCCTATGCATCACCAATTGAGCCTAATGCTGATGATAATGATGATGATGATAAGGGATTGTGATCATAACTATCATCATAGTATCCTCTACATCACTAATCGAGCCTGGCCCCATACTTGAAATATATATAAGAAAGATATGCTGATGCAATAATGATGACCTTCTACCCTTCCCGTGCGCCTCCCCCTTTTTAGGATATGGGGTCGGTAGATATGGTGATAAACCCTAAAAATAACAGAAATGGGGTTTCATTATTTTTATAATTTTTAATTTATTATTATTATATATAAATATAATTAATTATTCAAATAATATTAAATTAAAGGAATATATATTATTATAATAATAATTGAATATTATTAAAATATTATTAGAATATTTAAATAAAGATACAATATTTTAAAATCAAATCTATATTATATTATAGAGATTTTTTTTTATTTTGTATAATTAATAATAATATGATACAAACATATTTTTTTAATTCAATATTGAAACTTAAATATATAATTAGATAATAGTATTGTATTTTTAATATTATCATTAATCGATAGGAATTAATAGATGGAGGAGGAAGGGATATAAGAAAAAGAAAAGTTAATTAAACAAAATGAATTATTTATATTTTAGAATTATGATGTTTTTGATTTTTTATATAGTTCTTCTATTATGAAGATAACATGTGTGTTTTATTTTTATATTTAATAAATATATATATATTATGTAAATAATACAATTTATATATTATTTTCTTAATGGGTTTATTATAAAGATTAGATATAAAAATATATTTACTATTAAAGAAATATATTTAAAAAAGGCCATTACGGAATAAATTCTTGTATATAGAAAAAAAGGAAAACATAAATTGGATTATTTTATATCCTATTACTATTTGAGATTTATATAATATTACATATTATATATTATTTGGAAATTAAATTATTTATATTATATATATAATATTTTAAATATAGATTATATATATTGTATATGAGAAAATATGTTTGCAATAAAAAATAATTAAAATAATAAAATTTGGTGGTTTATATTTGTTTTTTTCCTTGATATTTTAGATTTTAATTTGTATTTTAATATTATATACGGCGGTGTTTTGTTATTAATATGATATTTTCGAAATAATATATAATTTAATTTATTATAATATATTAGAATTGTAAATAATAGTCAAAACGAAGCCAACCCCTACCCTATCCATCTTGTCTTTTAATATAAAATATCGGTTATAATATCTTATTCATTCTTTCGTCCAAAGATATTATAATTATAATATCGTATAAAAAATCAAAATCCGGAAGTCTAATTATAGTCATATATATAAAATAACCAATTTCTTTATATACTATAAATGATTTTTTATATTCGTTTTCCTCCCTCCTGTTTTTGCCAATATTCTACTATTTTATTTCTTACATATATTTATCCTATTCCCTCCTTCTATTTATTATATATTTTATCCTATCCTCGTCCATTCCTAGAAATTTCTTGTTTTCTATACTAATTAATCCTTTTAATTTGCCTTATTTTTTCCTATAAACATTTGTTTATGGTTAAATACATAATCAAACGAATTATTATTTGGATCACCAAAATTAAAAAACAAAACCAAAACAAAATCATTCTAATAATATAATATTTTCAATTTAATAATTTTAATTCTAATAATTTTCCAAATATAATAATATTATTTTAGTATCTGAATAATATTTTAATTATGTTTTAATTATATTTCGATTATATTTAAATAATATATTATTAATATCAAACTAATATTTCAAAAATATATCAATAATATTAATATGTGAATTTAATATATATACAAAAACATAAATTATATATAATTATTTAAATATATTATTTTATTTTAAATAATAATATTTAACATATAAATTTCCAATATTAATATATCTATCCTTAAATTTCCATATATATTTAATTTCCATAAGAATTCTCACATTTTGTTTAAAAAACATAAATAAATCATAAAATTACAATTATACATTTAAAATCTCCAAAACAATTAAAACACAAAATCGATTAAAACCCCCAATTTCTCGATTTCAATTAAAAATACAACCTTTTACCTATAACAAATAAAATCATAACAACCATATAATATCACTAAATTCATCTAAACACAATAATCCAATTCCCCCATATTATTAATTCTCTTCTATCATTATTATAATTAAACAAAAATAAAAAAAATAAAAACATAAAATAAAAAACAATATTCAATTCAATACAACATTATTTTTTCAAAATTAATAATCTTTAATTTAATTATCCTACAAATATATATTATTGCTATATGTATTTTAAAACAATTATTCAAAACCTCAATATCAATATCAATTCAATTTCTTTTATTACACATCAACAATTAAATCTAAAATATTAAATGTGGAACAAAATATATTCTAATAAATAATATAATTATATCAATAAATAAGTATAATAAATTATAAATTCAATAAATATACAAATAATATATATATATATATATTTGTATATATTTATACATTATTTAAATTCAATCAAATATATTATATCCAATATTTGAATATATAATATATATATATTATGTATTCAAGAACGAGATGTATTCAAGTTGATGAATACATTGTTCAACATTATTTTTTATTTGTGTGAAAAGGGGCAAAATTTAAATCGATCTCTCGGGCAGGAAAATCAAACACACGCCTGCCCAGGTGATCTGAAGGTTTGAGCCCTATTCAGGATCTTGGATCCCGATCATGCACGGGTGCGGGGGGGGTGTTTCTTCTTTTTCGGGCGCTCTTTGTATCTTGGATAAAAGTCAAACCAATGAAAAAAACAAAAACCATTTTGGGGGTTCCCCTTTTTTGAGACACACCCGTATGCGATTGGGCGAATGCAATGCAGGGTCCTGGTCGGCTACCCAGGAACAGCCGACAAACTGAGGTACGGCGAACAAATTCTAATACACAGGTTCATGCAGGCACTTGCCGCTTGCACACATCCTCTCAGGCAATGCAAGTCTGTCGACCTTTGCCGCGCTCCTGGCAAGCTGCAACGCCACACAAAGAATTGCAAGCAGACCTGGCCTGGAGGAATCAGGACTGCTAGATCGGGAAGACTCCACCTCGTTGCTCGAATTTCTGGCAAGGCAGTTGTGAAATGTGGTTTCAGCCTCCACCTCCATCATTGTCTGATGTAGGGTGAGAAGGGCATCCTCACCTGGCAAGGATGGATGGAGCAAACCAACTCCAGGAAAGCTTGGTGTGCAAGCGAGAAAATTGTCGCTAGCGTTGCCTTCAGTCAAATCCACATCAAAGTCTTCGTCCAAGCTGGCAAGTGCAGGCAACCAAGCTTGGATCATCTTCAGCTCAGAGATCAGCTCTGAACAAGAAGGTTCCTGAGATCTCTTTGCCACGTAGGTGTGAAGCACGCATGCTCTCTGAAAGCAGAAAACGTGGAACGCAAAAAGGGCTTCCCCAAAAGGGGGTCGCTTCAATTGGACATGACACTTGCTGCGTAGCATGTTTGATGCTGCTCCACATCATGCTCGCAATGTATAGGCATGCTTGCAATACTTAGGTAATTATCCAAGTCACCTCCAGCATTTTGACCTGCAGTCCAAGCCACTCGTCGGCAACCGTGAGCCACCATGTCAAAACCCTTTGGTTGGAGGGGGGGGTGTTCAAATGATGGTGTCGTTCTTTCCGTGGGGACCCCTTCTGAACTTGATGTCAAGAGCCTCATTTCAGACCCCAGCAACATTCTGGGTTTCTCAAAATATGGGAAAACACCAGAAGCTATGCTTCTCCAAATATGAATTCTCAAAATCTGGCTTTCTCAAGCGCTCTCTGGGCATGCGGCGGTCTTGGTGCGGAAAGACTTGGGCTGCCCAGTGCGGGGGCTGGACGGATTCAGGTGCTGGAAGCCGATCCTGAGCTGATTGAGGGCCTAACATCCACCCCTGGCATAAAGGGCAGGGCCCCACAGAAGGGAAAATACCCGCCTTAAATGAGAATATCAAAACTAGCGACCCCTCTGGTCAGGCTCGCGCGATTCCTATTCAAGCGAATCTCATTTTGACAAAAATCAAGGATCCCAGGATCCAAATACTGGTTCAAAGCAATATCTAAGAGCCACTATTAGGCTCAATGGCTCTCCCTCTACGGCTCGCACGCGGCTCGCGTCGCAATGAACACATGGTACTAAAAGGTCTACTCAAACGGGCGGACATTTGCGACTGTCCCCAACTCTAACCATCATCTACACTGGCTTTTGCTGTAGCTCAAAGATGACAGCCAAAAAAGTGGCCAATATCGATTCAAGGCCAGAGAAGTGAAGAGAAGCCATAGGAAAGATACTGTGGATGGACGAAATCAAAATGGCACCACCTAAGAAACCCTGGAATGTCTGCAAATACCAACAAAAAAGGTTTTCGGGGTTTCATTTGAAGCCGCGAAATGATTTTCGTCCATCCACCGTATGCCTCCTCAAGGATCCCGAAAAATGCCCAATCTATGATAGGGGGGTCAAACAAAAAGTCCGCTTCGAGTTTCTCTTGAAGGGCTCGGCGCTCAGCTGCCCCGTCGCCAAGGCTGATCACGTTCTTCCAACTTCCTAGCTTCAGCTTCAGCCGGACGTCTCGGCATAACTGCCCTGCCAACGCGTATGCTAAGATGTACATATGGGGGGGGGGTAACCACGAAAATCCGCCGACCCCTTGTCCTCAAAGGAGGAGGCGCACGGGAAGGGTGGATGGTCATCACTATTGCATCAGCATGTCTTTCTTATACATATATGAAGTGTGGGGCTAGGCTCAATTGGTGATGCAAAGGATGCTACGACGACAGTTATGATCACAATCCCTTATCATCATCATCATCATCATCATGATTAGCGTTAGGCTCAATTGGTGATGCACAGGATGTGATGCAGAAAGCGCTACGACGACCATTAGTTGGCTTTGGACCATGCTCATCCGAAACTTGCTCAGATGAGCATGTTGACAGCTGGTGGAATTGGCCCGCTACACACACAATCAGCATCATCACCATCATCATCACCATCATCATCACCATCATCATCCAGTATTGAAGTGTGGCGTTAGGCTCAATTGCTGATGCAGAGGATGCTACGATGATACTTATGATCACAATCTCTTGGCCCAATTGGTGATGCACAGGATGCATTGGTGATGCAGGCGACACTACGACGATAATTAAACTTGCGTTGGACCACGCTCATCCGAAACTTGCTCAGATGAGCATGTGCTCAGCTGATGGAATTGGCTCGCTAGACACATGATCATCATCATCATTATCATTATTTAGTATGTCTCTCTTCTGCATACTTGAAGTGTGGCGCTGTGGTGATAGATGCTAAGGATGCTTAGTGACGGTCATCATCGTCAGTGATGATTATCATCATCCTGCTCTGCGCTGCTGGAGATGCTAGAGTACGTGATGATGATGTAGTGATGATCATCGCCTTTGTATTCTCCTTACACACATTTCAAGTCACGTTAGGCACAGTTGGAAATGCCGGTGCTGCGTAGTGATGCTTATCATCATCCTGATCATCGCCGCTGGAGATGCTGTGGCTACGTCGCGATGATCATCGCCTTTGTATTCTTATTCATCAATCACGTATCGTTCCTACTGCTAGGCTGCAACACACCCCCTGTTCTTTTCCCTCCCTCATCATTCATAGTCTGCACCTGCTCGTGCCTGTCACAACCCTCATCGCCTGAGGAATTTGGACCTCCATGCATCTCCTGCATGGACTGTGCCTAGAGGGGGGGATACCGGTCAACTTCGGTTGGGATGCCTCTAACATCCTTAAAAGTTCCCCAATGCACTTCAACTCCCAAAGCACTAAAGAAAGCTCGTAACTGTGAGCACGGCACGAAATGGCAGCTTCCATATGACGGGGAAACAGAAAGCAGTAGACAAGGAGAAATGGTTCTGACGGGCCCAGGGGTCCTGCCAGCCCTTGGACGGGATCCACTCCCATAAAATGGTGTGAATCACGTGGGACATTCGCTCCAGGTCAGGCTCTCTGGACCTGCCACGGATCAAGGCTGCGGTAGTGTCAATATACCACACGCCCCGCCGATTGCATAACTCTCCGGACGGCAGAGGAGGGCTACAACACCATGGACAGTTCCAATTGAGCGATCTCCGGTTTGACGGAGTCCACAGATCATACAGCTCAATCGGGATGTCCGCAACGAATGCTTCCCGTCGCTCGGTGAAGAGGCCGTTGGTCCACACCATCAGGAAACCTCCCGTTCCCTGACGCCTCTGTCACCAACCTCTGCGCCAGCTGCGTGCAGGAGCCACCCACTCACGGTGCAACTGCTCGGTCAAGGTCCCCGATGGCTTCATCGCGCCCATGCCCTGGCGTCACTAGCCTCTGAACCTGCAGCGTGATCGCCTCCGGCTCGCGCTGACCTGCTCCAAGGCGTACGCCTGGTGCTCGCGTAGGTCAAGAGGGGAGATGGACGGCCGTCCCACGGCCCTCGCCCTCCACCACCTCAGCCGCGGCCGGCAGCAGCTCGGCTTCCTGCTCGCGCCCAAGCATTGGCCAGGCGCCAACGCCTCCTCGAAGGGCCCAAAGGCGAACGCAAAGTTAGCGTCGCTGCCTCCATTTGGCAGTGCGCTGAGCACCCACCACCGCCAGACCCGACTCCAGATCCCACTGCCCGCCGTAGAGCCCGGTCGGGACGGATGCCATGGCGCTAAGGATCCCGCAGAGAGAGGCTGAAGCATTCCTCGCAGATGGGCCGCTCGTGAACCTGGGAGAGTCGCTGGAGGGTACTGGCTCATACGCCGGCTCTCTCCAAGAGTCGCGGCCTGCCTGCCAGCACCTCCAAGCCCGGCTTCCCGGTCAAGACCACAGTCCTCGCTCCACGAAATCGGGCAAGGGCCCGAAGATGGCCCTCCCGTTCCCCAGGGCCGCCGGGTGAAGCCTGAGAATGGGCCACCAAGGGGCCTGCATCGGCGCCAGACGTACCAGAGTCCCACTCCAGTTGATAACGAAAAACCGAAACCAAAAAGGTGTCTGATTTTTACCTGTTCACCCGCTGCCTGCCAAGCTCTACACATGGCATACTACATATTTCAAAAGTCACGTTAGGCACAGTTGGAGATGCCGGCGATGCGTACCAACGCTTATCATCATCCTGATCATCACTGCTGGAGATGCTATGGATGCGTAGTGATGATTATCATCATCCTGATCATCGCCGCTGGAGATGCTAGGGATGCGTAGCGATGATTATCATCGCTGCTACTGAAGCTGCTAGGGATCATCACGAGTAGTGATGATCATCGCCTGTCTATTCTTGTTATACACATTTCAAACGTCACGTTAGGCACAGTTGGAGATGCCGGCAATGCGTCGCGATGCTTATCATCATCCTGATCCTCACTGCTGGAGATGCTGTGGATGCGTAGTGATGATTATCATCCTTGCTACTGGAGATGCTAGGGATGCGTAGTGATGCTTATCATCGCTGCTACTGGAGCTGCTAGGGATCATCACGAGTAGTGATGATCATCGCTTGTCTATTCTTGATATACACATTTCAAACGTCACGTTAGGCACAGTTGGAGATGCCGGCAATGCGTCGCGACGCTTATCCTCATCCTGATCATCACTGCTGGAGATGCTGTGGATGCGTAGTGATGATTATCACCCTTGCTACTGGAGATGCTAGGGATGCGTAGTGATGGTCATCATGATTATCGTCATGCTGCTGTGCGCTGCTGGAGATGCTAGGGATGCGTAGCGATGCTTATCATCATCCTGATCATCACTGCTGGAGATGCTACGGATGCGTAGTGATGATTATGATCATCCTGATGATTGCTGCTGGAGACGCCTAGTGATGGTTTTCATCGTTGCTACTGGAGATGCTAGGGATCATCACGAGGATCGTTGCTGGCGACGCTGTGGCTACGTAGTGATGATCATGGCTTTTGTCTTCTTATTAAATACATTTCAACAGTCACGTCAGGCGAGATTGGAGATGCCGGCGATGCGTGGTGATGCTCACCATCATCCCGATCATCGTTGCTGGAGATGCCAGGGATACGTGGTGAGGATTTTTATCAGGGTCATAATTTTGCAATGTATGAAGCATACGAAAAACTTAAAGCAAATAGTATTAAAGTTTATGCGGTGAAAACCGATGCCTTTCATATTGCAAAGAAAGATGTAAGGAAGGCAAAGAAGTTGTTAGATTTTCATAATGATATTGGAGGTTGGAGAGTAGAAAATAATAAAGTCTATGAACTGGAAACTGATTACAATTGGAAATTTAATGAGTTAGTAAAAATACCAACTTTTCAGAATGAAACAATACCAATTGAAGATGAGTGGGATGTTGAAAGCATCTGTAATAAGATTATTGAAAAAAGAAGAGTTATGATGAGAGCAAGATTTGCTGGGAGCGGTAAAAGTTTTATAGGCAAGTATATGGAAAATTTAGGATACAATACACTTTTTGTAGTGCCTCAAAATATGTTAAAACAAGAGATTGAATGCGAAGCGGTGACAGTAAATACATTCTTTAGCATTCCAGTTGATAAAGGGGACGACCTACCAAAGTTTGACTATTCAGATTTTCAATGTATAGTGTTTGATGAGATTTATATGTCCAGTCCTTACATATTGAACAAAATGAGGGTGTTTGCAAATAACAATCCTGACATCGTAATTATAGGTGCCGGCGATGTCAAGCAACTGCCACCGATTGACCCTTTCACTAATACTCAAAATGCAGGCGAATACATTGACAAATGTATTGACATTATTTTTAAATATAATATATTTTTAAAGATATGTAAGCGAGTAGGTGGTAAGGATACAGAAGAAGGAGAAAGAAACAGAAAGAAACTGAATGAAATCTATGATGACTTTTGGATAAAAAAGATGGCAGTTGAAGAATGGATAGTTAAGCATTTCAAATTTACTAAAGATGTTATGAAAAGCAGGAACAACATAGCATATACAAATATAAGATGCGAGGCAGTATCAAATGAGATTAGAAAACGATTAGGTAAAACATGCAAATATGAAATTGGAGAAATCTTAATATGCAGACTTTACAAAAAGGACAAGGAAGGAAAACTGAATGTTAATATTAGGTGGAAGGTTGTTAATAACGAAGGATACAAGATAACAATACAAGATATTAAGGATACAGAGAACATTAGAACACTTGACATTGATATTATAGATAAGCATTTAGATATGCCTACTGTGCTACCACTCATAGCAGACAGGGGACATCAATCAGTGACAATATGACCATTCACGAATGGAACAAAGATTATTTAGTTTGCAGGGAATGGTTGTGGACGAGTATCACACGAGCGAGGGATTTTAACAATGTCTATTTTTACAAGAACAAAGAGGGAGATGAAGATATGTTCAAGAGTTTGGTAATCAACTATTTTAAAAACAAAGTTGAAGGATATAAACAGCAAGATAGAGTAGCAAAAAGAGAAATAGATGAAGAGCAATACATTGACGAAAACTGGTGCTTAAAAAAACTTCAAATCCTGTTGCCAAAACTGCGGAATTAAATTTAACCTAGATACAAGAGGAGGAAAAATAAGTTCTAACTTCACTGTTCAACGTTGTGATAATGAGTTATGCCACACAGTTGAAAACTGCACCGCCTTCTGTGTCTATTGCAATTGCAGCGCGTCATGAATAATTTTGAAAATGAGTTTTTCAAAATTATTTTATTAACTTAATTAATGAGTTCAACACAAGAAATTATTAAGAGTGTAAATTATGATAGAAGCGGTTATGGTTCAAAACAAACAACCCTCAAGGATGCTAAGAAAAAAGATAGTAGTATTACAATTAACGATATTAATGAATTCTTTAGTAAAAATGTAGAAGAAAAAGAAAGATGAGAGGTGAAAATAGTTTTATTGCTCCGCATAGTTTCTGGGAATTTCAAGTTGATATGTTTTTCATTTCTAAAAATGATTTGGAAAATCAAACATTTAGAATTGGTATGATATGCATTGATATATTTAGCAAATATACGCATGTCGTGCCAATTAAATCCAAGACACCGCCAGATGCAGGGTTGATGGAGAACCTAAATAAAATGGGCGGGAAGTGTAAATTAATTTATACCGACGAGGAAGGCAGCTTTTTTAATCAATCAGTATTAGATTATGTGAAGGAGGAGACAATTGAATTACATAGAACTAGAGGTCATCCAGCATTTGCGGAGCGTGGAATTCAGACTTTTAAAGATCAACTGTTTAAACGAGTTGAAGAGGACAAGAAAAATGGAAAGCAGAATATCCAATGGACGGATTATATTATTGAAATATTATTAACTTACAATAATAAGAATATTCATTCCGCAACTAAATTTACACCGAAGGACGCAAGAATGAAAAAGAATGAATTTGAAGTAAAAATGAATATTACAATGCAAGCAAAGAAAACTAGGATGTATCCAGAATTAGACGTAGGAAGTAATGTAAAAATAATGAGGAAGAAAGGCAAAAGCGAAAAGGCACATACCAGTCATTGGATAAAAGAAGTATTTAAAGTAAAATCAGTTGATAGTAAATTAGGGCAATCTTACTTTCATTTGGAAGGAAAAACTAGTCCTTATTTGAGACACGAATTATTGAAAGTTTAATATTACACGAAATACAGTTAAAGAAAAAACGCCTTATAATATTAGTGAAATATTGTTTAACTATAACAAGTGCGAATGCTGTAAATGCAAAATGAATGGTTTGAGTTTAACCTTACATCATATACTACCAGCAAATGTATGTAATAAAATAAGTGAATATAATGTATATTGCAATCAATGCTGTATAACAAGAGACCTTGAAACGTTTTTTCTTGAAGAACATAAGGATAAGGGATATACAAAGTTTCAATTACAATTAAAATTCTTTATGCGACACCAAGCAAGATTTCCTATACACTTTTACCAGAAGGTTTCCAGAAAGTCATTTGAAAATGAAACTGATGAATTCTTTAGTAATATAGATTTAATTAGGAGGTTTGGAGGAACAAACGCAATTAAACCATATAAAGCATTTGTCAAAAAATACCGTTATTTGTTTGAATGGATTGACTGGCATTTATTAGACAAAGATAAAATAAACGAAGTCTTGAACGAATTTAAAGTAACTGAATATAGTATATGGTATTACTACAACTCTAAATATAAAGTATGTCTATTGTTGTATTTATTCTTTTGGGAATATATTTCTTCAATAATAGGAAAAGACAATATCAAATATATAGATAAGGATGATATAGATAAATATGTAGATTACATATTTGAAGACTTGTTACCTGACCATTATTTTAACCCATAAACCTTACAATAAAAAACATTGTAAGATTTATGTTTTCAAAATGACTTGAAGAAATAATAACTTAATATATTATAGTGAAATGAGTGATACAGTCGGTATCGATGCTCAAAATATATTGAAAAACAAGTTTATGAGTTATAAATGTAAAGACTGTGAAATGCTGAAATTACCAATTGAACGTGGTTTTGCAAATGGTGTTTGTAATAATATTTTTCCATATATGATATGCAATAATTGCAATAGAATTATAAAAATGATGATATGAATAACAAAGATATTGATATTATACATAATGAAACTCTTGATGATGATTTAGAAATATTTGTGTTTATTGAAATGAATAATTTCTTAACTATAGAAGGGTTTGATCATTTATTAGAATGTGACGACGAAGGATATAATAATGAATTTATTTTTAAGTATTATTGTATGGTAAAAAGATTATACAATATGTCTTTTAATATTAAACGTTTAAACTATGTTGTATTGTTTAATTTTTTAAATGAGTTGTTAAAGATGAGTATAGAATTGACGAACTTAGATATACAATAACACATGCAATTAGAACAATGGGGTTGTTTAGAACAAAAATAGGAAGTAATATTTATAATGAAACAACGTGTGATAAAATAATAGAAAGACTTAAATTAATAATTTAGTTTTAGGCGAAATAGTCCTAAAGAAAAACCACCTTATATTAATAGTGAAGAAATGAACGGTATTGAAATCAATAAGTATATTAATAAGAAATGCTATGATTGTTGCCACTTTAAGAAAGAATATATGGAACTGTGTAAATTAAATTTACCTAATGGAATAGTTAATAATATTATTGATGATTCAATGGATGAAGAAGATATATGCGAAAATTGTAAAACCTGGAGAGATAGCCAAGCTATAATCAATTGTGTGTTGAGAAAAAAAGAAGAAATAATAGAAACGTTGAAGATGAAATCTTGGTATTTTTAACTGTGTATGAATTACCACCTTTTAGTTATGTTAGAGCATTTCTGAAAATCAGTAAGAAAAATATAAAATGATTGAAGGTATATGATGGATGTTGACTTATCATAAAAGGGAAGGGTTTGATGTAAAGGAAGACATTAAACCATATACTGAAAGAAAAAATTTTAATGTGAAAAATACCGTGAGAGATATTAATATTATTTTAAAAATGATGTATGAAAGAGGTAAGATATATACACAATTTAATAGTCATCAATTGACTTATTATCCTGAACTTAAATTATAAATTACACCATAAACCTTACAATAAAAACATTGTAAGATTTATATTTGAAAATTATGTGGATTTTATATTTTGGGATTTTGGAAAAATATATTTTGGGAATTTGGGATTTTGGAAAAATATATTTTGGGATTTTAGAAAAATATTTACAAAATTTATGTATCAAATCTTGAGTTGAGGTTCTGTTATGAACTGATGAAAAAATATTATGTGAATTGGTCGGTTGAGGGGATTTTATCAAACTGGGGGGGTGCTCATTGGTAGGTGAACGCCCGGCTGCAGGCGACCTCATCGACTTCAGCCAGAACACGTGGGGGAAGAGCAGCTACGGCCTGGTGGTGATGGACGTTTCACCCGAGGCTGCCCTGCAGAACAACGCAGAGACGTCGGCCGGGCACCAAGCGCGCCGCGCAGGAGCTGACGGGGGACGACAAGAACTTCGTGGTCACGACAGACCTGGGCAACGAGTTTGCCACGCTGGGCCGGGAGCTGCCCGCCGGACGAAGCGCCCCGAGAACCGCAACGCCACGGCTGCGTGGACCGGGGCATCCAGACGCTGAAGGAGGACCTGGCCACACGCGTGGCGCGCAAGGGTGGGCAGCGGAGCGACTTCGAGCGGGCAGCCGGGGCCCACAACGCCCGGCCGCACGAGACTGTGTACGGCGCCCCCGAGGACGTGGAGAAGCAGCCGGCCACCGAGTTCCGGCTGCTGCAGGACAACGCTGACAAGTTCCAGCACAACAAGGACCTCACGGACCGGCGCATCAGGCCGTGGAGGACGCAGGGGCTTTCCGAGCATGACGAACGCGGCGAGAGCTTCGACTCCATGACCGTCCGGAGCACGGAGGGCCGGCAGACCCTGCTGAAGCTGGCGCTGCCGGCGCCCCAGACCGGCGGCAACGCGGCGGGCCGACTGACGAGACGGGGCTTCCTGGCACTTCCGAGGCCCAAGCAAACCTTTTTGGGTAGTAATTTTGGCCGAAAAACCCTCCAAAACAGCCAAATTCTCCATCCGGCTGAACGTTTTTCTGTCACCGGTCGATGTCACCGCTCGGCCGAAAAAGTGCTCAAAACGGCCAACTTCCCGAATTCCCGAAAAGCTCGTTTTTTCCTGTCAGACGGCAAGTGAGGTGCCTCAGCCTCTAGATTTGCTCGTTTTCGGCCGAAAACAGGCTCCAGACGCGCACGCTGCTCTTAATTTCTGCCCGGAAAAGCTGGCAAGTTCCATCCCGCTGAGCTTGTCACCGCTTGTCACCGCCCCTGCAGCGTCACGCTACAAACTACGTCACCGCTCTCTTTTGGACCGAAAGTGCGCAAAAATGGCCAACTTCCCGAAGACTTCGTTCTTCACACGATTCTCCGTTTTTCGCCCAAGCACGGCAGCCTGCCGAGGTCCTCGCTCATGACCCGACAACCTGCCGAACTTGTCACCGTCTTTGTCACCGGGTCTAACACGCCAACTACCCGACGAACGTCCAGTTTGAGTCAATATTGAATCGGCTTGAAACAATGTCGGGGTACCAGGCGGGATTCGAGCCCCAGACCAGTGTGGTGCAGAGACTGTGCTTAACCACTGAGACAAGCGAGCTTCTTTTGCTGCACCGCTTGTCACCGCTTCTCACCGCTCACCGGGTCGCGTTTTTTGGTGGATCTCTTGGACATGGGCGCTTTTGTGTGGAAAAAGCAGCCCGCCGAGCTTGTCACCGCTTGTCACCGGTATGTCACCGCTTGTCACCGGGCGCTTTTGGGTGGAAAAACGACCTGGACCAGGGAACTTGAATTGAAGGATATTTTCCCTCAATTCATGTACACTTCCTGGTCCAAAGCGACTCAAGGGGGTTGTTGCGAAATTACAAGGACGTTATAAGTTACGACAAGGACGTATAAATTTATCACGCTCCGCGTTACAAGTACGTAGCGACTTTGGTCACTCCTAAGAAAACATGTTTGAAGGACCTGTCACCGGGAACATCCCGGAGGTCCTGGACAACGGAGAGGTCACGGAAGGCACGCACGTCACTGCAGGGCAGCTTGCCCTCGCTCTGCCAAAGGCCACGGCAGCAGCCCTGGCCACCACAGACGGGCAGGTGGCTGCGCGCGGAAGCAGCATCGCAGCGCTGCAGGGTCTCTCCAACAAGGC
>CAUJNA010000217.1:31192-58692 GCA_963377175.1 Effrenium voratum | reverse complement strand
ACCCAGGCGTGCTTGCGTGCGCGCATGCGCGCGTGCTTGCGCGCACGCGTGCGTGCTTGCGCTCATGCGTGCGTGCGCGCGCGCGCGTGCGTGCGTGTGCGCGCGCGCGCCGCGTGTGTGCGTGCGTGCGTGCGTGCGTGCTTGCGTGCTTGCCTGCGTGTGCACGCGCGCGCGCCGCGTGTGTGCGTGCGTGCGTGCGTGCGTGCGTTCGTGCGTGCGTGCGTGCGTGGGTGGGTGGGTGGGTCTGTGTGTCTCTGTGTGTGTTTGTCTGTGTGTCTGTGTGTGTGTGGGGGGTGGGTGCGTGGGCGCGTGGGTGCGTGAGCGCGTGCGGGGTGGGTGTGTGTCGTGCCCGCGTGTGTGCTTGTGTGCGCGTGCCTGCGTGCGGGCGGGCGGGCGGGGTGGCGAGATGACGGGAAATGGATAGAAAATAGATGGAAAATATGGAAGATGGATGGAAAACTGAGGGAAAATGTTTGGAGAATGGATGTGTGTGTGTGCGCAAGTCAGGAAATGTGTGTGTGTGTGTGTTTATGTTGTTGTTGTCGCTGCTGCCTGCTTAGCCGTCCGTGCAAGAGCTGTGAAGTTGAGCCTCGCGATGCTGCCGCGGCCGGTTGTGCGCCAGCAACGTAAATCCGGCTACGCCTCCTGGGGTAGCATGTCGCCACTAGGCAATTAGCCTGCTAGCTTTAGCTATAGGGGCTGCACCCTGGAGCCGCCTGGTCGTGATGCGCTGCCTAAATCCGGCACCTCTGCATCACCAGCTCGGGCTTGCGGTTTTGCTTGCCTGTGGGAAACCCTCGCAAAACATCGCGTGTGTGCAGGGTTTGGTTTAGGCCATGTGGCTGACATCGTCAGGGTCTGGGGTTGGGCCTGGGTGATGCTTCAGCGGGGCTTGGTCTGCATCATCAGGACTTCCTTCCAAAAAGCCTCTCAACCCATGAAGCAGTGTTTTTTTAAAAATTTGAAGGTATCGGAGGAATATAAGCGAGGCTCATTTTTGCGCATTATGGCGCCAAGCGCTTCCGGGCATGCCGGCGATGCTGGGCCCTCGCTCTACAAAACGCTGTACATACCGCCAAAAACTGCTGTGCTGAGCGTTGGGCTGTTGTTCTGTCCGTTTTGCTTTTGCTGTGGCTGCCTCGCGTGCTGCGCGGTCCTTGCTTTTTTCGCGTTGGTTTTCGGGCCTTCTGGCGCGCGCGCGCGCGCGACCCCAGCAACAAAACGCTGCTATTTACGGTTTTTTGTTGCATTTGCGTTTCCGGGCTGGGCTGTTCTTTTTGGGCTGCTGTTTCTGGGGCCTCTGGCGCGCGCGCGCGACCCCATGTCAGCCTTCTGGGTTGGGGCCCGGCTGGGGCCCAGAAAGCTGGCATCCCCGGCATCATCTGGGGTTGGGGTGGGCAACACGCATAACCTAACCAGCCATATCATAGCACAGGATACGTTTCTCATACAAAAAACATGACATGACATGGTATAACTTCAAAGAGGCGTAGCCGGCTAGAGGCCGCAGGCCCAGAAAATAATTAGAAAACAAAACCACGACAGCAAAAGCTAAAAACCACGATAAGGGGGCGGCCGAAACTATGACAGGCGCGGGCCAAAGTCACGATAAGAAATAGAATTGTATAGAACCCCATTCTATTCGCGAATAGAACGAGATAGAGTTCCATTCTATTCGCGAACAGAGTCTAGAAGTCCATTCTATTCCCGCACAGAGTCCCAGAAATTCCTGTATAGAGTCCCATTCTATTCCTGTGTAGAGTCCCATTCTATTCCTGCATTTTATTCCTGCATCTGAGTCCCTCTACACAGGAATAGGAATAGGACTGGACTCTATCCCATCCTGTCTAAAGAGTCCAGCTATTCCTGTATAGAGTCAGAGTCCCTCTACACAGGAATAGAATGGGACTCTTTGTTCCCGGACCACAGAATCCCATTCTATTCCTGCGTAGAGTCCAATTCTAGAATGGGACTCTGTGCAATGGACTCTACACAGCAACAGAATGGGACTCTTTGTAAAATCCCATTCTATTCCTGTATAAAGTAGAGTCCCATTCTATCGCGAACAGAATGGGGCAGAGAAAAGGACTCTATGTTTTGTTATTCCTGTCTAAAGAATCCCATTATTTTCCTGTATAGAGCCACAGTCTATGTAGAGTGCCTCTACACAGGAAGAGAATGGGACTCTTTTCTAAAGTCCCAACCGGTTGCTGTGCAAAAAAAAACTATTCCTGTGTAGAGTCCAATCCCAGAATGGGAGTCTTTGTCGTGGACTCTACACAAGAATAGAATGAGACTTTTTGTGAAGTCCCATTCTATTCCTGTATAGAGTCCCATTCTATTGTTGTGTAAAGAGTCCCTGTGTAGAGTCCCATTCTATTCGCGAATAGAATGGGGTTTCTATTCCTGTCCGAAGAGTCGCATACTATTCCTGAAAAGAGCCCCTTTCTATATAGTCCCTCTACACAGGAATGGAATGGGACTCGTGTAAAGTCCCACTCTTCTCCTGTATAGAGTCCCATTTCTATTCCTGTGTAGCTATTCCTGCATTTGAGCCCCTCTAAACAGGAATAGAATTGGACTCTATCATAGTTCTATTCCTCACTATTCCAGTGTAGAGTCCCATTCTTTATAGAGTCCCTCTACACAGGAGTAGATGGGACTCTTTGTTCATGCACTATAGAATCCCACTCCATTCCTGCGTAGGGTCCAATTCTAGAATGGGACTCTTTGTAATGGACTCTACACAGGAAGCGACCCATTCTATTCCTTTGTAGAGTCCCATTCTATTCTTCTAATCCTGTGTAAAGCAGAGCCCCATTCTATCGCGAATAGAATGGGGTAGGAATGGGACTCTATCCCATTCTATTCCTGTCTCGTAGACTCCAATTCTAGAATGGGAATCTTTGTAATGGACTCCACACAGGAATAGAATGGGACTCTTTGCAAAGTCCCATCTTATTCCTGTATAGAGTCCTATTCCTGTTTTGAGTCATTCTAAAACAGGAATAGTATCCCATTCTATTCCTGTCTAAAGAGTCCCATTCTATTCCTGTGTAGAGGGACTCAAAACATATGGAATGCCGATTCTATTCCTGAAAAAAGTCCCCTTCTATTCCTGTGTATAGTCCCATTCCATTCGCGAATAGAATGGGGTAAAGTCCCATTCCATTAGCCCCATCCTATGCCTGTTTTGAGTCCCTCTACACAGGAATAGAATGGGGCTCCACACGGGAATGCAACGGCGCGAGTAGAATGGGACTCTACCCCATTGTATTCGCGAAGAGAATGGGACTCTACCCCATACTATTCGCGAATAGAACGGCACTCAACACCATTCCATTCGCGAATCGAATGGGACTCTGAATAGAATGGGACAGAGTCCCCTTTGCGAATTGAATGGAACTCTAGACGATTCGATTCCTTCTATACGATTCGATTCCTTATGATGACTTTGTCCCCCCTCTTATCGTGGTTTGTGTGCTTCCTGTCGTAGTTTATTCTTTCTTGTCGTAGTTCGGCAGTCCCTTGGCTTTCCCCAGTCCTTTCTTGTAGAACTTCTTCAGGATCCGCTTCATGGACTGCGCAAAACACAAGGAACCACAAGGATCGGGTCCCGGTCCCGGCCGTCCCGACGGCTGGAGCGGAGCATCTGGCCTTCTGCTTCAGCCTGGCGAAAGTCATCTCGCGGAGGAGCTCGTTCTCCGCGGCATTGGGCCGGTAGGACTCGTTGGAATAGTACGGCCTCGGGCAGATTTGACAGGTGATCCGAAATTCACATGTGTGAAACCTGTCATGCGCACCTTTCCTCTCTGGAATAGCGCACGGAAATGGAATGCCGCTCCCAAAGATCTGACCTGACGCGCTGGAGCGGGTACTGTCAATGGGTTCTCAATGCGTTCAAGTCACTTTACATCTGGACCTCTCAGTCAGGGAGAGACCGGCAAAGAAATAGCTAGTCCATATTGTCAGGCAACCCAAGGTCTGACACCCGTGACACAGCCGCCATCTTGTGCGCGCTTTGCCTGTGTAACCACAAACAGGGACCAGCTGCCAGTCACGCCACCTTGTCCACTGGATTTTGAGGATCGCTTTGTCACATGTTTCGGGAACCAGAAGAACAAAGCCAAGGCTGCCACAGCTTTGGCAAGAACGCCTGCATGGAGCGCTGCTGCCATGGTCTTCTCGCCAGCGTCACACAGCCTCGGCTCGAGGCTGATAGCGGGGGAAACATGAGTTTCATGATTCCGTTCGTGGATTGCCCCAAGAAGACTTCAACTCATGGGCCATCCCTTGGCTTAAGTCTACAATGGGCGTCTTGGTCGCGACGTGCTGCCCCACACTGTAAGGCTTCGGCTGACTTGTCCCAATTCCAAGGCGTCCAGGAGCAAGGCATGCGCCACGGTGTCAATCTCAGCCAGGAATTTCGCATCTTCTGGTGGGAGGTCAACCTCAGTCTGCCTCCCGGTCATTCCTTCCTGCACCCACTTTCGGAAGAAGTCCTGCCGACTTCGAACCCTCTGATTCAAGCACTCTGAAACGACTAGTTGAAGGATTGATGAACCTTTGACACTGAGCAACGTAGCATGAGGGACGAAAGTACCACTAGTTGAAAAGGGGCCATGTTTATGGTTGGCAAGCCCCTGTTTACTTTCTGTGCCAAGTCCTTCTGCCACATCCAGCTCGTTGGGAAAAGCGTGTCGTCCCAGTCCACTATGATGAGCACACCTCAGGTTGATCAAAACTCCTTGTGTTGTCATGGCTCCGTAAACGACCCTTGAAAGGTTTGCAAAATTCCACAAAGGGTCCATGAGCAGTGCCACTGGCCCCAAGAGCATGGCACAAATGTGCAGGGCTAGAAGGCTGTAGCTCAAAAACATGTACACAAATGGCACTTTGGAAAAGAAAAGTGAAACTTGCTTATCCCTAGGTCTTTCATTTTGAGCCACACCCAGAAAGGAAAGCACGTCCAATTCATCCAAGCGCGGCACTCTCTGGGTGTCTCCAACGAAAACTCGAGCTTGCAGCGGAGATAACCGACTTGTTTGACCCTTGCTTGACCCAGGACTTGTCTCGCACTGGCTGGACTACGATTGCTGCTTTCTCCTCCTCCACTTCACTTGTGCAGGCCCAAGTCTTCTCACGTCTGTGAACAGGTTCCTCGTCCTCTGCTTGATCGGTGTCAACACAATGTGGGAGGGTGGTTGCAATGGTGGCCCGACGGCGTTCCAGGTTGACTTCGCAGGACAAAAGCGCTGTGATGGCAGCTACGCTGAGGGCCGGCGTACTCAAGCGCCTTTTCTGCCCCGCACTGCCACCCTGCAAATCCTGCAGGATCCGTCTGGCTGCGGATGAGAATTGCTCACGCGCTATGAGCCTCAGCCAATCACATCTGGGGAGCGACCTTTGCTTTGATGAAAACAGCAACTGAGGGCGGAACTCTGCTTGGCTGATCTCGTGCGCTGGCCGGATGTAAGGCAAACCACACCAGCTTGTATCCGCATCCGGCTTGTCCCATTCTGGAGGTGGCTGGGCGATCTCTGAAAGCTTGGTGAGCAGTGCAGGCAGCCTTGCAGGGCGCGGCGACAGCCCGCGTCGGTCCCGTTTGGCAGTTTGGCTGCCAGTGCCCAGCCCACCATCCATGAGGACTTGCTGAGGACTTGAGAGTGAGTGGCTGCATAGCAGCTTGCTGGCATCCAGGATAGCCGTCGGATTCATGTCTGTGAATCTTGCTGAAGAACACTATATAGATTGATGGAATAAAATGTGAACATGCAGCGATTTTGCAGCTCCAAGCACTAACGGATCAACTCCGCGGCAACGGCGGCACTGCCAAAGAATTGATCAGCCCTCCGCGCTTTGCAGCAGGTGAACGCGTCAACTCAGAAGCGGTATGTTGTCCAAATCCTCGGGCAGTGCACTGTAGCAAGCCGGGCCAGGGAAGGGCCCAGGATCTGGTTGTCATCATTGCCAAACCATAGCCACTGTGCCAGGCTTGGAAGAGAAGCAGCCCCACCACCCACTGGTTTGTTTCAAGTTGCCACATGGTTCCGAGCGTTTATCCAGAGGACTCGCACTATGGCTCACCGGCTGGCATCTGTCAAGCACGGCTCAGGAAAACTTCATAAGGCCGCCACCAGAGTCGCTGTGCGGCCTCGAGACGGGGCACCTCTCACCCGGCGCCTTGCCGTCAAATATGTACCCCTCAATGCATAAACTGCCACCCCAGCTGGCCTCAACCTCGAACCCCTGCGGAAACCCGGTCCGGCAAAAGGAAACTTGGCATTGTGGACCTCTTTTTGGACTAGAGTGCAAAGAGAAACCACTAAAAACAACTATCGGTTGTAGGGATCCCCGTTGTTGAAGGCACCTATTAAGCAAATCACCTTCTTAAGGTGACCTGTGATACCTAGCTCGCTTGAGTGTGTCTGCATATGAGGGGACCCTCAAATTAGGCGCAAAAGAAACTGTCTGCCCTTGATCTCCCTCGAACCCCCCCCCTGTATCATCCAAAGCGACACCTTTTTGCGGCCTGGGCTGCAACAAAGGACCCCGCGGAAGCGCCGATCCCGATCTGGCTTTTTGACGCCTGGAAGGCATGCCGAACAACCAAAGGCATCTTGGGCGAGTCTGGTAACGGTACGTTGGGAAGGTGCAGTACCCGGTTGCAACCGGCCCGTTTGGTAGAAAACGGGATCCCCTTTTTGGGGCTGTCATTTCGTGCGGAGTGCGTCACCCCAGTTGGTTTGGTAGAACCAGGCGCTAAACAAATGGGGCTCCTTCGATCCAAAAAGTTTGCCCCGCTCCTGACTGGCTTGACGTCTCCGTCTCAGGGAAGAGCGGGCCCCCTGCGAGGAGCGCTGCTCCGGAATCGGCAGTCAGCCAAGCGAGGGCAACTCCAAAAACAGATCTTTCTCTCTGGAAACTGGAATATTTGGGCAATTCACCTGCTTCACACCCGCGACTCAGGAATCGGTTTAAACCGCCCAAAGCTTGGAGGAAAGCTGAGGGACGAAAAGATTGAGATGAGCCCCGTGTGTGTCCAATAACATTGGGTTTTGGTGAGTTATCTTCAGTTCCTAATGGAATGTTGGTGAGCGTGCCCCATGTGCTCCCCTTTGCTACATTAGACAAGCTCAAATGGATTTAGGGAACCCACCAAAGGGGAGTTTACAAGTTGCATGGATTGACTTCCTGAAGACTCCCTTGTGGGTCATTCTTTTTGACCCCCTTGGTAACCAAAGAAAAACCCACCTTATGGGTCCTCAAGGTCATGCATGGTCTCAGAACTGGGGAACTCACCGAGGATGGCTTGCTTACCCCCTCGCGGTCAATGCTTTTGGTTGAACCTTGCCCTGCAAACAACATACTCCGGTTGGGACAAATTGGACGGACTTCGTCTCCACCCGTTTTGTTTGGTTTTGTTTGTTCTTGTTTCTTGGTTGGTTGATCGGTTGGCTGTTTGGGTGCTCGTTCGGTCGGTCGGTCGGTTGGTTGGTGACATTGGCTGGCTACAAGATGTGCGGATTTGCAGCTGGCGTCATTGCTTGGAGTTGCTTGGGGGCTGTCTTCTGCTTCAAAAAACCAAGCCAGCCCCAAGCCGACTCAACAACACTATAGCAACCCCCCCACTGCAAACCCAGATGCAAGGGTATCACGTGGATTTTCTTTTTATATAGCATGAATCTACGAGAGCCTCCTAGTTCTGACACATTCCCATTTTGCGTGTGTCTGTGTGTGTGTGTGTTTTCTCCGCCTGACTTGACTCGCTTCCGGCATTTGCCCACAACTCGGCTGAGTGTTGACTGGCCAAAACACGTCTTCAAGGTGAGAGAAAATCGAGACCGGCCCCGGCCTGAGGGCGAGCAGTATTCTTCACTGAAGGTCTCGTCTTCGTCCTCTTCGGACTCCTCCTCTTCGTCAATTTGAGTGTCCTCAACCTCCTGCACCTGCTGCTCCTGCAGCTGATTCACACCAGCCATGCGCACTTTGCAGGGATCCCATGGATGACCTTCTGGCTTTAGGAGCTTCCATGTGAGCCGCGACCAACGGACTTTGGGCTCTTGATCGTGTATGCGTTTGAAAGATCGAAGAGGCACCGCGATGCCCATCAAACCAGTGACAAAAATGTTCAGGGCCTCCTCCCGTAGGTCTGTCAGTGCATGGTGGCCCAGGGTCACCGGGACAACACTCTTTTCAACAGAAGGTCACAGGAAAGGTTTGGCAGACTGCCGAGAACAAGATGCACTCCGAACCGGAGGTGGATACATTGCAATAACCCATCCACCAACTGACGCGAAGCGGAGTTCGTCCATCTGTCTGATCTTCACAAGGCACCCTCCCCACTACTGGGAAGGCTTGAGCGAACTTGGAGCAAGCAATGCAGCGGCGACGTTAGCAACGGAGGCGGTGTTGCACGTCTTCATTTGCAGCGCGCTTAACGCGAGTCAAACCTGCACGCGGCTTCCGTCAGGAGCAGGTTGTGTTCATGCAGCGTCGCACGCACGCACGCTAGCGTTACATGAATGTTCGAGCATGTATAATGATATGTTGCTATTCTATATTGTGTTTATTGTATGTATGATCCATTATTGTGCATTGTGTGTGTGTATCGTTATTGTTGCTATAAGTTTCGTTAATACTATTATTGTTATTGTGAGTGTCATTATGGTTGGTGCTATTATTGCGATCATTATATCGTGTATTACTGGCATTGTCATTAACAGTGTCAACATCATGTTTTTGTTATTATTGTCATCAGTACAATTAGTATTCTTACACTTGTATTTTAATCATCATGAAGGGTGCTGAATACATATGCTAGCATCATTCAGATTTGTTCATGTTCCACACTATCGTTTAGTAAACAATATAGTTTTCGACATGTCATCGCAATTGTATGTATATGTAATAACTACATATAAGAGGACTGATATCAATGCAACTGGGGTTGCACATTATGTTTGTTATATCATACATGACATTATGCATGTCAATTAGCATTATACTTGTTTGAACAAGAAGCAACGTCTTTTCCCGATTCGCTCAACCATGCTCATGTTGAATACTTAGAAACCAAGAAAGCCGCACTTATGATGCTGCATTTCGTGGTACAAGGATGGCGTTTAACCCTATGTATCAGAACTGTTCCATCTACTCAGTTTCGTATGGCAAAAACAAGTTTTCGAGGATATGCTGACATAAACGCGGCCTGGCCAAAGTGACAGCCATGGTTCCAAATGGCCCACCAAGGTGACGCCAAGACCGCTGACCAGAAGCCCTCCATCTGGGCGGGACGCTTTCCGTCGTGAGACCGAAGAAGCGCAGCGCTCTTCCGCGAACGCAGCCAGTCGAGGGTGTGATGCATCGTGCTGGCAGCACGCATGGGTTCCACCGTTCCACCTCACATCGCTAAAGTAAAGCAAGATTGGTGAAATAGCCCGTCGCCGTGAGCTTACCAGGCTATGGACCCTTCAGAAGGACGATGCAAGGAGGCTTAAGCAACAGTTGCTTACACATGTATGTGGTTGGCCCAACCCTGTCAATTCAAACTGATCAAGTCGGGATTCCTCCAGCAGGACAGCCAGCTTCTCCAATTCCCGCACCGTGGCTTCCACAGCTTCGGATCTTGGGTCAACCTCCGGCCTGAGATGTCAAAGCGAGACCCTTCAAAGCCTCCCCAAATGCCGATGCAATTTTGGGTGGACAGCAAAGCTTTTGCACAGTGGCCTCCCAAGAACCCAAAACAAACCAGAGCTCAACAAACAGGTCCCGGGAGAACTAAAGAGTTAAATCCTAGGGCTATGAAGTTTGCAGAATCCATTTGAGGATATCTAAGTGGTACAGTACATGGTTCACCTAAGCCCCAGTTTGGGGAATCTCAAGCCCAAGCGAACCAAGCGGTTTCGCGTCTTGCCTCGCCGGCAGGCTTCGCGCTGGCCTTTCCGGAGCCGCTTCAGGCTCTTCCAGAGGCCTAAGGAAGAGCCGAGGGTGTGTCTTTTGTGGTAAATGGGTGCGATTGTTGTTTGTGTGCTTATTGATTTGTAGTTCGTGTTTATTGACTGTTTGCATCCTGGTTTGCGGGCTTGCTTGGTTTTGCATTTGCGTTCGTTCCTTGAGGGGTACTTTTTGGAGTTGGTTTACTGAAACCCAAAGGGAAGCCAACCATTTTGGGCCCGGGGTGCCCCGAATTTGAGACATGTGACATACCCACATTCTTTGGGGGGCTTGTTTTCAAGGCAGACTGGCAACCGACCAATTTGCTGGGGGGGGGGGAGGGGGTTCCCGATTTTGAGACAAACCGCGCGCCCTGCCTACAGTTTCTTTTGGCCCAAGGAATCCCAGGGATCAGAAGTGCCCGACACATGTCACCTGTGGCCCAGGCTTCACCTCTTTGGGGCGCGGAGCTGTGACGCAATCTGCACCTCAGACTGCGCGTCTTGAAACCGCAAAACTCCTGTAGATCCGAGCGCCCAACCTGGCCGTCCTGGCAGAAAAAGAGCTTTTCCGGAGCACTTCCCCTCCCTACCACTTAGATGGAAGGCCCCTTTGGAAGCAACCTGGCGTATCACCTCTGAGGAACCAAAACAAGTTGACCACCCTTGAAAATAGCATCTGGCAGTCGGCAGTTGGCCTCGCACCTTCCTAGCTGGTCTTCCTCTGAACCACTTATTTTCAGGGCTTGAAAAGAAACCATTTCCGCTTGGAAATTGCGCTACATGGGCGCGGTTTTGTTGAGTGCGCCCTGTCTGTTGATTTCAAGCGACCCAAAGGGAAACCACCCATTTTGGGGCTTCCCTATTTTGACGCTTGCGCACATGTTGTCCCAGTTGTACTGTACTTTCAGAATTGCCAACGTCTCGGCGGCATGACTTGTCTGTGTTCGTGTCATTTAGTGACTTATGAATATGTATCAAAGTTGGAACTTGGAACTAAAAAAGGGTCGGTTGCCTTTCGGCTCCCCTTTAAACCAAGGTGAAAAGAGCACCCCTCAACAAAACACACATCCTGACTGAATTCTGTCATGAGACCGGCTGTTCTGCGTTCCCCACATCTCCCGGCCAACGTTGGTGAATGGCTTATTGGTCGTAATTTGCTGTCCGAGGGTCGTTACCAGAAGTGTGGTTTAATCCCCTGAAAGCTTGAAGAAGAACCCCAACCAAGGAGGCCGAATTTCCCCGTTTGCAATTTGTAGCCAGACTGACGTGCGAATTTGGTGAGTAACCCCTGCTCTCTCATGGTGATGTGGCAAGTGCGGCCCATGTCATCCTAAGTGAGTGACAGTGAATACTGATTCTTGCTGACATACTCGGCTGGGCAATCGAATGCTAGCAAGGTCCTTCATGTGCGCCTTTGGCACTCGAAGTGGTTTGCACCTTTGCCATGCCAACAAAACAACACAGAAGCCGACTCTCCAATTTCAGCGGGGCTCAGCCCCTCGCGAGCTTGTTAAGCTTCTGCGCCTTGTCCAGCTCTTCCCCCAAGCCATGCCAAGAGCCCTGGCAAAGTGGGTCTGTCAGAATAGACCCCCTCGCAATGGTTGGGGGGGCGGGGTCCTTTGGCTTCCCTCTGAGATCTTCTGTCCGGGCATATGGCTGTGGGTCAAAAATAGGTACCCCAAACGGAACCCTGCTAAATGGAAAGAAGGACTACAACCTGCGGTCCCCTGCTGGTTTAATTTTGACCCATACCCATATCCAGCCTGAGACTTCTGAGAAGCGCGCTTCGCCTTCCCGACCTTCCATTCAAGGATCCAACGGGTGGCTTGACGGCTGCTTGACACGTGTGGGAATCCGGGAAGGTCCACTGCAAACCAAAAGCCCAAGTGCATCCTAATCTAAACTCTGTATTAACATGGTCTACCCGGAACCATGTAAAGAACTAAGAAGGCGGGCGCAGACATTTACAGTTGGGATTGTCCCTTACTAACCTTCATCTACCCGGGTTTTGATTGTGGCTCAAGTATCGCGCTCACAATATCGTAGCGGTACGTGCGTATATACATATCATAAAGATCATGTGGTTGCGCATACACATATCCGCCGACCCCTTTCTCCAAAGGGGAGGCGCATGGGAAGGGTTTGTCTTTGTCCTTGTCTTAGTGATGATTCTCATCACCGCTGATGTTAGGTGATGGTTCACAGCACCCGGATCATCATTACTGCGGCGCTCTTCTTTTTCATATACGATTCAAGCGTGCCGTCAGACCCGACTGGAAATGCAGAGGATGCGTTGTCATGATTCTGCTGCTGATGCTGGGGTCATGTTCATCATCATCATCATCATCATCATCATCATCATCATTTGCATCATCATGTTCCTCATCATGTTCATCATCAAAACCATGGCGCTCTTCTTTTCTCATATACTTTTCAAGTGTGCCGTTAGACCTCACTGGAAATGCAGAGGTCATGATAACTGCTTCTGATGCTGGGGATGCATAGTGATGATGATATGATGATATGATGATATGATGATATGATGATGATGATGATGATGATGATGATGATGATGATGATGATGATGATGATGATGATGATGATGATGATGATGATGATGATGATGATGATGATGATGATGATGATGATGATGATGATGAAAATGATGATGATATGATGATATGATGATGATGATGATGATGATGATGATGATGATGATGATGATGATGATGATGATGATGATGATGATGATGATGATGATGATGATGATGATGATGATATGATGATGATGATGATGATGATGATGATGATGATGATGAACATGAACATGAACATGAACATGAAAATGATGCTGAACATGAAAATTATGCTGAACATGAAAATGATGATGAAAATGATGATGAACATGATGATGATGATGGATGATGATGATGCTGATGATGATGATGATGAACATGGTGATGATGATGATGATGAACATGATGATGATGATGATGATGAACACCATCATCATGTTCATCATGTTCATCATGTTCATGTTCATCATCATCATCATCATCACCATATCATCATCATTTCATCATCACCATATCATCATCATTTCATCATCATGTTCCTCATCATGTTCATCATCATGTTCATCATCATGTTCATCATCATGTTCATCATCATGTTCATCATCATGTTCATCATCATGTTCATCATCAAAACCGTGGCGCTTCTTTTTCACATACATTTCAAGTGTGCTGTTGAGATGCAGGGGATGCGTAGTCATGATTGTCATAATAACTGCTAGTGATGCCGGGTGTGCATAGTTCATCATCATTATCATCATCACCATCACCATCTGATTGCATCTTTAGGTGTTCCTGACGGCTTACTTCTCGCGAAAACGCAGCGATGGAACAAAGTCCACACTTCGCATCCACAGCAGTGGCTTGCTTGAGATGCAGGGAATGCGTTGTCATAATTATCAGAACAACTGCTGGTGATGCTTAAAAAAAATGCAAAGTAACAATTATCATCATAACTGCTGGCGATAATGCGAATGCATGGTAATAATTATCAGCATCCCTAATGTTGGGTAACAAAAATGCATCATCAAAAACATCATTGTTATCGTGCTGCTCTTCTTTTCCATATATGCTGTAAGTGTGCCGTTAAACCCGACAAGAAATGCGTAGTCATAATTGTCATAACAGCGTCCCCTGTCAGCAAGCAGGGGCTGGCGGCACAGGGCGGCAGCCCTTAAATATATATATATATATATATGCATATACATAGTGTATGTGCAGTACATATGCACAAGCATATCACATGTACATGTGCAATACCATACTACATACATATATAGATATACACATATGGTATACAACTGGATGATGTTAAGACTGCCCATTGAAAGGTTTGGGCATCTCAAGGACCCTTTGGCCCCACACCTCACGCGGGCCCCAGACCATAGGCCCCCCAGCTTTTGCGGGTGGAGGTGCAGCCGTCGCCTGCGAGTCCCACACCCGGATCCGTCCCCTGAACTAAATCCACGCTAGGCACCAGCTGGTTGATGCTGGTAGGTAGTTTATTGTGGTATAGGGTTCACAGTTTGCTGCCAAGCAAGTTGAAGCCGGCAAAGGGAAGCATGAAACCATTTGGATCCCTGGTTAGACATCCACTTGGCCCAAAAGCGCTTGAAAGACTGGCCCGTTGAGCACGCCGGAATGTGCTAAAATCTGAGGGCCCTTGTTGGTACAAGGCCTGTACTCACCCGTTGGGATCCTTTGTGACATAGATGCCAAACTGGAAACAATATGACCTTGGCTTTGCGCAACCAAGGATTATTTCGTCGAAATGATTACAATCCACCAACTGCGGAGTCTTGTTTGTGTGGAGACATGACAATGAGAACAAGAAGAAGAAGACGAAGAAATAGTGTTTCCACAGCTCTGGGCACAAGGGGACAGAGCTGGTTTTGGCCCCTCACTTCGGGTAGAATGGGAATCCCACTTGCCTGTGGCCTTTTGCAGGCCTGGCGACAGCAAGGGTGCTCTCACACGTTGGTGCTTCCTCAACTTGACTCGGTCAAATGGTTTCACCCACTGGTTCCCATTTGAAAAAACAAAAGAGGAAGAAGTAGGGGGCCCCATCACCCGCAAAAGACATGGGAACACCTCCAGTGGGCGTTTGTGAATGCCAAAGCTGACAAATGGCATCCCTCGTTCCCAGCTCAAGGTGCGAACCCCGAGCCTTGGGCGGGGCCGTGCTTCCAGCCGGGGCCGATTTCCTTTTCTGCGCACCTCGAATCTCCGGATTTCTGCTACGTGGCAACTCTGGACGTACAGAAAGGCAAAAAAGGATATCATTACCTTTTAAAAAGCGATAAGCGATTGCCGGCATCTTGTGATTTCATTACCTTTTCATTATTTGTCTACTAGTGTTTTCTATTTTTCGTTTTTGTCTGTTTCATTTTGTCTAAGAGCGATTTCTTATTTTTTCTACAAGTATACTAATACTTTTTCCGCGCCAATTTATTCTGTAGAAAAATGATATAATATTATTACATTTTAATATCATTAATTTAAATTAGTGAATAGGAACAAAGATTGAGAGCAGGTAATTTATAATATATTTTATCCGACTTTTCTTCTTCCAGTTTATTAACTTCTTCATTTAGTGTTTTCACACTTTTAATCAATAATCGTTCTCGTGTATCTTCATCATCAATTTCATTTAATTTATCAAGAGGTGTATTATCAATATCAGTTTTCTTTTTGAAAAACCACATTATATATGATTATTCAGATTTTTCTTTTTTCAATTCCTTAATTTATTTGTTCTAATTTTTCAACTGTATCTATTACTTCCAGTAAAGCTTTATGTAATAATATTGGTACTTTTGTATATTCAATACCTAAATATTCACGACTGCTATGAACTACATTACTAATTTCTTTTGGAACTGCTTTTAATAAATCATCAGCAATATAACCTATATGGATTGTATCCTTATCGTCTCTATCTTTTCTTTTGATTTTTTTAGGTTTGAATTTCTTAATCATACTAATACAATTGCTTTTAAGCAAATCTACATCATATTTTAATCTTGCATCGGAGTTGTCTATTAAACTTCCATTTATACTAACGCTCGTTGCCGTAAGATCTATATTAGTTCCTGTCGCTGGTTCAATTAAATTACATAACATTTTGTTCGTTCCTGCAACTGCTACATTTTCATTAAATGTTGATGTAGCATTATTTGTAAAACTTCCAGTATTTACTGTTGTTCCAAATGTCTTATCAACAGATAATAATGTTGAAAATACTGTTGCATTGTCAATTACTCTGAATGCTGTATTGGTTGTATCAAATTTAACATCAATTGTAGATAAACTAGTTCCATCATAATAAGTTGATATTTCACTTGTTCCCATTAATATATCTGTTCCAGTTGTCATTGAAATATTATCTAAAAATGAAACCGTTGTTAAATCAAATGATTGAATGGTATTAGTTGCTAAATAAGCATTTTGAATTGCTAAATTAGTATCAACAGTTACTAATGTTCCACCATTAGGCGCTATATGATTAGAACAAAGAGCTCCACCGGTTTTAACATAAACATCGTCTGCAAATAAATTACCCATAGCGTCTATTGTGCTTGTATTAAAAGTCCACCCAGTAGAAATATTAACAGCTCCAACTATGTTAGATTGAACGGCAGGGTCTCCACAAATGAACCTAATTGAAGACTTAGCGTCAGTACTTCTCATATCAAAAGATGAAAAAGCACTAACATATCTGTATAATTCACAATTTGTATCAATTGATAATGTACCATTGGTATCAATATTACCATTATCACAATTAACAGCAGCATTCGTATAAATATTACCTAACACATCAACAGGTTTATTAAAAATAGTTTTATTCACTAATCCATCACACATCATATATTGATTAGAAGCATTACTAACATCGCCAACACTAATGGCAACGAAATCATTATGAGACATATATAAACCTTCTATGGCATCTGGTGTATATCTTCGTATTGAACCATTATTATTAAAATTCAAATATGAACCATTGTTAAGACTTATTGCCTTGTCAGTTCCTATAAACTGCACTGCATCAGTAAATCTTGCTTGGCCAGCACAATTTAAAACATAACCATTAACACCAACAGCACCTAAACCAAACCTATCCTTTACCCAGACTCTTCCAACATTAGCATCTCCTATTTGCGTTTCCCACTGTCCACCGCTACTTGACATCCACATTCTGCCATCTCTGTTAATATTAAATTCACGATTGAACATTTGAAATGTCATTTGCAATCCAACATTTGGTGAAGGTGTAGTGCTAAACTTATTACATATTATACTTCCAGTAGTCAACAATATTTAAATTACTGTGTCAAGTTGTATTATCACTAAAATTAATAGCACCTGCTATTGCTTGAGCGTTAGATCTATTTTATCTAACTTTTGTCCTAATGATGTATTCTGTGAATTATTGATAGTAATTATTGAATTAATTGTATTTGTATTTCCTGTTATAAATCCACTTAATCCATCTGATTGTAAAACATAACGAGCATCTGAACCTGCAACATCTAAAATAGATGAACACGAAAATCAACCAGATACTTGTAAATTACTTAATATTGTAGTATTATGGTTTAATCTTATTTTATCATTTTGAAAAGTTGAAGAATTATTAATTTCTACATTTCCAAAACCTCTTTGATTTAAAAACATTGTTGAACCTGCCAAACTTCCATAAACATAACTATCAAAATAATTATACATTTCAAAGAAATTATTATAATTTCTAAATTCTGCTATTTTGAAAGTTGCAGTAGTTGTTATATTATGTATTAATGTATTATTTGATATTGATGTATCTAACTTGTCTGACAACAAATTATTAGTTGTTATTTTATTATAGTAATCTGCTTCATTAAATGAACCTCCATTCTGTAAATATGATATTGCTATAATATGTGAATTTATTGTACTATTTAATCCTGTCAATAAATTAGAATTAGAACTAATATTATTACAATTAGATGTTATAGTAGAATTTGAATTATTTATTAAATGTGTATTTGATGAAATGTTATTACAATTTGTATTAATTAAGTTAGAATTAGGACTAATGTTATTAAAATTAGTTGTCATAGTAGAATTTAAATTATGTATTAAATTTGTACTTGATGAAATATTATTAAAAATTGTATTTGAAGTTATTGTCAGATTACCTATTAAAAATGCATTTGAACTAATATAATTTGATAATACATTAATTTCTGTTTTGTCATGTGTTTCAGTTATATCATAAAAATAGCATCTATTTGTTGTTTGGTGTAAGTGTTTGCTTGGTCTGCTTTACTATCTAATACTGTTTGAATGTCGGATTTACTCGCGTAAAGATCTTCTGTATCATTGACTGCTCCATCTTTTACTTGCCTAATTTTATTTGCTGTAATATCAAAGATATTCATTAGGGTTTTGCTCATAATATTATACTATTAATTAGAAAATTATTAATATCATATTTTTTGATTTAATCATAAAATGTTACAGAATTTGAACGGATTTCAAGTATACATTCGTGCACCATTAGCATATAAATTCTCTCAGCCGTTTTACCATCGCCGCTATATAATGTTGAACCCTCCAATGCTTTCACTTTAACAACCATATTTGAATTAGTTTTAAGGGTCATACCAGTATAATTTGCACTTTCTAATTTCAGCAAATTAAACCCATACATAAAAGCGTGAGACCTTTAATCTTCTGCACTAACATTGGTTTATCAGCACAATGCATAAGATGGGCGTATGCTTCACGAACACCTTGAATTTCTTGACTTGGAATAACTTGATTACCGATTATCAAAGAAGCAGATAAATCGTGCTCTGGGTCATAACGTCCTTTATCACCTGTTACGTGTGCCAGTGGATGATACATAAAATTATATGGTTTCAATAATTCACCGTATCCGCCTACATAACCCTTTTGAGTCGCATTTGAAAAGAAATAAACAGTGTATTTAATTTAGACACATTACGGACAATAGTTGTGAATACTTCAGTTGTTGTTGATGCTGTTTGTTCTTGTAGGGTTTCAGTTTCAAAAGTAATAGGGAGAGAACCCTGTTCTAATATTTTAGCATACTGTGCATATAAGCTATCGTCAAGAGTATAGACATGTCCTTTGAAGGTTTTGTGACTGCCCAAGTGATACTTGTACTTGTAGCAGTAAAAAGTCCTGTTCTATTAACAATTGGTTTTAATACATCAGTTGTTAAATATAATTCAATTGTTATTGGACAATAAGATAAAGGTATCCAGTTTTCACAAGTCTTGAAACATTTTAAATTTAAATCAAAATAGACATTAGCACTTTTACCTTCTTTAATTCCTTTATAATTACCATAGGTTACATTTCTAGTTACCGCTTGGGTAGAAGAGGTTCCAGTAGCATCACAAACTAAAAACCGTCCATCGTGATTAAGAAGAGTATTTCCAAAACCCAATCAATTATTTTTTCTTCTGATGATTTTAATACATCTTTCATTGCACTCGCACGAGAAAGAGAAGTTAAATCGCATACAATGACATCACCCATTAACACACGCACCCTGTCAAAGAAACCGGCTGTATCAATTGGTCGAAGTTCGTGACTTGTTGCTGTATCAGTGTTGTTTAGAGTAAATCCTAATAATAGTGAAGGAAGCGAAAGCCATTGGTTTGGCGGTCCAGTAATGTTAAATCTAATTACTGAATTTGTATCAGCAGTGTATGTAGACACCGACGATGGATAAAAGTGTTTACTTTCTTTTGAACGGACATAAGAACCACCGTCTTTTAATTTAAATCTTAAATTCTTCTCTACAAGGACATCATCTATGTCCAGAGTGTCCATCTTTATATATTTAATAATAGAAAAATATTATATTTTTATATTATTAAATTAATTTATTTTAAAGTGTGAATAATCTATAACTTCTTTTTTAGATTTTTTTATTTAATGTTTTTAAGATTTATTTTTCATATTCTGTTCTAAATGTGTATTTTCACTTCCTTCTTCTACAATCTTTTTAATGTCATCATAACTGACTTTCTTTTTAGGATTTATAGTGTTTTTATATCATTATTAGGCATTATATATTATCTGATATTATTTAATGCTTGTTGATGTTTTCTAGTTTTGAAGTGTATGGACTGCATAGCTCTACTATATGAATGACCGCAAGTTTCACATACTATGATTTCTTGTTTATTCTTCTCATAATATTCTTTGTGATATTGTTTAAAAAAAACCAGAGTTGCTTTTGTAATACGTTTGATTTTGTTGTTTTACTCTGTCTTTTTTCATTACCCCATTTCTTTTTCATCACGCAAATTCTATCTTTGTTCTCTTCTCTATAGTTTTTATCTCGTTCATAAATGCAATCTTTATTATCTTCGCACCATTGCTTTTGAGAACGACCTGCCACTTGCATATTAAGCGTTCCTAATTGTCTAATATAAGTTCCTTCAATTGCTCTTAACTGTTCAATATTTTCAACTGGGCAGTATTTTACAAGTTCAATATAGAAATTATCTACACCTAAGTCATTCATTATTTGATAAAGTTTGTTTTTATTCTTATTTTCGCTCTTCATTGTTATTCTATGTTTTGCCATCCTTTTTGACAATGGTTGGCAAGTAGAACCTATATAGCAACTATCATTTACGGTATTCAATATCTTATATATCCTTGCTTTGGAATAATCCATATCTATTCTTATATACTTTTTGTTTCTTTAAACTTGTTTCACATAATCTCTCTTACAGGTTCAATACTTCGTGACACATCACGCCCCATATCACCATATCCAGTCTGATAATCGTGACTTATCAAAGGGTTTAAACTTCCAGTTGCTACTGTAATTGCTCCACGGTCAAGTAATGCCACTACATCGCCCCCGCTTCTAAAATTAGTATAACTATCATTATTTTTAGATGACCAAGATACAAACGGAGCGCTGTAAGTTGTCAAATGTTTAATATTATTCTTAGGATTATTCTTTATGTATTCCGAGCTTATTGAACTGCCTAAACTGTGAGAAATAACAGTATCTATGTTCATATTAATATCCAACACTTCTGATACATCCCTATAACGTTCTGAATATCTTGCAAGGTTTAGTGGTAATCCTATATCACTTAAAATATCATTAATAGTTGATTTAATATTATTCTTACCAAATGACCCAGCAACATATAGTTTATTATTATCTAAATAATAACCTTTACCATTGTTATATGCTTTGTTTAATCCTTCTGTGTCAGATAAATTATTATTATATTTAGGTTTGAATAATGATTTTTCTTGTTGAATTTCATTAATTATGTTTCTATACATTTCACTATGACCTTGATGAAGTGGATTGCATGATTTTAATTTCCTTCTTTTAAATAATACCTGTACTTCGTAGCGTTTTTATTATCATAAAACTGTATTTATGTTTCATATATAATTAAATTATAATGAACTAATATAACTATGGCAAGATTTAGAAACATATACATTGATACACGCCATAGAAATCTAAATGAAAGTTTAAGCACTTCTGACTTTGTTGTAGATTTACCAGAAACACAAGAAACAGGAGCAAATACAAAATTATATGTTCACGCATTATCAATACCTAATACTATTTATCCTATTGAAGAAAATGTAAATAATAGATTATATTTAACATTAGGAGGAATATTAACAGGAGCGCCAGTATGTTATTTTATTGTAGCACCCGATAAAGGTAGTTATGTAGGTAGTGAATTAGCAACTGAACTACAGAATAAATTGAACACTTCTACCAATGGAACTGATGGGAATAGTGACTTTTTTAGTTGTAGTTATTCATTAAAAACAAATACTATAACTATAAGTACATAATTCATACGGACAGAAGCCATACAATGTCTTTTAACAATGTTTTAGGAAACACTGTTTAAAAAATAAATTTTGCTCCTGATCCTTTTGTTAGTGGTTTTGTTAATTTATTACCAATGAAAAATATTTACTTGACCAGCGATAGTTTAACTAATGGAAACCAATTAGCACCTTATGGAGTTGCCCGTGTATTAAAGAAAATTGCTATTACTGCTGGGTTTGGTAATGTAATCTATGATAATGAGATTTTAATGAATGACGCGAATGATGTTTCAATGAGACATTTAAGACGCTTACATTTTAAATATGTTGATGCGTATGGAAAAACTGTAGATTTACACGGGGCAGATTCGTCCTTCTCCCTTACCTTTGTTGAGGGTTGAAAAGCATATATTAAATATTTTAGTATAAATGTGTATTATATACTAATTATATTAAAATAGTTTAATATATATATATATATTTATTATATACTAATTATATGATTAAGAATATTGAAATAGTAGATGTAGGCAGTGAAAATAATGAAGCACCTAAAGAAGTAGAAGAAAGTAAAGAAGAACCTATTGTTAATGAAGAAAGTAAAGAAGTAGAAACTAATAATATTATAAATGAAGAAGAGAATAAAGTAGAAGAAGAACCAAAGCAAGTTTTAAAATCTAAAACATACTCAACTGAAAAAGTGGAGTGTCCAAAGTGAAAAAAAAGGTTAAACAAAATACACTTTCAAATATCGTCATAACTGTAATGGAATACCAGTTAAAAAAGAACCAGACCCTCACAAAGTTGTCCGTACAAAAATTATGCATCCTGCACAGGCAAAATAATTTGAGAATAACGTATATGAAAAAGTGAAAGATCATATTCCAAAAGTGGATGAACAAGAAATAGAAAGAAGAGTTGAAGAACGATTGAAAAAACATTTAGAAACAACTGCTAATAAAGTATTTGAAGCAGCGAAAGATAGATACAATAATATGAAGGCAGATCGAGATAATAAAAACAAACAGAAAACTAATAATTTAGCAAGTAAAACTATTTGATCTAATTATTGTTATATGTGATTCGGGCACGAGCCTGTGCCCAGGCAATGGGTAAGTTGGGGTAAACAAGCCACAAAAGAAAGGTTCCCCAAAAGCAAACCAATCCCCGGTCCCAAAGATCAGGGTTTCCCACACACCAGAGAACAACAACCAAAGGAAAACAAACCAAACAAGAAAAGGGTTAACCCGCAACCTTGGTCGACAACAGGCCGCACGACTGGTCCCTACCAACCTGGCGGCGGCCCGAGGTCTCTTTCTCCCCCGAGATGCCGTCGGTCGACGCAGGGGTCGGCGACGCCCATTCGAGGCGCGACGGAACCCAAAACTTGAGCCAAAACACCACAGGTCGGTCACTAACGCGACGTCCCTGATGATGATATGAACCATGGCTAATCACACCCCCCTCACGAGGAGCCCGTCATATGACGGGTGGAGCGTGCCATTTACTGATAGGATTTAACTGCTCGCATGTGTCCGCAAACAGCTGGACACTACCGCCGTCAGCGGTGGAGCAAACCCACAAAGGCAGTTGCGCGACATCCCGGGCATTAAATTCCCGCCACCACCCCGAATTAATCGGGGTAACGCTGTCCAACATACCTTGTGGAAAAGTCCACATGACGACACTAGGTCACAACTGTTTGCATCAACAATGCAAGAAGTTTAATTCTTATCAGAAGCCATGAAAAAGAAGATAACGTATGTCCATTAGCACCCTCGCCTAACGGCAAGAGGTACTCCTGACCATGCGTACCTGAAAAATGCTTGAATTCCGCAAACCCGGGAGTAACCCCCCATCAGTTTGCTTTCCCTCTCACTCACACTGCTTCCTGATGAACACGACCAGCAGCCCAGCAGCGGTACGGGAGAGACATGTCCTCCGCGCCTCAGCGGTTCCGGGAGGAACATCACCACCTCCGCGCCGCGCCGACCATTGGAGAATGGACGCAAGCCTATCGGCCGCAATCCTCGTGACTTCAGCCTATCGGCTATCGTCACGTCTCCTCCGGTCACGTCCGCCCCGCGCACGGTCCCTATCACGATCCCTTTCGGATCTCCTGCGATCATCTCGCCTTCGATCTCGCTCCCGATCGAGTGAATCATCATCACGACGATCACGAGCATCGTCCCTCCTCCGGTCTCGATCATCCTCGCGCCGCGGACGGTATCTGCGCCTTCTCGACTCTCTGGAATCCCTGGTGTCCACGGTCCTAACGGACCTCCGAGAAGGAGTACGGGAAACGTCCGATTCCCTACGCCTCCTCCCAGAGCGAGAGTTCGTCACGATCTGGTTGAGAGCCTCCAGTGCTGACGCGTCCTCACCATTTCTGATGAAATCACTGACTTGCTTGTTCAGCACTCTGTTGGTGGAGATCGACAAGAAAGCGTCCACCACCGAACCCTCAGGCAGCACCAGGAAGTGACCCTCCACCGGGCTCGCCGCAGCCCGCTCAGCAGACTGCAACCGGATCTCCCCGCCTTCAGGCTTCTTTGCCATCGCCTTGGAGGCCGTCAAAGGCGCTACTGCATCCTTTGCCGAAGATCTGCCAAGCGCGGAGTGAAGATCATCTCCACTAGCCTCTCTTGCTGCCGCACCTGGTCTGCTGTCAACGTCATCAGGCCTCGTCGATGCCTCTCGCTTCGTTGACTCTTTCACAGTCTCGTCAGGATCCCAACACAACTTCCTTTCTCTCTTCTGCCCTTCAGCCGACCCCCGACTACCGCCAGGAGCGTCGTCTCCGCCTACCTTCTCCTTCTTGACCTCAACCCTCGGTTCGGCCTGCTTCGTCTCCTTAGCCTCAGCCTTCGGAGCCGGAGCACTCTTCGCCTCAGATACAGAAGCGGCCTTCCCTTTTGGCTCGGCCTTTGGAACCGGGGTCATTTTAGCCTTCGCACTCGGCCTGGCCCCTTCAACCGCTATCGCGACCCAAGTCTTCTTCGGCTGAGCCGCTGCTGCATCAACCTCCATCGGAGCTGGTCCAGCATCATCCTTTGCTTTTGCCTTTGGGACGGATGGGCTACCGCCCTTCCCAGATCCTTTACCTGGCACTTCACCCGACTTCGGTGGCGGGCCGGAAGGACTACCGCCCTTACCGCCCTTTTCTCCCTTCTTCCCTTTTCCTTTTCCGCCCTTGGTGACCGGCTCCTGCTTGGGACCAGGACCCGGCGCAGCATGATGCACCGATTGAAGTCCCTCGATGTCCACGTCTAATGGTTCGGGCTGACGACCATCAAGAACCGTCCTCACCCTTTCGTCACTGACGTAGACAAATGGGTCGCGGAAGGGTGCGGGAGGCTCCGATTGTCCGGCACTGATCGCCTTCTGCACCTTGGCTATCGCCTCCTTCAACCTCTTCTTCTCATCGTACCCTGTCCCCGACACCATGTACTGCCTGAGCTGCGATATCAATGCATGACTTTCCAGGATGTCCACGTCCTTCCGATGGGTCGGATACAATGGGGTCAGATGACCAGCCGCGGAGCCAATCACGTATGCCATCGGAATATAGAAGGACAAGTACGTGTCATGGCGAGCGAACTTCCTAACGGAAGTCGTCATACGCCTACCCCACTGAGCAGCATGCCTCGGGTTAGCCCGGAAGTACTCTGTGACCGACTCAAATCTATCGACTTGGTTGGTCAAAATCAGGTGCTTCGCTACCCGCTTCTCCACGAACGCATCTGAGGCCGAAATCCCCGACACATAGGAGAATTGGAAGAGCACCTTCGCCAGCTCATCCCACGCCGTGTCAACTCCCCCCTTGTCTTCACCAAGATAAGGGGGCAGTCTGATGCCGCTCTGCGCCGTCATCCTCAGATCAGACGCCATCGAATAGGAAATCAAGTTCCTCTTGATGACTCCGACCACTTCGGAGGGAATCCTCTTGGGCTTGAATTGCCCCATGGTCCTCACCCACTCCGGGACGATGAGGCACCTCTCGAAGCCATTTTCCTCCGCGTTGGGGATAAAGTTCGGGTAAAAGACCGGGAGCGCACACCCAGGGCACAAATGCATCCCATTTGGCGTCATCTCCGCGCACCTCAAACAGAACGTGGTGGTCACATTCAACCTGACCTCTTCCCGCGATCGCCTGTGCTCCCCCCTAACGGGGGTGAAGTCACCATAGTCCCATGCCCGATGGTACACTATCGTGTAATCATCGTACATGTATGCCGCCTTCCAAGCTCCCATGTGGATCTCGTTCCGAACGGCAAGGGTCTTCCTTCTCGTCAAAAACACGGGCCCAACCAAGGACCAGTGCACCCGAAGGTCCACCATTACCACCACGTACCTACCCGAGTAGTTCCGCAGCCTGTCTCTGACGTACCACGAAGGCGATACCTCGGCATCCGGCGCCATGGCATCCTGCCTACCATCCCCAATGGTCTCGTACACGTTGGGCCTCGTGATCAATATCTCGATCATGGCCTTTCCGTTTCGCCTCACCCTTTGGAGCTGAACCGCCTTCCTAAAGTCCGAGAACTTCACGACGACGTACCCCACCATGGGGAGTTCATTCCAATGCATCTCGTACATCAGAGATCCGCCAGGTGCATCTTCTTGAGTGTACCTCTGCCTAACGGCACTGTAACCCATGTCGCGCCCGATCCGCGTGTGCCTAATGGCCACTAACCTAGTGCTCTCCTTGAGGAGGACACCATTCCCGTCGTACATGACCATGAGCATCGCCTCAACTTGCCCTATCGGGAAAGCTTTGAGGAATGAAGAACTTCCACGACATCTCGGCGTTCTCCATACCCGAGATCTCCTTCAGGAACCAGATGGCCTGGTCACTCTTCACCCAGTTTCCAGCCTCACGCCCGGTCTCCTTCAGCACACGTTCCTCGAATAACTCCGAGACTCTCTTCGAGTTGATGACCAGACCCTCGAAATCGCACGAGAGCAGAGTCTCATCAACTCCTTAGCCGCCTCCCGCCCTGCAACGGTGCCCGCGGTCTCCTCGTAGTTCGGGAGGTAGTCGCCCAACCTTGTTTTCGAGGGAACCACAATCTGGCATGTAGCGGCCTCATCAGGGATAACCCCAGTTTCCCTCAACTCTGGATTGATTTCCCGCCTATCGGCAAGATAATCCTTCCTCCCATCCAGGACCACAAGATTGTAGGTCATCTTGCTTGCCGCCTCACTAGGTCTGAACCTCCTGCTATCATCCAGCTGATCAGGAGCAAAGGGTCCACTGGGGGCAGCTGCACTTACCATAGGCGCCCCTCGCCCAGAGCATAGGTGCTTCTTGTGGAAGTTCACCATCTGGTTCAGCTGCGACAGGGCATAGGCACGATCCTCCAATGACGCACTCTTCATCCCAGCCTCAGTCAGAGGGGCCTCAGGCTTGTCATAACTCGCCTTTCCGCCCCATCTCGCCGCGACTAGCTCAGCAGACTTCGCAGGGTCGATCAGATTGCCCGACCATTCAGGCATATTGCTCAACCTCCTAGTCAACGCGTCTACCGACGCAGCCAAGTCTTCATCCGTCACGGTGTAAGGGTCAACCTTCTCCCTGTCTTCTTGACCCACGTCCGGAAGCCTATAGTCCCCGCGGATGGCCTCCATCGCGGCCCTCTCGGCTTCCTCAGCCTCCTTCTGCGTGGCCACTGCTCTCGGAATCAAGAGCGCTACCTCGGCTGGCAACGACTTCTCCATGTCTATCGGAGTGTTCTTGGGAAGGATCCTTCGATCATCTCCCTCCCCGCTGCACTCATAGTCAGGAGCATTCTTCCGGTACTCCTCGAAGGTAGCCCCTTTGAAGTTGGTGATCTCACTCGGGTCTGCCTTCCCAGCCTCAGTACCCCGAGGCGTGGGCTCTTTCGTCCCGGTGGAATCCTTCTTGGAGCCTTCCTGATCCACGTCCATGTCGTCCTTCTTCTTCTCCGTCACGGACAGTTTCCCAATGTCAGGAAGAGTCACATCATCATCCTTTCCTGACCCGACGCCCTTATCGGGGGCCGGCTCGGTCCTCGGTTGCCCCGAAGAGCTCGCCCCAGGATCCACGTCGCCCTCGTCATCCACATGTGGTCGCTTTCCCCACACGATCTTCGTCTTCGGCTTCAGCGGGACAGCG